>VWPW01026060.1:227626-279414 GCA_013389825.1 Crypturellus undulatus
GGCCCGCTGGCCCGCCGCGCCTGCCCCGGCCTCGCCGCCGCGCCCGAGGAGGCCGCGCAGGTAGGAGCGGGGCTGGCGGGAGCCCTGTGCAGCGCCGCGGGGGCTCGGGGAGGCTGGGGGTGAAGCAGGAGCGCCAGGGGAACAGCAGGGTGCGTAAGGAGACTTGCTCCTTGCGCTTCAAGGCTCTCACTTTGCGCGTGGGCTGTGCTGCTCTTGCCCGGACGCCGAGGGCACATCCCGTGCGCTGGGTGATGCTTCCTAACGCTCCTGAGTGTCCCCTGTGTCCCCACAGCTTGTGTCTGCTCTGCACAACCTCACCAGGCACGTGGTGTACCGGGGCCTGACAAAGCCAGAAGATATTCTCGCTCTCTTTCCAGAAAATTTCCACCAAAACCTGAAAAACCTTCTAACCAAGATTATCTTGGAGAATGTGTGAGTTGCCCACTGTTTGCTTTCGGCTGGAAAGGTGAAGCCTGTGTGGCTGTTCTGGTGGGTAGCAGGTGCAGGGTGCTGGTTCTAGTAATTTTGCATAAGCCTTTGGACACCTGAACGTAGTTACCAAGGCCGGTGTGAGGGGAGTTAAACAAAATATGACACCTGGGTGGTATGGCCAGCAAAATGCTGTAGCGCGTACAGGTTTTCACGAGGCTTGAGGAAAGGCTGTGGGCCTGATCCACATAATGCAGCAACTCATCCTAACAAATGATTTCTGCAGTGAGGTGCTTCACATGAGAATAAAATGTAGAGGGGTAGATTTCCATACTGGAAAATGCGATTGTTCAGCGCATTCACTTACCCGCATGGCTCGGATGCTGAGGAGCTGTAAGCAGCAGAGGCATGCCCAGGCGCAGAGCCATCCTGGATGCTTGCACCTCTCACTGGTAGCCAGGCAAAAGGGTCCACATCATCAGTTGCATCTAGGGAAGAACCAAGAGGTGATTTATTTTTGCCCACCAGTTTTCCCTATCCATGACAGCCTTTGCTAAGCACTCAGTAGCACAGGTGCTCTCTCTCCCCTGTACTGCTGCAGCCCCGGTGACCACTGCATCGAAGAGAAGCCACCCAAGATGCTTTCCCTACTTCTCTTTTCTAAGCACTGCTGACACCATTTGTTTGTTTCTTCACTCTTTTTATAGGTCTGTTTGGAGAAACGAAGCACAAGCAAGTCAGAGTAAGTAGTACTCTTGTTTTGATGCAATTAATGTTTCTTGAGATCATTTGAGGTTTGACTTCAGAGCGTGCATTGCAGCATGTCTAGCTGCAGTGTAGCATGGATATGTCCACATATACCTTAGATCGTGGCATCAGAGAGCTTAGAAGAGGCCAACAAGCTTGTACTGCGGTCTGTTCTGCTGTGTTAAGTTGTTTTCAGTCTTCAAGTAATTTCATTTCTTTACTTCAGCCTCTTGCTACGTTGTAGAGCACAGCATGAAAATAGCAAGTATTTGCCAAACTTTTGGAAGTGAAGCACTCTGACTTCTTGTTTGAGGTCAGTAAGTGATGTCTGTATTCAACAACTATATGCTATAAAGAATACACATGGATTACAGAATATCTCATCTGGGCACATCTAGACAGCTCTGTGTACTCTTTCCTACAGCCACCAGGAAGTACACTGTATGTATTCATCATGTATGTTAATGTGTGAGGTAATTATGCAATGCTCACTTTAACAGTAGGATCACTGGCAGTGACTTAATTCCCAGTTAAGCATTCCAGGCAGTTACACCACTTTTTTTTTTTTTTTTTTTTTTCCCTCTCCTTTGGAGGTTTTCTTCACCCTTGTAATACCTAGGGGCTTACAAGGGAGTTAATTCATAAGAGAGTACTTTGAAGTCTGCATAGATCCTCTTTGCCTCTTCCGTAGTCAGCAGAGGAGATAATGCTCAACAGGGAAACGCTGTGACACAAAAGACTAGCCAAACCACTTTCCCTCTAAAATCCCTAGAGTATAAATGGTGAAGAGAGAGGGGCGGGGAGGAAACTTGCATAGTGCTAAAGCAGCTCAGTAGTTGTTTACGTTAAATGTAGTTTTAGTGTTACCAAGAGACATAATGCTTTTTCCTGTATCCCTAATGGTATCGTGCATTAGAGGAAATAAGAGCAAGCATGACACACTGTCTAGGTCTTCTTAGTCGCAAGGCCGCATGTGTGGCTCTTTCAATACCACCCAGGAACTCTGCTCTGAAACTCACGTCCTAGTCCTCTTTGGGCAAATGCCTAACCCTGTTGGAATAAGACTTTTTTTCTGGGAAATGATGGAGCATTTTAGTATTTCATCCATGAAACATCTGCCATATATACTACATAGGGGACTGTGACAATGATTTAAAGAACAGACGTTCCAACTGATTAATCGATATTAACATAAAAATGTGTATGGCTTCCTGCCCCTCCCAAGTCACCAGCAATGAATCTTTGTAAATTAACATACAAGACTGAACAGATGCATTTTATGTTGTTGCAAATACTGCCAAGTGCTGGCCCTGGTGGACTATAAATTGGAATTTGATCCAAATGCAAGAGCAAGGCAGCCAATTCTGCTTTGCCCACTGCAGTTTTGCACAGCAGAGGAGAGAGAACCTTTCCCCAGATACCAAAGAAATTTCTGTCAGCATCATTAGCCAGCAATTCAGCATCTAGAGCCAATAGGAAGGATAACTATCAGATGGGATCAGCTCTTGGAAAAGAAGCAAAGCACCTTATGATAGATAGAATCCAGGTGGGCTGCAGTTGCCTATTGGGAGAGCACTTAGCACTCCACTGAACTTCAGTCTGTGTTTCTTTACCCACCCTCCTCTGCTGTTCTTACATAGGTAGCAAATAACTGCTATAAACCAGCATTGATAAAGCTTTGACAAATGCAGTAAGTGTGATATCTTCAAACCTAGCAGATACGAACCTGCCAAGTAATACAGCTGAGATTTGAAACTGAATCTGAGAATAAATCCTCTCTTTTGATCTTTTATGGGATTGGACCTACATTTTCCTGACTCATTTGAAAGTTCCTGACTGACACAAATAGGAATAGTATTCCCTTGAGCATCCTGTAGCCATCAGTTCTGACGTAGTGTAAGTAATTAAATGAGTAATGCTGCAAATTCCTTTTTCAAATGCAAAGGATTTGTGTCTGTGTCCTTGGTGTGGACATCTTTTCCAGTGAGGGTTTATTCTATTCCCTAGGAAACTGAATGCTGCACTTCCAAACATTGAAAGAGCAGCTCGTCTTTTAAAAGATAATGGAGTTACAAAAGGTGCAACAGATGCTCTATTTCTTATAAATGTAACAATTCCAAAATGGAAAATGATGTTAAGTATGCCCTATTAAGCTGTGCTTTACAACATTTCTTTTTATATATATATTTTCAAAATAAAGCATTTGTCCTTACAGACGTTTTCCAAATTCCTTGATTCCAGTGCTAAAATATGTTTTGTGCATCTTTCCACGGGCAGTCAGGAGCTCAAGCATTACCTTCTAATATCTATGGTTGTAATTCAGTTGCATGAGTCATTATGCTTTCTTCAGCATTGGAGTTTTCCTAGAAAATATCTGTAAATCTGAGATGAGAATATAAATACTTTGCCTTTTCTGTTTTAAAATTGTATTTTCTTTGAGAGTAGGAATGTTTAGTTTTTGCTCAGACATAAGTGAAGTATCAGTATGCCCCTCCATCTGAATACTCATGTGGAACTATGGCAGGTATCTTCGTGTTTCTTTTATTATCTCTCACTAGAAGGTGAAAAACATTGTTGAAAAACATTATGCTCTTAGGAGCTGATAAAAGCACTTGTAGTGAGGTTTGATGGTGCCAAGGTGTTTTGGAAGAGCCTTAACCACAGCTTTTGTGCCAGTCTGTATGATGCTTAGGGACTGCTCAGGAGTCAGAGGTGTATTAAGTACACAGCATCATGAAGGAGAACCCTCTCTCTTCTGTCTGTAAGAGATAGCTGCACAGCCTGCTTGGTGGGGCAGGCAACTCAAACCTGCTTGCTATTAAGTGCATTCTTGTGAGTTTCTTCCCTGGTTACAGAACAGAGCAATAAGCACAATAAGTCCTAGAGCAACTCACGCTGAATCTCAGGGAGCAAGGCAAAGCAAGTGACGAAGATGAGAAGACTTTGTTCTCCCAGCGCTTTGTGAACTTAACTGTGCTCATCTTGCACTGTACCATGTTCACGTATGATGATAGAAGAACCTTGTTTGGCCTTCCAGTGTCACAAGGAGGTCTTCACAGATTGGCTTACTGCATGGCAAAAAATTGAATGAAAATTTAATTATTAAACTACAGTTTTCACAGCAGAATCCTGGTAGTGGAGAAGCTGGGCCTAACTCACCCCTCGTTTTCAATCCCCCAGTCTCCCTGCCTCGCCTGGTTGACATGGACTGGAGGGTGGACATCAAGACCTCTTCAGACAACATCAGCAGAATGGCAGTCCCTACTTGCCTGCTACAGTTGAAGGTACTAAAAGATTGTGGTAGTTAGGGGAAAGCTTTTGAGTATTAATAACTTTCTTCACTGGCCACATCTATCATTTGGGGGATATAACCAAACTTCCCATATTCCTTGCAATTCTTGGTTCCTCTGAATTAATAAAATCAGATAGGTGTGCTTAAGAGAAGGAGGAAGATTTGCATGTGTGGAATGGGTTGAAGTATCCTATGGGGTATCTGCTAAGATACTTTTGATAGGGATGTAGTTTCCTACCCTAGGACTTCAGAATTCTCTCTTACTCAGTGCTGCTTCCTTGCACTCAGTCAGTGGGAGTGCACTTCACTAGTGAGGCAAGCAGCTAAGGAACCGTGCCCTGGTCTTTCAGGATGGAGCTGGATGCCAGATTTGGAACACTTTTGTCAATGCATCCCTTAAGCACTGACTTTACTAGTAGCAGTGGAAAAAACATGTGGATGGACTTTTTTTCTTACAACTAACACCTGCATTCTATTTTCAGATTCAGGAAGATGCTGCCTTATGTGGAAATAATCCTGTTGTTTCTGCAGTGACTGTGGAACTGAGTAAAGAAACCCTGGACACTATGCTGGAAGGTCTGGGAAGGATCCGGGACCAGCTTTCTGCTGTTGCAAACAAGTGAATACCACAGGGCATGAATTTCAGCTGCCAGGAAGGAAATTATTCTCCACCTACAGCTCTGATAAGTTGCAGCCCAGTGTACTATACTCTCTGTCTTAACCAAACAAAATTAAAGAGATTTCTCTTTTAAGTTAATGAAGATAGCTTTTGAAAAGCTAAAAATTAAACATGCACTTGGTCTGGTACCAAAACTGTTTTCCTAATGTTGCTGAACAAAAACTCTTCTCCATTTCAGAGAAGGATTTAAGGGTTGAGAGTCTGGCTTAATCACAAGGGTCATAATGGGAAATGGCAAATAGTTGCAGGCAATGAAGTGAGACCTATCTCCCTGCCCTGAAATTAGGATCTAAAAGGCTCAGCCTGGCTAATGGGCTGCCTTCCAGCATTAGCAGCCAAGGAGGGTGCTTCTTTCTGAAACATGCATGTACTGAGGCGTATGCTGGATGTAGCGCGCACTCCCTCCTAACGAAGCACAGCCGTGCTGCAGATTGTTATTACAGGATAATGTTTTGAAATAGGGCAATTTTGCTCCAATGAATCCCCTTTCGATCAGCTTTGTAGCACCATTTGCAAAATGACTACTCTGAACATCTTAAGCAGCGAGTAATTTCCTTCTGTCTGAAAAGAAAAAAAGGGAGGTTAGATCATTTGTGTTCAGATGTATAAGACTGTGTCGCCGCTGCTGCAGAAAAGGCAGGCTAGGAAAGTAAAAAACTGATGGCTGTTGTCTGTATTGTAGGATACCTTTCTATGGCATTGGTGCCTCTGCTTCCCTAAAGTATTCTGTTGTTTGTGTGAGTCTTCATTTAATTAAAGAAATGAATTGCTAATTGATTTTGTAAGCCTTTTTTTTTTTTTTTTTTTTTTTTTTATCTAGAAGATGTTATTCTAGGCTATCTGGGTTTTTTGATAGTGTTTTGGTTCTAGACTAGTTTAATGGATATTTAGTTTTGTTTCTCAAGAAGGATCCTTGTTTCCTGCTCAGATAGCTTGATTTGCTCTGTCCACTCTCCATTTACTAAGGTGTTGTAAAAAAGCTCACCTTCTGGAAGAGGTACCAGTTTTGTCCAAAGTCACAGGTGATGATCTCTATTTTTTTTACCCATCTGTGTATAGTAAAAGGGTAGTAGTAGTAATGGGGGAATGAACAAAATGGAGACATCTTTCTCATGAGAAAGCTACATCCACTGCTTTACTTACGGCAAAGGCCCCCCCCCTTTCATAAAGCATCTCATTCTCCCTTAACACACAGAAAATGGTCATGCCTTTGTTTGCAATCACAAATCGCTCAGGATGTGTACATAAACTACAGCACCTTGTTAATTAATTTTGTACATCCCCATGGAGGCCAGAAGAGAACATAGGTGTAAGTGAAGCCTGTGATTAAAAGATCCTGGGATTACACAGTTTACACAACATTGAGATGACATCTATGACTTGGAATAATAAAAAGTCTTGGTGAAGGTCTGCTGAATGGTACTTAGAGCTAAGATTGTAACACTTAATACAGTGTTCAGGATAAACTGGTAAAATTTTTATTTAATAGGGAAACCTAAAATGAGAAGATGAATATTCAAGCACCTGTTAGATAAGATTCAAGTTATGGAATACATCAGTTTTCTGTATGGAAAACAGAATACTTCCGTTTGAGATTTTTTTTTTTTTTTTTTTTTTGCTTTTGCAGCCTAGCCTTAAAAAAAAAGGTCAAATAGTTTATATTGTACTGTTTATTTTAGAAGGTAAGAATCAATGAGGAGATGCATAATGCATAACAAAGCATTTGTGCTATTAGAGAAGCTAAGGAATTCAATACATAGAGGAAATCTTTGAAGGAAATCTTGAAAGTGTGGTCCAAATGTAATGCCTAATTAAGTGAATAACTAATAGTTGTATAATGATTTTGTATGAAAACTATGCAACTATAGAACAGGGCTTAATCACTCACTGAGTAAAAAGGATGTAACTATTGTGCATTACTTTGATTTCTTTTCTTCAAGTGGATGATGGACCAAGCAAACTAGGTAAATAATCCTATGCTACCCCGTAGGAGGTAGAAAAGCTTGGAACTGAACAGGCTGTTGTACCAATGTGGCCCTAGCTGCAGATGGTTAAAAAGTTATCATGGAGAGGGGGTAGTGGAACTCTATTAAAGGAGGTTGCCCACTAGATTAGAGACCTAGGGAACATCTAATGATTTCAAGTGGTATCAAGACATTCCACATGAAGATACTGGTATTCTCTAGTCCAAGATTTAGGAGGCTCTTAAGAGCTTTCTTTCAAATCTTTCTTTCCCTAAAGCGTGAATCATTTTCATATTGGCTCTTACCACCTTTGTCAGAAGTAGAACCAAGACTCCTCAGAAAAAGATGTATAAAACGTGAGAGACTGAGAGGGACTGTCATTACCTGACCAGAAAGAGTACCTCATTAAGTCTTCTTAAAAGCTACTTAAAGAGACGATTAAACATAGAATAATATGCCTGCCAGTGCTGGCAGTCACATGTTAGCTTTTCAGTAGAATGATTGCTGTCTTAAAATTTGTTAGGTTCTTTATCCTCCTTCCAGATATTGCTGCTATTTGGGAGGCTACTGTAAATGTATGTAGTGTTATTTTATTACCATCTTGTTCCTGTGTCAACGTCTCCCTTTAGCTCACTTCTCTCTCAGCTTTCTAGTTTTCCCTTACAACAAACTGAAATTCAGTTCCACGTGCAAGGGCTAAACATAATAAACTCAATTGTAAGCACTGCAGAGTACAGCATCCTCGTAACCATTTTTCACTCACATGCTGCTCCCGTGAAGGGGTTCATCACAGAGGTTCATTTCTGAAGAAGGCTATTTGAGGAACATTAATAAAAAGAGAGCTGTCATAATATGTGAATCACCTGATTGAACTTATCCTCCCAGGAAACCACAAAGTTTCATTGTAAAGTAGAGCTCAAAAAGTCCATCTTCATACTAGCATTATTTGAGAAGTAGAAAAACGACTCCTACACATATACTGTTTATCAAGTGACAATTCAGTTAGTTACACTAAGCAAAGCACTTATTGAGAAATTTGTTTGTAAAATTCAAGTATACAAGTTGAATTTAAATTGTAATTTCACGGTCCTGGCATGGTGCTGAATCTGACTGTATCCAAGTAATGAAAAGGCACTTAGAATGTAATGTTTTAAGTAGTATTTGCAAAAAGTAACTTTGTTTCCTCTTACCAAAAGAGACTGCAAGAAAATGTTCTTCAGACAGTTCGGGCTGAAAATTGCATGGAGCTGCATTTGGGAGCTGAGAGCATGAATAACTTCTTAGGGTGAAGCAGCCTCTAATCAGAGGGTAAGCTAGGACTTGTAATACTTTTTGAACACAACAAAGCATTATCAGGACTGAAGACAATTTGGCGAAGCAATAGTAGTAACCCTGCACTGAGTTTGGGTTATAGTTTGTGAAAATTACAGTCAGGCTTTCGCAGACCTATCACCTATGATTTTTATTTTGCTTTTAACTGAAATGCTATTCTTAAACTTCAAACAATATTTTAGAATTGTTTTCAACTAAGAAAATAAATATTGGTTAAGATTTGTTTGGTATCTGATCTTTATCAGCTGTGACAAAATTTAAGAATATGTATGGGACCCCATGCCCAGATTAAAACTCAAGTAGACTTACTTGTTACAAATTTGTGATGGATCTTTTGATAAGTGAAGGGCTTCTCTCACAATACCCCAAATCACAATATCCCAGCATGATGTCAGTTCTAAGTATTATGAAGAACAACATTTATCAGTGTCATTTCTTCAGCTGCCTTAAAATTCATTACTTCTTATTATTTTGAGTTGAATTAATTCTGTTTACATGCTGAAGAATATAATTTAAAGAATAGCAGGAAACCCTATAAAAGTAACCAGTTCAATGATTTCACTAATCTTTCTCATAAACCCCATAATAGAAAACACTCACTAAGGTGTAAAGAGATAAGGAAGGTGCTTATGATTGTGATAAATCAGAAGTGTTGGACACTGAGAAATCCTACCTCCACAGTCTCTTTTCTAACTTTATGACACCCTTAGTCAGAAAGAAAGTTTTAATTAGGTAACACAGTCATTACACTAGCCTCCACATTATTTTGCCTTTTTACAACAGATGTTTTGCAGGCAGTTGCTACATTTTCTCTCTTTTAGTTTTAATAAAATAGGTTAGCAATGTTTGGAACATCTTATCCTTGCTTATTGAATAACTGTCATCTCCTGGATGTAATTTTATTAAGGCAATATAATTTAATAGGCGGTTGGTTTACCACTTGCCAATAACCAGGTCAGGAGCATCATTGCGCTAGCCCAGTTCTGCAGCATTACAGCAGAGCACTTTGCCTTATACACCATCCTGAGCACTTAATCCTGCCCTGCATTTTCCAACAGCTCTGATGTTTCACATTCACATGGCCCCTGCCTGAAGGTGCTGCAGTAGGACTGACGAATTAAACCTCACAAGTTCCAGAAGAAGGATTTATATGTGCAAGGTGAGATGAGAATGTGTGTGCAAAAGGTCCTGAATTTCTGAGTTATTCTCAGTAAACCACACATCCTTCCCAGAGAAGAGTTAATAACTAGAGAAAAGGAACTGAGATATTTTTCCAAATCAACAGAAAAAAAAAAAAGAAGTTTGTTACCTCCAGCTCTTAGAAACACTAATCACTTACTTGGCATCCTTAGGAGCCTCATGGTAGATGTCCATTTTTTAAGCCATTTGTATAATTGGGAAAATTAAGGGTGGTAGGCAGTATCTAGTCTAATCAGATCACCTGCTATCACTTTTGTAATGCCTGTCCTCTACAAAGTGACTACCCAAGCCTTAGCATTGTAAATGTGTGAGAACCTTCCTGGCCTGGATCTGTACAGCAGTCTATAAACTTCCTTCGCTAGGGTTGAGTACAAGTCTTGCCACCATCATTTCTACTGAAGTAGACCTGAGGTATATAACACAAAGTTATACTGAGTATGCTACCCATCCTGTGACATAAATTCAGTATCTTATTTTACAGTGTAACAGGAAGAAGGTTGAGTGCAGTAGCGTGGGATTGGCATTACAAGCCAGCAAGATTCCTGGACTTCACCTAAGGTCTTGGTCTTTCACAAGTGAACAAGAGTGAGAAACGAAGAAAGGACTAGTATAAAATAAGTTTTCCTGGAAGCTTATGCCTTCTGCCCAGGAGATGGCGAACTTGGTCTCCCAGTTTTATTCCATCATTCAGTCCCTCTGCACGAAGCAGAAATCTGGGGCTGTAGTTTTGAGAAGCCAGGAGGAATAAAGTGTCTGCAATAGCCCAAACAGAATCATTTACTTTAGCAGCTGAACAGGGAAGACAGAAATAGTACTCACTGGTTTAGAAAAAGGTCTGTCATCTGCTTCCACATTTATGGGTTGAGCGAGCTGAGCACATTTTAGGGGAAGCTGGCAGAGTTGGTGGTAGTAGATGGCTCTCTGCAGCTTGCCAGTCATTTGTGATTCTAATCTGACAGAACACAGGCCAAGTAGAGTCCTTCCTTTTATGCCAGTTAGACAAACACAAATTTCTCCAGGAACTGGAGAAGAGCAGCCTTTTATTTAAAAAGGATTTAAAAGGTTTCAAAACCAACTCTCTCACACAATGCTCAGTTTGCACAGATTTCTCTTTAAACAGCAAGACGTGGAGGATCTGTGACAACCATGGTTGTAGAGAGAAGGTGGAGGGGAAGAGCCTACCAGGGAAGGAGTCCTCTCTCCTGATGTTGTTACAGATTGACCGTTCCGCACCCCCACCTTCTGACAGATATCACCTTGCCAGTGTGTGAGACGACCTGCTCATTCACATGGGCAACACTGATGCCTCATAAAGCGCTGTCAAATACTCAAAGGCACTGAACAGAGACAGTTGAACAGAATCCCATTCCCATCCCTCCTCTCATCCAGTTACAGCTGTTGTAAATAGTTTTTTGTAATAATCATAAATATAGCCCTTAAAAAAAAAATGAGGGAGACACAATTTTTCAAGCTGACAGTGTCCCTTTATGCTGATGAGATAGTGAAGGCTCAGTGCCAACTAGCAGCAGAATTATAATAGCATCCATTAGAGCTGTTAGCTAGAGTCTGCCAGTGCTTCTGTTTGTAATTTAGGGGGTTATAACTCAGCCATGCACATAAGATGCAGGAAAAAGTTTTCATTGAAAATCTGGACAGTGGGTTTTTAGTTTCTTTAGAAAAGTATCAAATTTGCTTTGGTGCTCTAGACCATGCTGTAAGGAAGAGATAAGAAACCTAATTGAGAAGATTGACTCCACCAATGCCTGGCCTTTGTGCTGATGGGAATTGGTCTAATTGGAAACGCTGACGTCTTTACAACTATATCTGCAACTGTAGCTCCAGAGGTGTCCAAACCCCAGTCTCTATCTGCAAGACTCGAGGCAAATTTCGTCCTTGTGAGCAGAGCGCTTTCCAGGCCAGCCAGGCTTGCTGAGCTGTGTCTCAGCCCTGCTCAGCAGCAGGGCTCAGCCTGCAGAAAGCTCGTCGCAGAATTGTGATGAGACACAGTACGGCACACATGGTCAGTACTGCAGTTCCTTTGCAATTTGTGGGATTTAGGCCTTATTGGTTCATTGGCAGACCCTTTTTCTGCACTTCTGTCATTTAGAGACATGACTTCTGATTATTTTTGTAATCTCCTAATAATAGTCAGTATTGTCTTGTGTTTTACTAGACCTAAATGGCAGAAAGGCATGGCCAAATCTAGAAAGATGGACTTGGATGCCAGGAAACAGCTCATAACATTTGTAAAGACATATCTGGAGACAATAAATAATCGGAGGATCTGAACAAAATCAAAACAAAGAATGAAAACCTGATTGGGGGCTCTGCGTAACAGAAAGTTATTATAAGTACATTTGAAGACAACTGCTTTTATGAGGAGTACAGCATGGAAGTGTACTTGACCTTCACAGGATGGTTTTCTTTTGCTGAGCACAGGTGGTAAACTTCAAACATCACTAATACTCTTGTCTACAACATCAGCCCCATAACAATCTCACTGACATTTCTTTCCATCACTTTTAAGTGACCTTATTTCTTTTTTTAGTGCCAACTGAGAAGTTCTGGCTAATATTGAAGGCTCTTGTAGATGTAGTAATATAGCTTCCAAAAGAGAAAAGGCTGTGAAATAAGAGCTACACATATTTTTGCCCTGTCCTTAAACAAGTATCAATTTGAAAAGATTTCATATGCATTCAAAAATAATCATCTAGACAGCAAGCTCTCCAAGGCAGAGACCTTACCTTCATGGTTACACATAGGACACTGCCACTGGCAGTGCTGCCATCGATAACAACATGGCTTCTGGTTGTCCTTTGTAATGCATCAAAATAGTTTGGTTATCTCAGGATCAGACTTCAGCTTTCTAGTTTCTAGGTCTTTTATCTTTTGGGGAGATAAACAAAACAGATCCATGCAGTTTAACAGATTGACTATATCTCCACTGACACCTCGCAGCGAAATGGTCCAGTTTTCAGAACTGTCAGATACTTTCTTTTCAGAACTTCAGATACATAATCAGAATGACTGCCCCATCCCATCCCTCAGGTCCATCTAATTTGCAGGATCAAAAGTGATACCAGGACAATTTTCCTCAAGAGAAGGAACTTCCAAGGCATTTTTTGTTAAAATTTCTTTTTCCTCTCCAGTACCTTTTCCTAAATCATTATGCACTGTCATCATCCACTCCAGGGCAGACAGACTGCACACTGGCAGTGAACGAACACTTTCCTATTTCAAGAATTCAATAATAACAAATTGTAAAAAGTATCAACATTCAACCCCAAAATTATACAGAACCTTTTAACACACCCTCCACTGAAGCAATCAAAGGAGCTATGAAGTTTGCTAGGGACTGAAAATGAACTTGACTTTCAGGTAATGAATTCAATTTACTCATAATTCTCTAGAGAAGGGAGAAAGCTTTGGGGACGATCACTGCATACAAAATAAAAATCCCAGTCACAAATGATATTTGTACTTAAGCTCTTCTCATTAGCAGGGTTTTGGTGAGGGTATTTCCTTCAGCACAGGCTATTCTAATGATAGGCACCAGTGCAGCACTGCATCACAAATCGTTTTTGCTCAGATCTCTGCATGTGCAACAGGAACTCTCACAGTCTTCACAGTTTCTTGGATACAAAAAAAGAAGAAGAAAGTAGCTTTGATGGCAGTGACCACCGGGAAGGAAGGGTCTGGAAAAGCCAGCTTCTGAACCGTGTGCTCGGCTCTGCTGTGACACTTGAGTATGTCACTTACTGCTCCGTTTTCTGCCTAGCAGGTAAGAAGCTGGGTTATGCCTCCTCCCGAGGAGACGGGATAATTAACTGATTCACTTGATATTAAGTCTCTTGAAATGTGTAGGCAAAGGAACTTACAAGTGTACAGAGCATATTGCCAAGAGAGAGATGTCAATGCCAGAGCATTGTGTTCCCTATGACAGCACAGGCTGAAATTATTTTCTGCTGCCTACAAAGAAAATGGTGTTTTGCAGAATTTATCACTCTCTTCAGTTCCTTAGGAACACAGCACTGCACAGCTTTGAAAACACAACAAGGTTCAGCTCCTGAACTAAAACTTAAATCATTATTATAATGCTCTTCAAAGAAATCATGTGTCCTGCTGGGTTTTACAGCTGAGAGCGAGTCTTCGCTTCTCCCTGACCCACTTTAAAACTCTGTCCTTCTAGCTTATTCATATAAAAGGCTTCAGAAGCAAACTGTGAATGGAGGCCACAGTGAAAAAGCAGCTGACCTGTTTGTTTCTAAAGGACCCATTGCCTCATCTCAATTTCAGACCTTCCAGGTGGACCAACATTTGCTTTCAGCAAGAAGTAACAACTGAGACACTTCCCCTGAACTTGTCCCTTGTCTTCTCGTCCTCCCAGTGGCATCTTGCCCCTTGACCTTGTCTCTCCTTTCATGTACCTGGTGACTGGGGAGCAGCTTTTACTGGGCACAGGAATGAGATCTTGTGGACATCAACTCCCCCAGGGCCCGTGTGTGCCTGATGCACATGCCCTTGCAGGGCGAGCAAGGGATTTTGGACACTTCTGAAGAATCAAGCCCAGGTGATCCTGACTCACTGAAATGAATTCCATTTCCAGAGCGAGGTCCCTGTTGCACAGGTTTTGTTGTTCTCTTTTGGCGCGAGTTGCCTAGTTCCCAGTGGCTTGCTGCAGAATCCGCTCTTCCCAGAGGGCAGGATGGCTTCTGCAGGCTTTCACAAAGGGGCTGCAGAGTTTGCAGATACCATTAATGTCTCATGGGTGGAGTGATGTATAGCTCAAATAAACTAAAGATAAAGCAGATGGAGGAGGCATGGAAGGGACCTAATAAAGCTTCCACCATATAAATGCAATATAAATACAGATTTTTTTTATAGGAAGTCAACCAGGGACTTCATCATTGACATGTATTGCTTTATTAACCCACTTTTATTACAGCTTTTATGATATTTGGACATCCTGTACCTGATGGAGAAATGCCTGCAATGAACTAGTTATCTTCAGATGCTGTTTTTTACTAGGGCTGGCCCACATGAGGTTTAAGGGTCCACTACAATCTACTGTAGGTCGACTTCTGCATAAAATGTCACAGACTTGCATCACCAAAAAGAAGTCCCTCCGGCTCCTGCTTCTCTTCCTCCCCTCCTGCTCCTCGGGAACACTCTACCAGGAACCCTCTGAATGCGTCACAAAGAGGTCATTTATTTCCATAGTCCCTATCATTATGTGCAACTACTCCATCAATATGCAGTGCTACAGCACTTGTAAAAATTAAAGTAAACCCAAGCCATCTCCACAGTCTTTTTTCCCCCCCTCCCTCCTTTTCTTCTTTCCCTACAGCCTTTTTTCATAGCTTGTTAGCATGTTTGCAGGCAACTTGAAGCAAGCTTTGAAGGGCAGACCTGCTGCTAGAGCCCAGCGCTAGGACTCTTTGATGCTAATCCCAGCTTTGCATGTGTGTGACATTACTGCAGCCAGCGTGCTGCTCTAGTCACTGGGCAGGCGCTTTTATTAAGGGGATGACAGCAACAATACTGCTCTGATTAGTACAGCTTACAGCTTTGCTCTCTGTTCACATGAGAAGCATTAACAGAGAAAGAGAGGAAGGCAGGCAGGGTGTGGGGAGGGATCAATTTTACTGTGCTCTTTGTGAGCCATGAGACTGATAATTTTAGCAATCAGGGATGGCAGACTGAGACTGGCCTATGCCACAGCCCTCTTCTAATGTGTATTACCCAACTGCTAAGTAACTTTAATATTAGACTCAGCAAACCTTCAGTCAAGAGGATAAATATCTACCGTTCACTTAAATAAGCAGTTTGTGCTAACACAGATCTATTATTTCTAGCTTGGCTCAGGAAGATTAGACCCCTCTGCATTGTGCATTGGTTACTGTAGTTAGGGCTCTGCCTAGTTCAGGGGATTTTCAGTTTGTTGTTCAGACAAAGCTTGGGTTCAGCAGTGGGAACCCATCAGAGGAGTTTCTGAGGACAGACAGTGCTTGAGACTAACTATTGTTAGTCAGTATCTACAAATTAGTAAGCAGGAAGGCCTCCAAATAAGAGAATTAACAGCTGCATACGGGCTTTGTACTGTAGCTACTAGCTGGCAACAAAATTGTGCTGCTTCTGATGCAATAAGCTTTAATCCTGTTACATTATTGACACTGTACATTTCCTGGTTTAAACATTCCCAGTAGATAAAATGTCCTTGAAAACTCATTGTCCCTTTAATTCCCAACAGTTCTACTTAAAAATATAATCCTAAATATCACATTAACCAACAGCATCCTTCATCCACTCTGGGACTCCTTTTCTCTTTGATATCTTCTTCTTCATCACAAGTAACTGAACTAGCCTCAGTAGTGCTGTAATGATACCAGTGCAATGCTGCCAAACTTGGATGGATCATCCTGAAACTACATATCGTGATATCCAAGGAGACAGCTAAAAAAGAAACGCCTGGGGAAAAGAAAAAATTTCTCAGAATAGCAGTAAAACAGAGCACAATAGAAATTGTCATATGCCTTAGTCTGATTACAAACGGAGACTGGTTATGAACAACTCCTAAAAGAATAATTTCATTTTAAGATTTTAAGTTCACACAAAGGTTTGGGTTCAGTCACACAATCAGCCCCCTGCAGTTTAACAACTTACTGAATGCCAGCTGAGCCACAGTAACTCACTGCACATATTCTCAGCCACTAGAAGCACAAGGTCACACGCTAGGGAAGTTAACACATTTTACCTCACAGTTGCAGCATGTGTACAGACATGAGTGTGGCTCAGGTGACATGTCGGAGTTTGTAAGCTGCAACAGTTCATGGGTGAACTTACACATGTCCACCCGAGTGCTGCCTGCAACAAAAGTCACAGCTACCCCCCAGCACTACAGGTTCCCTCTAGCAACTCTTGAACAGCCCAGTCAAGAGTCCCCAATTTTTATGTTTGCTAAGCACATCACTACTAACAGGATGGTTATCCTGTTGCAAAGAAAACAAAGAATTGAAGTAGAAAGGACAATGCCTAGAAATTAAATTTTATGATAAAGAAAGCTATATAAAAATAGAAAATGGTTTGACATTTCCATAAATATTAAGCCACAGCATATTCACAAGAGGAAGCCAGAGAGAACGCAAAATCTGAGAACCTTTTGAAAACTCCTTGTCTCTCAGAGCCCGGAGGCAGGGTCCCTCCTTCAGACGGGATGTGACCAAGTTGGGAATGTCAAGTTAAGGCCAAACTGTGTGCCCTTCTGAATGGTCAGGCCTAAGTTGTCTTATCTTGGGCCAGGTTTTGCTAGAAAAGGATTCACAGGAGATGGACTGAAAGAAGTTAATTTTTGCAACTGGTATCTATTCCATGAGGGAACCTGGCTCTGAGCTGTGCAGTACTCAAAAGCAGAGCTGGAGTTGAATTTTCCAGTGTGAGCCACCAAGCCCCTTCTTGTAATAGAGCCTCCTTGGCTCACATGAATGATCTCTCAGATTATGAGTCAGGGATTCAGCTCTCATGCCAGCAGTTCTCCTCACATGTTTTGTCTCCTTCTCAAGATCCACAATTCTGCTGATTCTCAGCTATTGCACTAAGTCTTGTGTGCAAGCCTAAAATCATAACTGGCTCAGCTCAAAGGAGGGATCATAACCTAGGAAGCAGATTCCCATGGCTTTAGTCTTTGCACCTTTAGCATTATCAGCAGCAGTCAAAGAAAATCAAAAGTGATGGCATCAACATTTAGAGCGACAGGCAGCAAAAGCCAATGAGCACACAGAAGTTGGGGGCGATCTGGGTGTGGGCATTTGATACTCAAAATAATGAGGCTGGCAATTTCAAGATGAACCCTCATGTGTTGCAAAAGGCCTCAAATTAATTCCAAATCTCCTCTCAGTCCCATCAGCCTATTTTCTCTCATCTGCTCCCTCACGCAAACACTGCGTAACCCCTGTTGCTTAGGAAACATAGCAGGGAGGATAGGAAGAAGTCTGTTCTGTTCATGCAACTTTTGCTGATAGGGATACGCTCAGCCAAGAAGGGGGCCTGAAGCCTAGATATAAATAAATACTCCACAGAACCATTGCCAGTTTTCTGCAAAAATCATAGATTATACAGCAAAGGTACCTGCAGGTCTTGGTTTCACAGCCCTGTAATTCTGTCTCTGACAATCAAGTAAACCAAATTTCTAATCAAAGTGAACATCAGAAACAGAGTAGAATAAACAAATACGCCCATGAACTGATCATCAGTATGAGTTTTTAGCAGTCTGCAGCCACTCTTACCAGGTCATACAGAAAAATAAGACCATATGATTTTGGATATCCAAGCAGGACTTTTCTTAGCTTGCAAGAAGATAGCATTTTCCCCGCCTTGGGACATCTCACTGGAAGTCGCTCACTGGAAGTCGCTCTTTTTTTCTTGCTTGACAATGAAGGGGTTAACTTTGAGAAAAAGCCCCCTGATACTCCTCTGAATTTGACGGAAATGTTAAATGACCTTTCCGGTTCATTCAGACCAGAGGCTGCTTCCTCATTAGCAACAATAAATTCAAAGCAGATGGGGAAATTGTGCTCCATTCTCTGATCTTGCTTTCAAAGCCCTTTGATTTCAGAAATCTCTCAGCTGCTCTTTGACTTTTCTCGCCTGTCAAACTCCCTGGCAAGATTGATAGGGTCTGGATGGGGGACATCAGTGCAAAATCTGGTACCTGCTGGATTTCTCCACAGCTGACCATGTTAATTGTGGTTTCTCTCTCTGCCTTTGATGTAAAGGCTCTTTGATTTTTTTCTTATCCTTCTTCCACCATCAGTTTATTACAACACTTTGCAAGGGTCAATGGCTAAGTCCTTACCATGTCTGCATAGCTTCCCTTATAAATAAATCATTGCCTGCATGTCAAAAGGCCAGGCTAGAAACTGCTCCAAGTTACTGCAATAAGTTGTTTAGGGTGTTCTCAGTTTCTTCCATGCTATAAGCCTAAAGACATGAACTAAAGTAAGCAAAAATTCAGGGAGAAGCAAGATAGCACTTAAGTCCTGAAGACTATTTCCAAAGGAATCCACAGCAAATATAACACCAGGACTGAACCCTGTCCAGAGGAAGAAAGAGTCAGTGAATGACCATGTTCTTTCTGATCGTGACTTAAGAAGGTAAGGTGGATCGTCATCACAGACCAACTCAGGAAGCAAGCAACACAGTATTTCTGACCACTTTCTTTGAGCTGTTATCAAACATCTCAAAGACCTTAGGGCCTCACTGCCTTTTTAAAAAGTTTTTTTTTTCCAATCTCTAGCCTGGATCTGAAGTAAAAGTCAACTATTTTTGCCCCATCGACATGGTCAGAGAACAAATGGTTATTTTCCTCTTTTCAGCAGCCACTTACATTTTTGAAGTTTCCTCTCATGTCTCCTCTCACAGCATCTGAAGCTTCATGAAAAGACTCCGAGAGATACAACTGTTCTTACCCATCAGATTAATGATGCTCTCTCCACTTTAACACTGTAAAATAACTGCAGCCCTCCCAAGATGGCTGTTAGGATGCAGTTCTGAGCTTTCCTTTTTCTTTTTTTCTTTTTTTTTTTTTTTTCTCCCTCCCAGTGTCTCCAAACTCACAGCAGGGATCATCCTGGAGAACTCCATCATATTACAACCTGAGCACCGTGTAATCGTTAACAAACACCACTTGTCAAAGGCCCAGAGATAAGGTTTTATAGAGACAGGAAGACACACAAACCAAGTGATTTACTCACGGGCATACCAGGAAGTTACGCTAGATCTTGAGGCCCCAACACCTCAACATTCTTTTCCTTTGCAAGGCTCAGAGCCATCTTCCTTTCCCTCTGCTCCTTGAAAAAACTGAGAACATCCAGCTGCCACATGCCTGCTTTACACACCCCTTGCTGCTTCACTCTGTCGTAGTTCCCAGCTCAAGCACAGGCCAGACAGACTTCAGCTTTAGATCCAGCAGTGCCGGCACAGACTAGACCTGGATTAAGTCTTATCCCCATCACAGCACTTTGCACAGATGCAGGAAAGCAGGTGTCTGGGTTTCCTAGCCCATGTCTTTATCATTTTCTTTGGATCCATCTCCAGTATATCAGTTGTCAGGTTGACCGTGTACTTGTGCTGTTGACATTCCCCAATACCTTAGCTCAGTTAGGTGGCAGTGAAAGTTTCTGCTTTATCACATTTATTTTCATACAATTCTCTGCACTAACATTATTCCTGAGAAAGGATCTCCATAGGCTTGACAACCCCAGGTGGAAGCTCTGACAAGCTCCAGAAATACCTGAGGGCCTCTCTCTCCTCTCAAAGCTCTCAGCTTGAACAAGCCCCTCCGATTAGATTCAAAAGAAGTGACATCTACTAGTTCAGTCCTATCACTTACAGAGACCAGCTCTGTCAGTTAAGTCAACTTCAGTGTTATAGTTTAGAGTTATCTTTATATAAACTCTATAGCTTAGAGCTATCAGTTATCTTTTTATAAGATATTTTCATCTTTGATAGATAAGCTCAACTTTTCCCTTGAATTTGTGATCTCTACAATACAGATTTGCCCCCTCTATTCCCCACTCTCCTCCCAGCCCTTCCCTTCCCCCAAGACTGTCTGCCCCCAGTGTTCCTCTCTATATTGCAGAGGCTGCTTCTTACTTGCAATCCAGGAGATCATCATGGATCTGCACAGAGAAATTTCTGGGAGAATAGACAAATGTCCGGAAGCTGTTTCTTCTCAAAGGCTCTGCAAGACCATAGAAATGTTTTTCTAAGCACGGCAAGATTAAATACCATTGCGTATTACATAGCCCTCTAGGAAAGCCCAGATAAGAAGGCTACTTTCAAATCAAGTAAGCCTGTAGTTTTGACTGCTCTTGGAATTGGTTACCCAATAGGCTGCTAAAGTACAGCAAAACTCACTTTTATACAGGCTCACATTAAGGATTTGCTAGTCTATATAGAAATACTATACAGATAGCAAACCACTAAAGCTAACTAATGGCCACTTAGACGCCTCAGTTGTCACCATACTGCATATCATGGACTGTGATAGCAGATGTAAAACAGATATTGCTTTAGCTAAAAGTAGCTCTAGTCTCTGTCAGCAGGATTGAGCTTGTGATGCACAAATCAGCAAAAAATGATTCCGTGTAATGAAAAATGACTGTATTAATCATATTTTGACTAGACATTTACATACATATGGTGCTTGATAATACACCCTTTGTTCTTAAAACTACTGGATGTAGCATACATTTTTACATATCCTGTAGTAATGCAGAGCCTTATTAATAGCATATTACCTATACAAGGGAATACACATTTTGGAAGGTACTTTGAACTTCTAAATCTCTTGAATGCTTTCAAAGATCTCCGCCTTGTGAACCCTCTTCTCTGAGGCAAACTTACACAACTTAGTCATCTGAAGAGCAAGACAGGATTCAGGGAATCTGGTCCTCATGCACAGAATGAGTGCTGCGGTCAACCTGTTTAACCCCCTCTGCCTGTTGTACACCAGGTTAAAAGTTGGATAATAATTTCCTCCTAGCTCACAAAGAGGCTGTGAAGCTTTAGTTACACACAATAGTCTGTGTAAAGATTTCAAGACAGAGATAAGTTATTGTTCCAGGTCTCTCCAGAGACTGCAGTTTGAGTGCTCGCACTGAGAACTCGTGTGTATCTGCATGAAAGGAATTTGCTCTTGCTTAATGTACATATTCATAATTCAGTAAACTGAGTTAAAGGCATAAAGTGACACAAAAGGTTCTCTGTCGGACTCAGCAGCTCCCATAATTGTTTCTGGCACACAGTTGAGCTGCATCAAGCTGGGGCCATCAAGGCACCCACTGTTCTTACTATTTCTGCTGTGGGAGGTGCAATCATCACTGGTTTAGTGGCGAGGGACAAGAGTGCAGCAGGAACAAGGGAACTCCACAAGAGGAGGTCATGGATGATTCTCAAAGTCTTTCTCCTCTCCACAGCTGTCTCCTGAGAGTTATGGAGATGTGTACGCTGCTTTGCCTTCCTCTTCTTTTTGGAGTGCAACTGCAGGCATAGCAGAAACAAGGACTGCTTTGTTCACATCAAACAAAAGAAGTCAAACAAAACAGATTTCAGGTTCAGCAAGAGAGAAGCATTTGGTTTTATGTTAATAATTTTGGTTGTATGCAAGTTGCAATTGCAATTTCAGCCAACATAAGACCACGATTGAAATTTTCTACAAGTATTAGAACACACCAAAATACAACAGCTTTGGAGATATCTGGATATTGATTCACTTACTTGCTGTTACCACACAGTCAAATTTTGGAGGAGGAGGTCACTCCACAGCTAAGTGTTCTTCTAAAACCCATGTCTTTCCTCTCCACTTTGGTTGCTAGGCCTGAAATAAAGGTATCACTTCCCCTCTTCTCACCCAGAGGAATTTCATCCTAGGCCAAGTCATTTGCACCTTTCCAAAGTGTTCAGCTGTTGCCTAACCACTTCCAGCATCATGCTCTGTGCCAGCGGACTGAAATGCAACAAACAAGGAGGATGACAGAGGGGGTTTGGGGAAGACATTTCTTTTGCTCCTGCAACAGAACCCCTGGCACCTCTTCATTGAATTGAAGAGCAGCAGTAACTTCATTTAGTACCTTCAGTTAAAATATTTCTTTTTTTCCCCCCAAGTCCTACAGTATCGAGTAGGTCGAGTTTTCCAATACAGTGCTACTTTAGTTTTGCAAAAAGTAAATTATTCCTCTTTGTTTGAATCTTTCTCCTCACCAGAGCTTACAAATCTTAGTTCACAGTGCTTGCAAATCACACTGTGATCTCCAGAGGGAAGCTACTACTGCAAGGCAAACTAGCAACATCAAGCTGATAGCATGGAGCACAAGGCACCCATAGATTGTGAGGAGGGAGTAGAAAGAGGTGAACGAAAGAGGTAGTCTCACCAAGGCCCATCCTTTCCCCACTCCTTTCTTGAGCTTGAAACAATACTCAGCCTGTTCCTATACAGTCTAACATTCAGAAGGTCACATTTTCAACTTTTGCCAAAAGCCTCCTAGAACCCCTGGAACAACATTTCAAAGTGCATTAGTGTGGGAAAGAGATAAACAAAAAAAAAAGTTATGTTTTTCTCTGAGGCATTGCTCGAAATAGAAACCAAGCAAACGCCACTGCTGACACGCAATGGCCCTGAGACAGCAGAGAGATGCACAGAGGCTGACCACACCACATGTGATCAAGACTAGAACTCCCTGTCACCTCTAACATCTTTCAGGAAAGCAAAATTAACTCTCTTGCTTTTTTTTTTTTTTTTTTTTTTTTTTTTTTTTTGGAAATTAGGTTACAAAAGATAATCAAACCTCTTTCCACTCGCATTCTGGACAATTTGATGAACAATAGGAATGGGTGTTTCATTCCCAGTTTTCCATTACTTTCTTTTTCCCCAGTCTCCAATGTAATTTACTCTGTCTGGCCATTTAGAAGTACATCTTCATCGTTTCTTTTTACTCTATTCAAATCACCATCTGTTTGTTTCATTAGCACTCTCACTGGGGCGGGGGAGGAATATTTAAGGGAATATTCAGTGTTCAAAAATTAAAAGCCTGGGAACTAAACACAGCTAATTGGAAAGCGATAGAAGTGTCATTCTTTAGCATTTTTGAGAAATGTTCTTTAAAAGTAGCCCAGTGTCAGTTTCTTGATTCTTTCCCTTTCTCTTTTACCTTTAACTGAGAATCACTAGTTCACTTGCAGACCAAAGAGGAGTGAACGCTTTATGCATTTCAAAGAGAGGTTGTTAAATAATCAGGCTAATCCTGGATGGATTCACTTATTTATCTCAGGTCACAGCTCTCAGCAAAGAAACATGATGTTATTAGACACATTCCCCATCTCTCCAGAATCACTAGCCCCTTCTGCCCTGCCTTCAGCAGGGTCAAATCTAACAGATTGCTCTAGGCTAGCAGTTCATAGGCCAGCAATACATTTGATTAACGATAAGGCCATCATGCAACTTGTCTGGAAAATGCACAGAGCCATAAAATAAGCAGGCAGAAAAAAAAGGCAATATTTTTCACCCATGGTGCCAGTGCCACATAGAAGGAAAAAGATAGTTTTTCATGTCTCTGCCAAGGAGCGCCAGATTGTTGGGACATGATGGCAACTCAATGATCTAGCAAAAGATTCGAGTCGTTTGTCACTGAACCAGAGGGAGAGCAATGAATTCAGCTTCATGACCCTGTACTTCCTTGTTCTGTAGAACAGGATGACAATTAAATTCAAACTGAGAAGAAAAGGTGAAAGGAGACTAATACACTGCATTGCATTTGATTACTGTGAGATGAAGGTAGTTGCAGGGGGAAAAGACAGATTAGAAACAGAGATTTCCTTCATCATCAGGCCATTAACTCGGCAGTAACCATCACAGACGTTTTATTGTTTTAGATCCTCAGTTTGAAAGGTTCTTGCTTAGACCATACCTTCTAGACTCACCAGACTATAACTGAAGCTACAAGTTCCTCTTGTAGCAAAACAAGACACTTTAAAAACACAAACACATTATAACTTATTCTCTGCTATCTACCTGGATCTGGAGTTCTGATTATTTCTCTCTACATGGGCTACTGACTGTAAAAATCATTGCACTGTAAAGGGTAAGTGGTCCCACAAACCCATGGGGAGGTCTGTTGTTGCCAGGCCACTATTAACGCATTGCTGGAGAAGGGCTTGCTCCAACCTTCTTCCTGTGGAGAGGAAAGCTAACCTGGATCTTCCTGTTGATGGCCTAAAGACAGTGAGCAGAGACCCAAGGAGCTGCTCAAGTCACAGCGATGCTGGAACCATCTCAGTGGCTGGCAAGCTAGGCTACAAAACCCATATGAACTCACCCATATAACGTTCTCTCATCCCACAACAGAACCGTTCGCAGATGTTAGACTGCAAGAATATCCCAGAAAAGTTCATTTAGGGCCTTCAGTCACTTGAATCATCTTCCATCACAGAGCACTATAATACACTCATGAGAAAAGACAAAAAGAGACTGCAGGGGCATAACACAGTCCTCAAACAGAGAACATGTACAGAAGCCCTAGATCTTCACCAAAAGTCAACATAACACACAGTTGAGAGAAGATATCTAAACACAGTCCCAAGCAAAACAAGAAATTCTTCAGGACATCCTAATAAACTTTCAGTCTAAGCAGAGATGATGGCAGACAAAGGCCATGACAAGTCTCTAGTAGCTAAACATGGAGGAAGAAAGCTCCTGAGGGCCTCTTAGAGACTGTTCAGCTTCTCCTTGGTTGACAGTGTGGAATCAGCCACTGGTCAAGGAACACAGTTCAGAACAAATGTACCCTGTTTAAAAGCAAAGTGTAAGGGCTTTTGCTAGATACTTTATAGCATATTTTTATTTGAGTATTAGCTACCTTCCCCCTTTGTTTCCTCCCCTTTCTGAGGGAGATTACAGAAGTAGAGTCAGTTAAGATTCTGCTTTCACTGAAAAAGAAGCATCTATTCTAAAAAATGTGAACCCTAAAGTGTGCCTATGCAAACAAATTTTATGTCACTTAGAAATAATGGGTAACCTATGAAGATGCTGATGCATTTACCCAGCACATTGTAGAGCAATTAATCTGTGCACTGTTGTAGCTCTGCCTAGGGCTATAGGCCTCACTAGCCAGCAGGCTAATGGATAACCACCCTGACACAGCACTATGGAGCTCAGCTTTCAAGCTGGCTGGGGTCTGGGTCCACACAGGGCACACGCACTCCCAGGAAAACCAAAGGCAAAGGTAATTTCTAATGTGCTGTAATCAGCAGGCACGGAGGTGATAAGCCCCCCAGCTCCCTTCTTCCCAGCCAGTGCCTTGGCCTCCAGAAGCGTACCCCAGGAAAACTAGCAGTGTCACAGCCCACCCTCCCTTCACAGCCCTAATTACATGCTTAAAGTCCCTACTGCCATGTTCAGAGCATGCTTGTCTATTACACCTAGCCTGTATTGGAAATTGAGCTCCCCTCTGCTTACTTTACTAGATTAACACACACACACACACACTGACAGGCTCTTAATAATGATTAATAATTGTAACTTAGGTGTGATTAACAAAGAGAAGGGTCAATATCAGTATTTGTATGACTGAGAGTGTCAGTGGAGATTAGGGGAGACACCAATCATGTCTCCAAGTTCTTGTCTGCCTTCACTTTCTTTTAAACAGAATGTATTTTGGACAGTACTAGAATAATTGGTCTCATTAATTTTTTATGTTTTTCTTTATCTTTCGCAGACCACTTTTTCCCCTCCCTCCAATGGTCTTCAACATGGGAAATTACCTCCTAAAGTCTGATTAATTTTTTTGCTTGCAATCTTTAATGACCATAGATCTTTCAAGGCATTTCATTCATCTGGAGAATGCCAGGCCAGCAGGGCGTTTCCCCCACCCCCTCTCCCTCAAAGCAGAGATAAGAACAGAGCTATTTTAAAAGCAGGAGGTGAGATGAAAGAGCCTGCTTCAGATCAGACATTGCTGCCATGCTATAATTACTTTCACCCAAATTTTCAAAGGAAGAGGAAAAAACATCCCCAAATCATTCCAAACCACTCTACCCCCATCTCAGTCATCTGATTCTTGATATCAATATCAAGAAATGAATGTGGAACTTTATTTATTTATTTAATAGTATTACCAAGCCCCTCTTCAAAACATAATTTCAAGTTCATTTTTCAAATGCCTGCAGCCAGGTTACTCTCTTTTCTCTGTAGTTCTACATATCACTTTAGGCTGCCTGCTCTGGGGCAAAATGACATTTCTCCCTTCAATTCTCCGCCCCTCTCCTTTCTATAGAGCATAAAGCAAAAAATCTCAGCTTTTATTTTCTGACAAGGTTTTCCTATAGTCCCTGCACCTGTACTTCTACCCTCACACTCCAAATGGAGTTTGCATCTTTAAACCAGTATCGTTTATGAGAAGCCAATTTCAGCATCTCCTGGCACCCTTCTGGGAAGCAGTCAGTCTGCAGATCCTTTGGAAGCCTCCAGAAATACCTACACAACACTGAGCCCCAGCCAAGAAACCTATTGCACAACCGAAGCCTTCAAAGATTTACCACAGAATAACTAGTTCAGTAAGTCCATAGGTATAAATAAGGCCGACAGGTACCCAAAGATTAGAGAAAGAAAGCACAGAATTCAAATCTTTGTGCCTACAATTCTATCAATGCCCTATTTTTAACTTATTTTTACAAAAAAGAAGAGAATTAGAGATAGCTTCCTGCAGCTCAGGAGTTTCCTGTCTTTTTTTTTCCTTAAATCTGCAACATTTTTTTCCACTTCAAATTTACTTTTGTAAACTTGAATAGATTTAAAAAGTTATAAATGTCTGCATCGGACGATGGATCTCAGAAAAGACAGGTTCTGTTATTCCTAGAACTAATCTCAATGTCTCTCCATGTTACCATTGATCTTTCTTACAAAACAATGCAAGTTTTCCCCCACCCTTACAAGCAATAAAAGAAATATTTTTTTTTCTTTTTTTTTTTTTTTTTCTGTAAAAGGAGAGTAGTAGGTACAGTTAGTTGCTTTTAGGGTACATATAGGTGTAGGTACAGAGAGCAGTAAGTACAGATAAGCAGTCAGAGGATCTCCATCCAGTTTTCTGAAAGTGACAATGAGTGCAGAATTATTTCCACAGCCCTGACGGATCAAACAGTGCAGCTGTGTCACAGAAACCAAAAGGGCTCTGGCTTTCAGCTGCATTGCTGGGTGGTGGCCCCAAGTCCCTCTGGGCTCAGGATACCAGAATCGCTAGCAACAATCACCACCCACAACAGACTGCTGCACCCTGGCTTTGCTAAAAATTGGTAGCTGCAGCTTCCAGAGGGGCAAGGTGTTTTTTCTTAAAAACAAACAAAAAACACCTTTCTTTTTCAATTTTTTTTTTTTTCCTGCAGAAGCTCAACTGTGATTTTTATCTCATGCAATCTGTATTTTAACTAGCATATCTAACAGGACATCATGAAAGATGATACTAAAGCTGCAGCCATTACTTCTGAAGCAGAGCATTTTCTGAATCTACTTTGGATAATTCATTGATTCTGCTAACATCTGTGTTTAGCACAGGATGCCAAGGGTTAGCAGTAAATACAGCAACGCACGCACGCAGAATTTTGCCCTTTGACTTTGCATTATATTTATGTAAACAGAAATAGCTAAAAAACAGCCAGATGTCCACAATACCTCTAGAGTTTGCAAGCACAGGGATTATGCAGCATTTAAGTATTTCTTCTTTGGACTTACCAGGTGCAATAAAGAAACAAAACCCAATTTAGAGAGTAGATTCATGAAAAACAAAAGAAAGGAGTACTTCTACATAGAACAAGATATTTAGCCTCTCTATCAGGCAGCCACCTCTGTGCCCAAGGGATCATCTCAAGCATAATTTCTAGGCTGCCATGACCCGAAACAGTACCATCTCAGTGGCTACATGCAGTTCTGGGTGCCCTTTGCTCCTATGAGAGTCCACAGCAGCAGCTGGATAAGGAATGTAGTTTGCCTCTGGAATGTATTGTGCAGTACACTTTCCACTGGGCCTCCTACTGCACAGTCAGTGGTCACAGAAGAAGTTGTAATTGGAAAAAAAAAAAAAACTTTCCTCCTCAAATACATCCACACATAGTAACACTTAGACAAACATAACCAATAAAACCCCACTTCCTAGTGCATTGTATCTATATCAAAGAGACAACTTTTAAATTCCTGCTTCTGTATCTGTACAAGCAAGTTCTACTTTGGAGGCATTGCTGAGAAAATAGCACTCTCTGAGATAACTGTCAGAAACAAACAAGAAGAAAAATCTACTCTGTCAAATAAAACATCATACTTCTTTATCATTGTGCCACAACATTACTCATATTTGTCAAGGAAACACCAGGTATTACAAATAAATGGAACAGACGCTTCATTCCTTCAGTCAGACTGACACTGGCAGTGATCTGCTTTGGGTCAGACTGGACCTGTCAACCCTATTGTTTTTACACCAATGAAGGTGTTTGTTCTTTGGTGCTGAGAAGTGGCCATGGCTTAAATTGAAGAGTTTCAGGCTGTGGGATCAAGTCATGGGCTATGAAACTTTTAAGATAAAGGTTAGTGATATGGATTAACCTTAGGCGATTTACTAACAAAACCTTAGAACAGCTGTTGAGCAGCATATAGGATCTGATAGTCTCAAATCAGTTCTCAGTAAGAAGTCTGCTGCACAGAATCCAGCACCAAAACAACTGCACCACTGAACCATTATGTCAGCTCCCACAGAAATACTAAGGACTGGATGGGCCACAAGCTGCACAATCTGCACATCTGCAGCAATCCCCTCCATACAGCTGTAAGGAATGGATTTGGCAATATTTTGGAAGTGAAGAATCAAATTTCAGTGTTATGCATATTGTGTTTTGTGGATAAACAGAAAATTTAACTTCCCAGAGAGATCAATCCAGTACTCTTCCAAAGTGCTTTATACAATATGTATACTCTGAACTTTACTTTGAAAAGCACACTTGAAAAGCTGGGAATTTCCACATGAAGATGCCTTTACTTCAATTAATAACAGCACATCATTTTGGACTAGATCTTCCCAAAAAGCCTCTTAGCTTCCTGATTAATAGATAACAGAGGTTGAACAACTGGGAGGCTGCTTGCCAATCAGCAAGGAAATACGTCGTGCTTAGAAATCACCCATGAAACAAAATGCACATTTAATTTTTAAGGCATAAAAATTAAGATCTTTAAATAAGCTGGAAGCAGAGAAAATAAAAGTGATTAATTGGGATGCTTAGCTGGAGAGTGCACTATTTGTTTTCATAAGCGTCTGTCTTCTGAATCAACATTTCTCAAGATTAGCCCTTGCTGGGACATGACTGAATGCTCCAGTTCTGGGACATTCCTGCAGTGAATGCTTTGTGGCAGTGTCAACAGCTCATTTTCCCTTTCATGGTGGGGTGAATTCTGATTCCACAGCTATTTATTTGGGGGTAGGTTACCAGTGTGAGACAAAGCGTACCATCTTGAGTATTCAGATGACAGTATGTGACTTAATTAACCAGGATGATGATAAAGCTGACAAGTCTTTGCAATGAGCTAAGCTAGCAAGTAGAGAGGAGTGATGGAAGTGAAGTATGTCAATCCCTTTTCTAGATGAAAATATTTAGATATAATATTTGGACCTATATTTCTTAGACTTCAAAAAATAACTTAGTAATGGTAATTTCTTAACATTATGCCTTTGAGTTAGAGGACTGTCTCTAATGACATATTGACACAAGAGGAGTGGTCATGATTCATATATAAATTTGGTGGAAGGAAGTCTAGGCCGCATGAAGGGCATAACAGTGGTACCCATGTCAGGCACCTGATGGGGAAGAGCCTAGTCGCAGTAATTCAGCCAGACATGGGCTCTCCACAAAGTGATCGTGGTTCACGTGTCTGGCATGTGCATCATGAGCTGGAGATAAACGGGCACATAAGAAAATGCAAGCGTGGGGAAAGCTGCAGGCAGGAGAGTACAAGCCAATGTACAAGAAGTACAAGCCAATGCTTGGGGGAACCAAAGGCCCTTTAGCTCTGCTAGTAAATCTATCTGCAGCACCCAGCATCATTCCTGTCTCACTGAAGTCTCCGGAGCTTTGCTACCATGCAAACAACAAGAAAACAGGATTGCTTCGGACACCTTCTTTCAGAGAGCACAAGCCAAATGGGAGGACAAAAAACAAAAATTGCAGAACTATGTATAGGCATATACATCAGTGTATTTAACTCTGTGTCTTTCCATTATTACCTTTAAAACAAACAAACAAAAACAAAACAGTTTAAGACCCCACACAAATTCAACAAAGCTTAATATTGCATACAAAAGAGGCTGTAAGAAGCCTAATGTAGGAAGCTGCTATAACAACAATAGAGACTTCATATGACAGGGAACATCCTCTTTTGTGAACAGTATTAAAATGACAACTTTATTCAGGAATATGGAATACATTTTTGAAGATTTCCAGTTTACAAAAGTTTAAGACAAGATTGGTCTTCAACATGCAACCTCCCTTAAAGCTCTTATATAACGTTCAATTTCAAGTTGACAAGAACTCCTGAAATCAGGAACAAAGAAAAAGGAAAACCAAAGGCCACAGTTCTGTAGTAGGATACATTCACGCAGAGTCCTGCATGGTATTCAAATTTTCTGCAGTTATGTAGTCCATAAGTTAGTCCATAAGTCTGATATAGACTTATGTTAATACAAAATATTTCAGATCCAGCAGAAACCACAAGAAAAGCACTTGTCTTACAATTTAGTTTCAGACACTATATTCCAAGTAGCTTCTGACAATAGTTGAGAAAAACATACTTTTTGTGTGCCATTAGATCACCGCTCTAAAAATACAGCATCACATTCTTCCATTATTTAAGCAATTTTAAATATTCATTAAAAACTAAATTCAGAATCAGTGTCCCTCTATCCTTTTCATCATTAATAGTTTTTTCTTATCTACTAAAACCATTTGTCTTTTCTAAGATGTCTAAAAAGTAAAGCACACAAGATTTAACAAGCTACTGCATTAATTAAGAGTCATCATCTCATTCCTCCACCCAGCTCCTAAATCTATCACAAGGGCCCTATTAGCTGTATCAAAGTGAAGCGGTATAAATAAAATTAATTTGACTTAGAAGAAGAAGAAGGAATGCAGAAATATTTAAAAATTGCAATGCAGTCAGTGTCGTTGTGTGTGTCACTGCAGACAACAGCTAGAAAAATTATTCACAAGCTCTCTTTTAAAAACATTACTGCCAGTTTTCCATTAGCACAATACCAGAGAGGTAAATTGTAATTTGACTTACAAGCAACCTCAGTTTATTATCAGTTGCATTCACTAATGCCCTAGTTTTAATATACACAGCATTTGTGACTTCAGCTGAGGTTACTGACATTCAAAAAAAGAGCAGAACTATTAATTATTGTGGTCATGATTCAACACAGATATAGAATCAGAATTTGACTCCAGAAGGAAACTTTCATCAATTTTACTTCTGTAAGAATAAATGTTTTAAAAGAACAAGCACTTGCTTACATACTAGGTACAAAGGAAAGATCCTTGAGGAGATATCTCAAACTAAAAGGTCAAGAGCAATTGCAAACAATAGAACAACTTATTCCAACTTTATCAGCTACTGAAAAGAAAGCCTACGGCAAGGTATTTCGTGAACATTTAACTTCAACCTTACAAGTTGAAGATCAAGGAATTGCAGGTTTTTCAATTAAATATTTAATTCTGTCAGCATGTTGTCACTACCACCATTTTCCACAGATTCTGCTGAATAATGCAGTATAACACTGTATTAACACTACTGGAAAGTGACATGTTATAAACAATTCCTATGTGATAGCAGAGCATTTTCTAAATAAACTGGCTAACAAATCTGTCCTACATACCAGAAAACTGCAGTAAGATGAACATCCTCCATCAAGTTTTAGTATCTTTTTTTTGGAGGCAGATACTGAACTACTGTACTCCTCAAAGTTCAATGGTCCCCATAAGTAACAACAAAAAGGAAGACAAGAATTGTTTCTTTTTTTTGGATCTCCAGTCACTTATGTGTCACCTTCCCACCCCCCTCCAAAATCCTGTTGCAAGCCTCCCTTTCCATCCCCTCAGTCATCAATATTCAATTAGAAAGGCACGATTTCATTTTAGATCTCCCATTCTCAAAAAAACAACAAAACTGAAACACACACAAAAAACAATTTTCCTATACAAAAGATAAATACATCCTTAGCTGGAAGGGAAAATGTCATACCATTTAGAATTTGGGCTTTTTTTTTTTTTTGGTAAAGTCCAAAGGGATTATCTTAATGCAAAAGTTACATGAATATATACAACCTGAAAGAGTAGTTTATATATATATATATATATATATACACACATATATGTACACATGTGACATTGACTGATGTAGAATGCTGAAGGGACAGCTAGGTCTCCTTTTTCCTAACGAAAAAGGCAAGGCAGTGTTTTTCAGATGCTACAGGCAAATGCGTATTTGGTTTAGTCATACCCTGGTATCTCAGGAAACACGAGTTAACGGTAGTTCCTCTGTAAGGCTTGCATGAGGGATATGTACTATGAAAGCTACACTGGACACAGTGACTTAGTTTCACTAATATAGCTGCAGGCTACTTCGTTTTTTCCTAGGGGGAAAAAAAAAAAAAAAAGTGCATGTATAATGAAACTACTTTGAATTCTTCTATAACTTATCTTAAGGTATAAAGGTATGTATTATACCTTAAATGAAAGTTAAACCTTTCAGAGCAGTTTAAAAAGTTTTAAAACCAGAATACAAAAATGTTAAAAGTAATTCTCATACTGCTATGTAGCTCTGGTAGGCTGAGCATATCCTAAGGAAAGGAGGCCTGCAGGGTTTAATGCCCACAGGATAACAGGGAAGCTCTGTGCTGAAGGGTAACTCAGCTATATGCTTGAATTAAATCTGCTTGTAAAATAAAGAATATCTATCTGCTATGTAACAATGACAAGTTGGCCTATGAGGTTGTATGGAGTGAGCATTCAGTTAGTCAAATCCCGTTTTGTGCAAAATCGCACAAGCACATTGCTTGAGCTCCCACTAAAGGGGAATCTGACCCAGTCTTGTGAGTGGCTTTACAAGTACTCATCAGCACCTTCACTGAGCTTAGGCTGCTAAGCCTATAAGGCAAGGCTGTTGAAAATTTGCTTCCATAGTGAGCAAAGACCATTAGAGTGCTGCAGTGCTCCCTACCATACCTGCTGTTAGAACACCCTGTGCTTGCAAAATCCACCTGGTCTCTGCCTCCTACAGCAGTGCCCTCCTGATGCAGAGAGGAGCAAGGAGCACAGAACCAACTGAGTTATGAAGGGTGACAAGTGAGATCTAACTTAGGTCACTCCTCTACCCACATGTAGCTCAGGCTTGATTCTGAGCATATAACCCTTGGGGGAAGGGGACTGCCCTAGGAATATGATGACGGAGAAAAGGGGAGGTGTTGGGGGAGGAGGGACTTCCTTCCTGCAAAGCCAGTATAATGATACTGTTTGTTTTATTACCGAAGGAAAGTGGAAAACGTATCTAACAGGCAAATTGAAATAATTTTCAAGACCAGTTTCTTTTTGGACAAGAAAAAGACACTGTACTTCTCTCTGCATACTATGCACAAGCACAGTAACACAGTAGCACTTAAATTCTTAAATTCACAGCTTACCTTATTTCTTGCCACTCTGAATACCTTTACATCTGAGTTGATTTCACAAGGGCAATTCAAAACTGTGCACTGAAACATTTCACATGAGAATGCTCCAAGAATTAAGATAGAAAAAAAAAAATCTTCCTTATGCAGCAATTTCATTTCAACCAAATGAATATGAATAATGGCTAACTGTATAAAAGAATGAAATTTCTATATGGGAAAATTTGAAATTTCATAGTTACACGGGTGCAAATATAAACTAAAACTATGTAATATAATGCTATTCACATACACACATACACAATATTAAATATGTGTATCCATGCATGTATGTTATGTATATACACTGTAGACAGTTATGACACGCACATAGCCCAACATCTTTAACTACATGACCTCCTTTCAGTTATTTGCAGCAATAACAAGCTCGTCATTCACACTGAAGTTTTCCATGATGGGTGTTTGCCTCAGGTTGGTTTTGGTGTTCAAGTTTAGCTGAAATAGGTCCTCTATTTTTGAGAAGAAACACAAGCAGCAAAGTTGTTTTGCCATGCTTGAAAAGAAGTCTTGCGCTGGCTTTTTGAGAAGCTTCAGTGCTTCCGTGTAGAGCCTTGAAGTTTGACAGATGAGCCAACCTTTGTGGTATTCCTGAGAAAAATCATGCTAATTTGGCCTAGTTACTAGCATTTGGGGGAAAAAAAAATCTTATTTGTTCAGTAAGAGACTTGTTGTGTCCTCTCAAGTTTAAAAATCCTTGAAAATTACATTCACAGTGATAACGTTCCAGTCCAGGGAGAGAAGGGTCAAGTGGGACATTCTCTGCAATATGAGCACTGCCAGTGGGTTAGCATTGGGTATCTGACTTCCAAGCTGGAAGACTCTCTCTAGTGCTTCAGTGACCACCAGTTGGCACCAGGCAGTAAGAAGAAATGATTCACCAGTAGCCTGGACAACAGTACGTCTGGGAATAAGAGTTCTTCTTCTGGCATAGTTTTTGTTTGCAAAAATCTGTATATAATATACATGCACATATATACATTCATATACAGAAAATATTCCCAGAAATATATTAGATCAGGTCTTCAACACAGGACTTTTTTTTCTCCTAAACTGTTCTAAGCCAGAACATGCTTGCAGGAATTTTGTAAAGAGCTGATGTGATTCTAGATTTAGTCCTCATGACTCTGATCTTCATTAAGCCCAAAACGTTGAATCCAATAATCAATGAAGCCTAGATTCAAATCAAGTCATCATTCAGGCACATGTTCACCTAAAGTCTATATGGTTTAGTTCGCAGTTAGATAGTTTGAAACAGCAAATCCTTTCAGCCCATCCCAAGTAGCAGGGCAGTTACACTTCCTGTTCAGCAAGAGGGTTGACCAGAGAGTCGCTTTGGCCGGCTGTCCCATCGAGAAGAACCCTGTGGCAGTCCGCAGTGTCATGGACACCTCCTGTCCGACTGCCCTGGCTGCCCGCAAGGCTTCCCGACATGGTGGCATCTGTGCTCACCAAGCTCCCTGTCCGAGAGCGGTAAGGAGGAAGGTCTGGCTGATTAGGGGATTCAGATTCAGAACAATAAGGAGGTGGAGGAAGGTCAAACCAAGGTGGTCTGCTGTAAGACATACAAGATAGTAAGAGGTTACTCCAGATAGACATATGGAAACAAGTACAGTGTTTTTCCGTTCTGAATGGTGTGAACAGTATTTCTTGGCTTTTTAAAATCAACGATCACAAAGAGCCCTAAATACATTTGGAAAACATCCACAGCACTACCACGAGGTAACAAGATTTCAAGACATAACATAATTGAATGCATCCTCCTGAACATTTCACAGTACAATTTCCATGAGTATGCATTGCCAGACAAATCTCACCTTTTCCTCAAAGGCAGTTGTAAGATTTCTTCATGAGTAACATGTACATAATCTGAGAAAGCATTTCAGAGATATAAGATGAATTTACATCTTTATATAATGATGTGAACATAGGAAAGCTCTGAGGAAACCTCCGTTAAGTAGGAGAGGTTAAAGGTCTCCAGTCTACAAATAAACAAACTGAATTCTTCTAAATACAAAGCACTTCTGCTGTCATAATATCATACGCAGAGCAAGTGCCAAGTATGCACAGATGAGTACTGGGTTCCAGAAACTACTACTGGTTCTGAGAATAAACCGAGAGCTTTAGCAGACTGATAACAGGTGTTGGAAACAATTAGTTCTGAAGCTGCTGATGGTGGTGTCGATTGGGTAAGGACTAATTACAGTCTGGACAGCTGATCATTTTCTAATGAAAAGATATTATTATCAAGCATGAACATCAAGACAACGAATCAGCTGCCAAATGCAGTGGAGAATAGGAATGTAAATATCTTACTACATTTCTTAGATGCCATTTTAAAGAATATTGACAGGGTTACAGTAAACAGTCTGGACCATGAAAGGTCATGCCTTGCCCCTTCTTATATAGGGAGGATGTCAGTCTACTAGCTCTGCTTGGGAAGAGTTTATAGACATAAGTTACAATAAATGTTAATTATCTACAAATAAAACCAGTATCCTAACTACAAAAACATGATCTAGACCATGCCTAGACACAAAAATTTGCACTTTCAGCTATTTAGAATGAGAATAGCATTTTCTATTTCACAGAGGTGTTTCTTCCTCTGCTAGAAAAGAAGGTACATGACTTCTTGATGCAAGAAATGTAGACATTACTTTTGACCACCAAGACATGTTATAAGTTTAAAAAATTTTAAATAGTAACACTTGCAACCTAGATGTCTTCTGGAAAAAATAAAAATACATTTTTCATGTTTTGATTCCATATTGGCACAGGATTTCACTATTAGAGAAGTGATATATATTTTTTCCCATTCTCCTGCCATGCCCAATAAGCACTAAGACAGTCTGGCTGAAGTTCATCTTAAATCCATTCCTTTAATATCAGTAATCAGCAAGGGACCTCATGGACTTTGAATTTTTCATATGCAGGAGGAGTTATGAAAAAAGATTGCCCAGATTTCCTTTCACGCAAGTGACAGAACTTGCGCACAACACCTTCCAAAAAAAAACAATAGCAAAGATAAATGGGAAGTAGAAGCACAGATTCCAAGAGCTGCAAGCTGTAGCTTTAAGGTTTGGTGAAAACAGAATTAGCTCCTATACATACCTTTGGTCTAGCACAGCCTCTGAATAGGATGGTGGAGAATCCAAATCCACTGGCCTGTGGTAGGCCTGGTTGGACATGTACTGGATGCCGTTGTTTACATTGTAAGTAACACTGCAGTGGTGTGGATGATCGAGGACCACCAGGCGGGATAACAGCACAGGGTGCTGGAGTCGATGTACAGGCAGGGTCATGAGATTGTTGCGTTTTCTTTGGTGATGCAAAACCAAAGCAAGAAAGGCCACCACAAGTACAAAAATGACAGAGCTACCAATGATAGCATATGTAATACTAGGGTAGTAGAGCAGCTGATTCTCTGAGGTCACGTAATCTTGACCGCTGCCTGCTTCTGCAAGACAAAAAAAAAAAAAAAAAANAAAAAAACCAGGAAGTCAGATTTTTTGACACAAAATTCAAAAGGCTGTTATAAGGCTGTTTTTTGCTAATGCACTGTGTGACATGCTGTCAGATCAGCAGATTCTTTTCTTCAGGACTGTGGAAAATTAGCTTATTAAAACCACAAACACGCAAATCAGACATTGGTTAGAATCATAGAATCGTTAAGGTTGGAAGGGACCTCTAGAGATCATCTAGTCCAACCCCCCTGCACACGCAGGATCACCTAGAGCATGTGGCACAGGACTGCGTCCAACCGGTTTTGAAGGTCTTCAGAGAAGCAGATTACACAACCCTTCTTGGCAACCTGTTCCAGTGCTCTGTCACCCTCACTGTCAAGAAATTTTTCCTTAAGATCCTGTGAAGCCTTCCGTGTTTCAGTTTGTGGCCATTACCTCTAGTTCTGCTGGTGACCACCAGTGAAAAGAGGCCAGCACCATCCTCTTCGCTCCCTTCCTTGAGGTATTTGTATACGCTGATTAGATCTCCACCTCAGCCTTCTCTTCTCCAGGCTGAACAGGCCCAGCTCCCTCAGCCTCTCCTCATAGGGCAGATGTTCCAGGCCCCTGATCATCCTGGTTGCCCTGCGCTGGACTCTCTCCAGCAGCTCCACATCCCTCTTGTACTGGGGGACCCAGAACTGGACACAGTGCTCCAGATGTGGCCTCACCAGGGCTGAGTAGAGGGGCAGGATCACCTCCCTCGACCTGCTGGAGACGCTGCTCTTAATGCACCCCAGGATCCCACTGGCCTTCTTGGCCACGAGGGCACCCTGCTGCCTCATGGTCAACCTGTTGTCCACCATGACGCCCAGGTCCTTCTTGGCAGAGCTGCTCTCCAGCAGGTCGGTCCCCAGCCTGTACTGGTGTTTGGGTCTGGGGTTATTCTCCCCAGGTGCAGGACCGTGCACTTGGCCTTGCTGAATTTCATGAGCTTTCTCACCGCCCAGTTGTCCAGCCTGTCCAGGTCCCTCTGGATGGCAGCACAGCCCCCTGGGGTGTCAGCTACTCCTCCCAGCTTCGTATCATCTGCAAACTTGCTGAGGGAGCACTCTGTGCCTTCATCCAGGTCATTGATGAATAAATTGAACAGGACTGGACCGAGCACCGGCCCCTGGGGGACACCGCTCACCCCAGGTCTCCAACTAGACTCCGCACCGCTGATCCCCACCCTCTGAGCAGAGCCATCCAGCCAGTTCCCAATCCACCTCACCATCCACTCATCTAACCCACACTTCCAGAGCTTGCCCAGGAGGATGTTGTGAGGGACAGTGTCAAAAGCCTTGGTGAAGTCGAGATAGATGACATCCACCACTCTCTCCTCATCTACCCGGCCAGACATTTTACCATAGAAGGCTATCAGGTTAGTCAAGCATGATTTCCCCTTGGTGAATCCATACTGACTGTTCCTGAGAACCTCCTTACCCTTCACATGTTTGGAGACAACAGTCAGGATGAGCTGCTTCCTGACTTTTCCAGGGATAGAGGTGAGGCTAAAGGTTGACAAGTTACTCTTCAGCTGCAATACACGCCTAGAGGGGATATCCTCAAAAGACAGGTAGAGACAGAAACTGAGAAAGAGAAGGATACACACCATAGTAATCTTAGGATAGTGCATGTGCTTTATTTCTCCCACATTCCTACCTACTAATGCTAACTTGCTGCAATCCTCATGCCAGAGAGCACCCATTTCTAAGGCATAAACAGAGTACCTTAAACTACATTTGGCAAAACATACCAGAAGCAGAATAAGGAAAGGCTTGATCTTTACTTTCAATGATACTTTCCAGAGCAGTCCAAGTTTACAGGGAGCTCTTCAAGAAAGCCAGCAGCTAGATCCTCTGCTCCAGAGAACTCACAGCCCAAAAGAAGGTCAGCAGAAAAAAAAAAATATACATATATATATAGCTGCTCAGCTAAGAGCAGTTATTTGAACGTTTTTTGATCAGAAGAGCTGATCAAAAAAAATTCAAAGAAGGAAAAATGTTGGAACTGCAGATGTAAGCCTGATGGTCATGATGTTAGTAAAAGATGAGAAAGCTTAAAAGCAAAAAATATAGACAGGGAAGTGAACAGTAAACACATAGGCACCTCTGATCCCAAAGGAGAAAAAAAATAAAATAAAAAAAGGGATAGGACGGGACAAGATGAGAGAGAGAGGCAAAAACAAGCTAGGCTAAGGCCATGGAAGACCACAAGTGAGCTTCAATTCTACACGGTTGGAAATAATAATTAAGTGGTAAGGAAAAGGAGCAGAATCATGACTTTAAACAGCATTTTAGGGATGACTGATGATGAGAAAGACCAGCATATAGTCAATATTTGAGTTGTAGAGGCACTTAAGAACTGGCAAAGTTACCAAGTATTATAAAAGAAGCAAAGGTAAGACTTTTCCAGAGTCTTAAGACAACAAATTCATAACCAGGCTCTGGGTCCAGTGAAACAAATAGGTGGTGGAATAAAGACACGTGATTGGATCTTGAGTTGCATAGAAATGAAAAAAAAACAAGAATAAAAAGACAGAAAAATGCAAAGGGGGAAAGAAGCTCAGAGAAACAAAATGACACACACGCGTACTCACTGACGCAACTTGGTCACACTTTGGATCAATGTAAAAAAAAACAAGCGGAAAGATGTTCTCCTCACTCCATTCCTGCATCCTGTCCACAAGGTCCTACAGGTTTTCAGCACTGTTTCTTTTTGGAAGAAATTTCTCTGGATTTTAGTCTTAAAAATTAAAATGTTGTGCTAGTACAGTACAAGGCATTCAGCTGCCTAAAGCAGAAACAAAAATGCCGACTAAAACAAAACAAAAACAAGCCCTGACTGCCCTCCACTTCCCCCACTCCACCCCAATCTACACACTTAAAGAAGGCCGATCCATCCAATTCTTCATTCCCTGCTGCATGAGGCTGGTAAAATAAATCCTAGTGTACAGCTTTCCTTTCTTTCACCTATCACTCAAAACCACTTTTTGACCACTTAGAACAGCAACTGAGCCAGTTATGAAAATCTAGAAAAAAAATAAAATAAAGTATATATAGACTGTGTCTGGGAGAATGGAAGAGCTTTCCTGAATCACTCATTGCTCTGCATCAAGACCGCTAAGGCATTTCTGTCGATACTTTTGTGAGTTCACTTTCACAGCGAAACACAAAACCACATTCGACAGCATCATTAAAAATGATGTCCCTATTATTTGGGTATGATAATGGGATTTAAAATACTTTACTTTGAAGTATTCCCTTTTAAAAAGGGGTTGAGATGGGCAGAAAAGAAAAACTGTACAAAACTGGAAAAAAAAACAAAAAACAAACAAACAAACAAAAAAAACAGTTACTGGCCCTGTTACTGAGAACAAAACAAAACCATTGCTCTTAGAGAACGTGTTTTACCAATCACACCAGTGGAATCTAAGTGCTGCTCTGTAGGCCAGCTGCAGGCCATGCACAGCAGAAATCATCACAGCTTCCCTGATCCCTCCCGCCAGAGTTCAGCTAGGCTCCTTGCTAAATTTTTCTCCCCCATCAGTCATGCTGGGCAGAAGGTAGGAAGCCCCATCACCACCCACCAGCAGGTTTCCAAGTTGCTTGGTAAAGTGTACCGAATCTGAGGAACGCAACCCAGAGCAGAAGGGAAGACATGAATTAGTAAGTTTAATTACAGCTCATCATATTCTGCTATGGCTTCTCCAATACTCTCCCCAAATTCACCAGGAGAGTGGTGACTTCATGTCACATAAGGTAGATAAGGGCCAGTGTGCAGAGTACAGTGACAATCAGATCATCTTAACGCAAACATTAGTAAATTTAATTGCAAAAAAAATGATCCCTGGATGAATACCACTAGCTGTAATTCCGCAGTGCAAGAAAGGTAAATTTCTTATGAGGGCCCAGTAAAATAGGACAAAACTTCCATTCAGCTTGGCTCACTAGTTACCACATGTTGGCAGAAGGCTGAGAATGGGATGTCTCTACAGACCTCATAAGACTTGATTTGTTTCCATGGGATAACCATGAAGCAGCATAGTTCTTTCTCTTAATAATCTCTATCTTTATTAAAAGGGAAGAAAAATGAAAGAAGTGCATTGTAATATCAACTTCTCTATAAAACAGTTCAGATTATCAGTCTGTTTAGGCTAATTTCTTAAATGTCCTGTATGGAAACTTCTGTATATCCAGACAGATTAACCAGAATTCTGAAGAAAGAATAAGGTATTTCAATTTCAACAAAATAAAGAGCGACCTGTTATTCAGACCAGGTATGGTCTGAGGCAAAACAACTGCTTTCTCAGTTCTGTGCTATTTTTCACACAACAACAATTTGGGGCAAGTTCTCAACTATTGTGCTATTTTGGAGCTTTGTGAATATTGTGGCTAATAACACATAATTTATTTATCAGTAATTCTCTATTCCTTCTCAGGTTTTCAGATTTATTCCATTTAGTGCACTATATCTCTGAGAATAAGAGCAAAGTACAAACTTGGGTACACGTTTACCCAAGGGAGCATAACTCTGTGCGGAGATGTCCCAAGCAGAAGCACAGCCGTTAGCACCATACTGAACAGTGCTAATTGGTGCAGCTTTGCCAAGTGGCTAATACAACTATCACATATGGGATCTAAATTAACTTCTCTATCAGCTCAGCTATTACTAGCTGCTGTATTTTTAACATGGAGCATGAAGTGTATAGATGTATCTTGCAGAAGAGAAGCAATTTGTTTTATCCTTCATACTTTCTTCCTTAAGCACAGAGCAATGGCGAATACTTTGCACAGACAAACAGACACTCTCTCCCCATGCAAATAATCCAGTTTCCTGGATTTACAAATGTTCATAAACTTGATGCCTCTACCAGAACAGACATGCAGGGCTCCCTATGCGAGAAACAGGGATCTGCCTAGAAAGATCCAGCTGTCATCAAAACACCTTGTCCTACTATCACTGAAATCACCACTTATTCTTGTCTTAGGGGTAGGTTTTCTTGGCTAAGAAAAGGTCACGTGGCAAAACCTCCTTGCAGATGAAGGGCAGCAATATTCTACTCCACTGTGGTGTAAATTAAACCGAGTAAGACTAAGTCTGAGCTTAATCTTCTCTAATTAGAAAAGCCCATAAACCCAAACCTACAACAGATGATAATAACACCACCTGAGCCTGCTCTGCCATCACTGCTTGGGGGCAGGTCTTGCATTTAGGATATGTAACACTAAGAAAATAAATTCCATTCAAAGAGGAGAAAGAAGCTTCCCTTAAAAGTCACCTTCCAAAACAATGCTCCAGAAAACTGCTCTAGGTGACAGCTAGACGAACACAATTATAAGTCAGCTTTGCATGCAAGAGTTTTACAATCTGTTTTCCTTCTTTCTACTGTATTGGCAAATGTTAAAATGAGCATCTGCTTGATAACTCCCCAAGAGTTCACAGCCAGAAAGTTTGTATAAGAAGAAATACGCATCACTGGTGTAGATGCAGCTGAGTGTGTGCTCCCATGTCCTCTCAGTGCCTGATCTCTTCTGTTGGGCTTGTAATATGCTGAATAAAGTGAGTTACACATGGTCATTTTCTCTTAATGTACTGCCATGTCGAAGCCTGTACATTTGGGCAGAAAGCTTTGAACTAGGAGAAAACTCCTGCTTCCCATAGATGTAATATTCTGGCTTTCATACAGTCAAATGGAGATAGGGAAGGGAATGAAGGGCAGCCAGCTAAAACACTTTATGAATGCCAGGATGATCTATGTATTATGTACATTGTAACAGGGAGAAAATCAGATGTTCTAGAACTTGACAAGTTTTTGCTGGACATACAATGTTAGTTCAGAAAGAAAAAGCCATAACTCTTTAATTCTGCTCCAGTAACTTTCTGCAAATATTTACACATCACAGAAGTTACTGAACTGAATTCAGCCATCCTCTTCCAGAAGCAGCAGGTATTATCAAAGCAGGTTTAGAAAGCTCTATCCATTCTGCTATTAAGTATAAGAACCGATAAATATATTACATAAGCATACACGAAAAGCAAAAAAAAAAAAAAAAAAAACACACGAGCGGACATGTCCTTTTTTTTTTTTAATCCATGTTTTCTAATCGCACCATGTATAAACAGCTTATCAATGTCACTTATGCCTATTAAACGTTATTACCTGGGAAATACTGAATTTGAAGACCAGAGATTTTGGAGTGTAAAAAGCTTTGTGAATAATTTAGGAAAGGAACGATGAAGGAAACATTATGGCTTGTGCTCAGAGGGCTATCTTATTGACTGTGAATAAATCTGCTGTCTCAAAGTTTTTAAAAAGATCTGAGAGTAAGGGCATTAAGTTTGTTAGACAGTGGGATGAGGGGCTATTATTTCATCTTTTGCAATCCTCTGCTCAAGCCTGGCTTTTCACAGCTCATCAGAGAGAAAGCTTTTGAAATACATAATCTGAGCAGACATCTGTAGCCTTAATGAACACAAGTCATGGTCCATCTCCAACAAAGATGCTACTGTAACAACGCATTTAAATTCGAATTGGTTAAAGAGCAGAGCTGCAGCTTCAAAGGTTAAAGATGACAAAAATCCAATACACAGGAGCAGAACCTTTGCACACTACTTACTTTGTAGTGGTAGTAGTTAGTGTGGACCCAGCTAAGTCTCCAAATTGCTTGAATTTCTTACCTTTGTGTCCCGCTATAAATACCTTACATAGACCTTGTGTACTGGACTTTCAAGGTGCGCTTTATTCTCATAATGTCCTTTCTAATAAGTTTTTTTTTTTTTCTCCTTTTATTAAGCTGCAAACAAGATCCAATCCAGAAAGCAAAGCACACTTATTTCATGGATTTTCAGGATCATTTTTCAGATTGAGATTTCATTTGTTCTGCCTCTCCCAAGCATCTTCATATTCGCTTTAAATGCTCAAGTACTTAAAATAATCTTGCTCTTTGAGAAATGTTTGAGACAGTATGATAAAAAGTTTATGTAAAACCTTTATGCTACTGCCTTCTGCACTTATGTTACTTTCAAAGGCAATAGAGACTATATACAGAAGGTCATTTTGTGGCCTCTTGTTCCACCAGCCCCAAAGTTATTGTTCTGTAATGGCTCTCAAAATGATCTCCCAAGTTCTTCCAATAGTGACAAGAACTGTATTTTCCTCAAAAGCATTAGTATTTCAAATGTTAATCAGAGGTCTAAGTAGCAATGTCTGCTGTATTTTCTCATCTATTCCTTTCCAAGACTGAAAAGAAATTCATGACCTTGCCTGCCTAAACTGTATAGAAGATCTTGATATGGATAATTTTTATCCATCTCTACATTTTTAGCATTATTGATATTACTGTAGCACCTTGGCACTCCAGTCATGAAATAGGATTTCCTTGTACTATGCACTGTACAGATCCTGAGCAAACTAACAGCTGTTGTTCTAAAGAATTTAAAGGCAAGCTAGGACAAAAGACTCCATGTACACAGCTAGCTAATGAGCCACAAATAACCCTTGTCACTGGTCAGCAGGATTAGCAGCACTCTCAGCATGTCTTGTTCAATGGTGCATTGGACCCAGGAGGCTGCCCATGTCTTCCTTGCTGGCTGGCAACCCTCACCCTGACTGTGCATCACAAGAGTGGTGCTTTCAAGTCTCTGCAGCTGCCGAGAGCTGAGTCATCAGGCTGGAGATCAAGAGCCTCACCTCTCACATACCCTCCTTTTTATCTCTCCAAGGTTGGATAATTATTCTGTGCACTTCACACAGCACAATATGAATGTAAAAAAAGAAAAAGGGAAAAAACAGAGCAGCAAACTGAGCAAACAAGTGGAGAAGTAAGAAATACTTAGCAGTAGTCATGGAAACTAAAGTTCTAAATTTAACTTGACAGCAATGTAAACCCGAGAAACCAAAATCTGCCATCAAGCATGGAAATGAAAGGTCCAGGTTTGGCAACTGGATGGAGGCCAGAGAGGAAATTAAAGTGCTACTAAAATGCAATTCAGGATCACCCTGACATTGACCTACGCAGCACTTCCTGGACACACGATAGTCCACGAGGCTGGTGCATTTTGATTATTAATCCAGAGTCAGCATGGAAACTATGCACAACAGCCTGGAGAGAATTAAAAATTAAACTTTCTTACTTAAAAAGGAGACTATTGAAAAAGAGTTCAGTTACTTCTGCTTGTCTCTTTTTTTCCTCTTGATAACGGGCTGTGACCACCAAGAAAAGTGCCAAGAAATTAGCTCTTATACATTTCTCATGATAATACTTTATGACAGAAAGATGCTATTCAGTGCCTAGTGGACTGAAAGCTCCAGGGGTTTGCGATGCTCTTCTTCCTCTCCTAGCCAATAAGTTAAATCTGTTTTGCAGGAGAAAAGTTTTGTGTAGCATCACCCCATAAAAGTCTCTTTTGAATCATATGAATAATGGCCCATATTTAACTGTGGGGTGCAAGACTGTGGAGCAAAGGAGAGAAAAAAAAAAAAAAGTGTTCTTTGAGGACAAACAAACCCTTGGTGCTCCTGCCAAGACCAGTGACTTCTGGGAGTACCCCTGGTTCTAGCCATAGCTCCTACATCACAGCCGGCACCTTCCCCTATCCTCCTAAGAGTTATTCCAGTCTTGCCTTGCTCAAGTCAGAAAGGGCAGAGAAAATAAATAAATAGCTCTTCATTCCAGATTTTAGGTACCTGTCTGCTATGTAATCCATTTTGTACAACTACTTAATAAACAGTATTGTATATATTTGAAATTTAAGATGAAAATAATTAACCTGTGAGTACTTAACTCTCTAGTTCAGGCAGGTCTAAATCAGCTGTACAAGACATATCCCTTACAGCCTCCAAAAAGAACACAGTAAGATGAAAGAAGTGACAAGTTGCAGTTAATTTTCTTGAAAGAAGAGCCAAAATACTTGAGATAAAAAGTAAAAACAAGAAAAATAACAAGGAGATTCAAGGGAAAGAATGTATTAGCGGAAAAAAGGAACAGAACTGTGAATTCAACCAGCAAGACCCAAGGGTATGCAAAGTCAAGTCTCCAACATCAGCTTCATTTTGCTTCTCTAATGAAGGGCGTAACATTCAAATGGATTTTTCACCAAATACCCTTGGGAGCACCAGCAAGTTTCTGTACAAGTGCATGGTCCTGCCTTCTGCAAAGGTTAATTACAATAGCAAAACTTTGAGGTAGGAAAGAGCCTGGACATCATATCTGCTTCCTGTTCCCTGACAGCACAGGAGCACACTCTACCCAGCTCGATTTTGCAAAGTCTTAAGTAGTTTAAAGACAAAAGCATGAAAGAAAATAAAATTCAGAGGCCACAGTGACTTCCTGTCTCCTCTATTTCAGTCTCACCCTGAGAGTTTAGATTCTAATCCTCTATGAAATGCTCAGCTAACATTCTTTGAAATCATTTTAGTATTTATAATGGGGAATATACTTCAAAACAAAAATTAAACTAATTTAAACATAATTTCAATGAAAATAAAGTGCTTGTGCTTTTTTTCCATCTATCAAATGTGAAATTAAATTACACCTCATTGCAGAAGTGATGTTGGTGATCTAAATCTACATCCCTGCCAAAAAAGCATGTTATTTCAATAGAAGACCCAGAAAAAACTAACTGTGGGATGCTGTACAGGATGCAACTGAACTGCACTTTCACAGCTTTTATTCTGGAGACTGGTAAGCTGCCACATGTGCTGTTCAGCTAGAATGCAAACATTAACTTCTTCCTAGGCCCTGTATTAGGCTCTAGACAGCTGGTGCCAGAGAAGGATAATAAGGCTTGAAGAGCTGCAGCGCAGAGTTTAAGGCCTGCAGAGTCAGCTATACTTGGCAAGGAACGCTGCTAACTTAAGTATGATTTAGATATGCTGTAAAGCAAGTTTTTAATCAGCTTTTAAATTTAGTGTAATCATTCAAGGACTGAATTTTAAAGGATCCGCTTTCTGAAAGAAGGCTAATATGAAGCCCTATCTACTCTGCCTCATATATTGCTATTATGCTATTTCTTTCTAGAACTGTGAAAATGAAAAGCTGCTGTCAGATAAGCAGCCCATATGGCCTCACTCTCTCAAGACAAGGTCCTGATGATTTAGGAACATTCAGTAAATTGTAACCATTATGTGAAAACAAAATCAAAACAAAGCTGAGACAGACAAGACCTGCTGGGAGACCTAGTAGCCTTCCTAAGTTGAATCTCAACCCTCACAAGGCAACACAACTTTTCTCACTGGTGAACTTTAAGTACAGTGTAAATAAACATAAAGTTGATCTTGCTGCAGCTAGCACCAATCCAGATAGACTCTTTCGTGTGACAGCTCTGATTGCCCTGATATAGTCCTATAGTCCTAAAAACAACCACCCTGTGCCCCCCTGAGCCAGCCAGCCTCAAACTCCTCACTGTCCTCAAATTTGGATTTGGATTTCTCCAAAAAAGTGGACAAACCTCCATTAGGTACATCAACTTTGTTTTCAGAGCAACAACAATGACAACAAAAAACTAACACTGAACAGGGACCTTCTCTTTTTAAGAATTTTATTTATTGAACAATCTTATCCTAATGTGAAGTTCAGTAGAAGTTTAGACTTCATTGACAAATCTATAAGTTCCACAGGTCTTACAAGCTACATATCACACACTCATAAAGAGACAAGGAGATCATCTCCTTTAATGTGTAAAGAAAACTTGGATACCTTTCCCCTGCAGACAGATTCAGCATAGTATTTCATGCAGTAAATCAAGATATTGTAGCACCTGGGACCCTATCTAGAACCCTTTTTGTGAAACAGGAATTGTAAAAGTTTTGGTCTCACTTAAGTAAACTTTCACATAAATAAATTAAGAAAAAAGTATCTTTAATTACAGAATGAAGAAAAATTGCTGCACTGATGAAAGGTTATTTATTCAGTACTGACAAATGCAGTCTAATGAATGTGAGTGCCGGATTTGTTCTAAATGCAGACATAGCCTTGCTTTTTGTTTGTACAAAGATCATGGAAACATTCATTTTCCCTTTGACCCTGGTTGATTGACCCAACTAGTCATACTGAATTGTGTAAGTAATTCTAGGCCTGAAAGGCATTTATGTACAACAAGAGAGAGAAAAATGTTCTTTAAAATTTGTACAAAGAGACAGGAATCATAATTATTAATCACTGTGTCAAGATAATTGGTGTATGCAAAGACAAATGAAGAGTTTTTTTGTAGTATAGTTTTGGTTCGTATTCAGTAGGAAAATCCTGGAGACAAATAATGCTTATTTTTTAAAAGGTACTGAATCAGCCAATATGTCACATGAAAATGAACTTTTATTGACAAATTCTGGGTGTAATGTATATCATTAGTAATCAGCTTAATAGAAAACTAGCAAATCACAAGCAAAGTATACTATACACTTTTAAACGTATTGTTGCATAATTCTACAGAACTGTGGTGAAACCACACTTGAACTGTAGCATCCTATTTTGAGTGACAGACAGACAGACAGAATTAGGATAGTGAAAGCAAAGGATAAGAAACAAAAGATTATGAGTGGGGACAGCAGAATTAAATATCAATAGAGAGAGTAGGATGTCTTTGGGACTGAGAAAACATGATTAAGAGATGATATAATAGAAGTATTTTTAAAAGCTATGGGTTATAAAAACTAAGCTCGGTGATTTATTTTTAGATTGCTGGGCAGACCATAACCATAAGCTTAAGATGGAATAGATACAAGACACATTTAAAGATGTATTTCACAGAAAGAAACGTTGATAGGTGAAATAATGTTTCATGACACCATTTACCCACATGATCATATAGCTTTTGTTTTTCTGCGCTGGGGAATAACCATATAATGTGGGAGAAGAAACTAGGAATAGTGTAATAGCTGTGACATGTCTACATACATAACAGCATCTGCAGCTTTTTTAAGTTATTGTCAAAATTAAAAAGCAAAAAAAAAGAAAAAGAAAGAGGAGTTGATACCATTCTATAGGACAGCAAGAGCATTTACAGCTTACTCTTTATAGTGCATATATAAAGAACTATGCTAGGTATTCTGCAACAATTTTCCCTCAAGTTTTTATAGACAAATTTCAGAAACACTGTAATAACCCAACAAGACAGATAAACATTTCCTCCTTACAAAGTAAGATTCAGATTAATAAAGTGATTTGTCCAAAGCTGCAGAGCTCAATACTGACAGCTTGGGTCAGAACTCTGCAGTTACCAGCTCGAATTAGACATACCCTTCCCTCTGCACCCCCTCTATTTACTTTTACTTACTATTTACTTTAGTATCACAAGACAGAATTTGATTGCCTTGCTATCATTGTACATTTAATTCTTGATGAGCATCTCAGTTATATTCTTGCTAGCATTTTGTGTCATTTTAACATGCTATCTGAAGTGCTTGTACATTCAAAAAAAGGGATTGTTTTACTAATAAGTCTACTTATCAGCTTAAAACTTATCTGAACAGAAATAAGGTAAGAAGATTAAAACAAAAATCATACTGGTTTCTAAACTAAACACAGTATCTCAAATATCTAGAAAACACTGGGCAAACAAACAAAAACAAAACAAACAAACAAAAACTCCACACTTGCTCCTCATGAGTCTTCTCTCTTTTCCCCCCAAACAGTTTCCCTTTTATCGTTCAGCTAATCTGTGTTTCTACAGATAAAAACCTCATCAAAAGAACTCTTGGCATGACTAAGGGCCAGATGGTGATCTCAGCATCACTTAACATGGTGAACTTAGTTTTTGCCTCATGCTATTAAAGATTAGGGCTGTTCCTCTATCTCACACTCACCCATGCAACTCCATTGTCCTATCTGAACATTTTAAATACCAAGCAATCAAAAGGTGCAATTTGCTTTGATCAGACTTTTCACAGGGGTTTCAAGAGACAGAAAGCTGAAACATAGGGGTTACCTAGGCACTCATGAAATGACAGATGACTTCAAGATCCCTCCATAGAAAAACTGATCCTCAACAGTTATTTTCACTGTCAGGGGTATACTTCCACTGTCTTGGGAGTTTCATACCACTTTTGAAGAGATTAAAACAAAGAACAGCCTCCATAACTAAGCCAGCTAAAAGTTTAATTAAATACAATTGCTTGCTGTGCTTTCCTTCTTCAAATAGCCTCATGCATATTCATCACTATAATTACATCCATAAAAAAACTCCACAACTAATTATGCCACACTTCTCATCTTCTATATGCCTAGAAATTTTACATAATTACTACTGAAATTAATTGCAAGTTAGTTAATTTTGCACTTTGTCCTTTCAAGCTTAATTGAAAATTAATTTTTTTCAAGCTAAGTCATTGTTGTAAGCACAGTACTTTTACCTCAGATGGTGCCATACACCAGAATATTCGTTTAATTGCTTTTAGTAATGCAGCACAGAGTACTGGAGGCCTTATTTAAAATAAATGTTATTCTAAAACATATTTACTACAAACTTGTTAGTTTTGCACTGTTCAAGGAACCTGCCCACTGCCACTTGTCCTGCAATGTGTTAGCACATCATTCCCTGGGAGAAAAGCTACTCCAGTAGCACCACAGTTAGTTTAGATTAAGCTCAAAATAGGAATTTTCTTTGACTGTGGTTCAAACGTTATGCTTTATATTTCAAGAATGATTAATCATTTTGTTTGTACTGTTCAGCAACTGATTTTGCAAAAAAGTACCAAATATTTCTTCCCTTGAAAAGCAGTGGAAGGAGGAGAACCAAGTAAGAAATCCAAACTTTGCTTTAGCCTAGAAAAATAGCTAACTGAAACATCCTGACTTAGCCTAGAAAAATAATTACCTAGGACCACACACTGCACATGGGATACTTCAAATCGTCAGGTCAAAGTTGGCCAAAGTTACAAGCAAAGGTTTAAGGAGTTCTCCCTGTCTGTTCAGGTGGTCCATTCAGCTGGGTGTGTGGCCTTACATTGATCTGGGACATGGCTTTTATGAAGGACCCATTCTGTCCACTAAGGAGCATCTAGATTTCAGGCTGTGACAGCAGACACAAGGATGCAGGAGCCCAGAATTGGGGCCCCAGCAATTTCCATGACATAAACAGTACCCTAAGAGTGGTCTTGGATGTCTCCAAGAACCAGAGGGTGTTTCATATATCTATGCCACATAGCCCATGTGAGTCAGCTATCAGGAATATTTCATTTAAAATGTGCATTCTTAATATCTGATAATAGCAATAATAAGTTTTTCCTTACCCCTAAAAAAAAGTCAACCTATTGCTATTTCAAACACCTTTCCCAGACTAACCTTCAAGCTTCAATCTTGCTGGCTTGCTTTTTTTTTTTTTTTTTTTTTTTTTGAAAAAAAATCTTTAAAATCTTTT
>VWPW01026060.1:279429-301431 GCA_013389825.1 Crypturellus undulatus
TTTTTTTTTTTTTTTTTTTTTTTTTGTAAAGAAATCCTGCAAGTATCTAATCAGACAGTGGATTTTCATAAGAAAAACAAGTTTGCAAATGAAGCACCTGTTACTTGCCACTTCACAGTCTCCATGGGTCACTTACCTAACTCAGTGGGTAAAGTTTTTAGCATAATCTTTCAAAGTTTCATTACACGATCTAGAAAAGTCAAGTTGCAATGATGAAAGATGGACAGATAATATCCTGTCCTCCTTAGAAGGCAAATTATTTTCAAAATCATGACTTTTACTTATTGATAGGCCTGCGAACAAGACACAGGTTTATCAGTTTGATAATTCTGAAAGAATTACCCTTGTTCTAACAAAGCCAGAGATCTGTCTACCATACGATTATCACAAAGATCTACAGGGAAAGCTATAGTGCCAAGAAGGGATCATTAATGCTAACTTTTCATTATCAAGAGTGAAGACAAGTGAAGGCTGAAGAGCAGCACCTCAAACACAGCATATCATCAATAAAGGAGCTTGCAAAAGACCGATTAAAGTACCTGCAATACCTCCAGAATGTTTCAGGATCTTGTTGCAATGAAACCAGATCCTAGACACTTAATCCCATCACCTGAGTTAGAATTTGTCTATTATGGCACGTGACAATAATGCTACAGCCTTGAGCAACACAAAACTGTACAACATATAGTTAAAGCACTCACTCTTGAACCACATTTATAACAAGAGACAAACGTGTGCTTTCATCAAGTCAGGAAGACATGCACATCGTAATCTCTAGAACAGTGATTACAAAGAAGATGGAATCTTAATAGTCAAAAGCAATTCCTCATTTAAGAACTCCTGCACAAATACTGTATGGGATACAAATACTTTTAATATCTTAAAAAAGATATTAAGAAGAAAAAACATTGAAAATCAAGAGTGTAAGAATGCCAAACAAGCACTTTCACTAAGTGTCATAAAGAGCAATGATTAGTGATCCCTTACCAGTAAAGCAGATGAACATGATATTTGTTCTCTCTTAGTAGTCACTGAACCTATGAGCTCCACATGCGTGATCAGCTGGGAGGTTCTGAATAAGCTTGGCTATGGTTTAGTGTCCAAAAGATTCTACAGATAATCTACACTCTAGTATGAAAAAAATGCTCCTTGTTTACCTATGTCCAGTTTAGAAAGTGAGGCAAAATTTAATATGAATAACATATCCTTATAGTCTGATTATATGTTTCTAACCACATAATATTGCAAAGTCCTTCATAAAAAAAACATTGTAACCATTTAAATTATTCTTTTGTTACTACTAGCAATATTATAGCACAGATATTTACACAAAAATACAATGAACAGTTTCATGTGAAATACTTTGATTTTTTATGTACCCTACCTTTCATCTGATGAAAGGCTTCCATGCTTTTAATCAAAACTCAGAGAATACCTCTAGAAACATTCAAGGCTAGTACCTATTTTCTAAGGATTTTCCTATGCTCACCCAGACACTGTAATGAGAAATGTTTTTAAAAGCTCAAAATAAATAAAAAAAAAAAGAAAGAAATCAGGAGATGTCAGTCTTGCAAATGGTAACTATATTATTTAGCTCAACTACCCCACCACCGTCCTTCTGCTTTAATTAAACATCAAATTAGTCAAGCAGCTATGCAAATTTAATTATTGCTGTGGTTTAAAATGAACTTGTTTCCCCTTGAAACCAGTGAAGGCTGGCAAGATGACCTCACTCTAATGGAAAATTCTCAGTCTGGCAATGTTGGACACATGAATTTGCCCCTTCTGGCATAATTCAAATACCACTTTCAGTAACACAATACTCTTAAATAAGTACAGGTTTGGCAAGTTTAATTCTAACATACCCAGGGTGTATGACATGTGAATATCTGATGCAAATAGATAGGACAATTTTAGGGGAACAACATGGTAAGGGTGGACATTATTTCAAAAATTGCCAAATTTCTTCAGGTTTTATTAATATTTTTCTCTCCCAACTCATTATTCTAACAACCCACCTTGGTACAGAAATCAGGAATTAAATCATGGGTAAGGGAACTCCTGCTGAGAAGATTCTAATCAGATCAGGTAGAGACAGATGTCAAGCTACTTTTTTTTTTTTTTTGAAAATGGAAGCAGACACAGAACACTTCAACTGCATTAACCAAGATCTATTTTTTTTGAACAATTGCTTGCTTCAGCTCAATAGCACAGATACTTCAAAAAGGATTCTTGATTATTTTCCTTCCATCTCCACCATTCCCTTCCTCCCCAGCATTATCCTCAGTATAGTCCTAAATAATGGGCACAGATTAGTCACAAACTTTCCTTCTGACTTGGCTGTTGGCATAGTTTCTTGGCTGAAATTCTAAATATAATTCTTCCTTTGCTTACTGGTTGCTCTCTGCTTCCCTGCTAACTTGAAAGAAAAAAAATCATTTAATGAACTACACATCCTTAATTAATGATCCTTTATGCCACACTGCATTTTTAATAATGGTCTGAGCGGGAAAAGAAAATACTGCATGACATTGCTCAGGGCCAAAGCTTTTTCTAAATAAAAGGAACATCTCTTATTTGAAGCCCAACAGACAAACTTCATCTGTTCCGCTTATATCTGCTACTCCATGTACACATGCCACAGAGCAGAAGCACTTACCATGGCAATCCAGTGCTAGGGTTTATAAGTATGTGACAGACATTTTAAATCCTACCTGCAAATTCTCTCCTTTACAGCAGACAATTTCCTATTCATTCTTCCATTGTATACTGTGCATTTTAACAGTATACACTTTTATATATACACACATGCACACACATATATATATACACACACACAGCATATGCATAACAAGGTTACTTATATAAACCTTAACTCAAATTAGAGTGTAAAGAAATAATCCAAACTTTAATTTCTCCTGTAACGAATGATACATGTTCCTAAAACACCCAGTATATGTTCCTTGCTATTGGTCTTAATATCTTCTTGCAAACTAACTTAAACTCTTCCTGTCACCTCAGCCCAGTTTGCAGAGAAAACTGTTTGTAGAAAAAAAATGTTTCTTCTTCCTGGCTTCCAAATTTTCCAAGCTCCTGATCATTTGAATGTCCTAAAAAATGCTGGACGATTCAAGTGTTTTCACCTGTCCAGAAAGATCTTTCCTTTTAGACTGGGTGGGAATAAACAGATATAAAGGAAGGAAGATATAGACCTGCATTTCCCAAGCCACAACTTGCCCATAAATAAAGCCTGTTTACTGTAGGCAACATATTACTGAAATCTTCTTGGTAGGACAAAAACATTCCAGGCACCTTTCTTTTCCATACTCCAGTAATAAATGCACAGAAATACAATGCATATGGTCATTTGACATCCATAGTGCAGAACATATGAAAGAAAGTTCATTTTTAACTTTTGTTTACTCTTATTAAAATGCTTTGTTGGTTTAAAAGGTAATTCTCTCCCCCGGCTCCATTCAGTATAACATCTTCCCCGGTTAGCAAAACATACAAACACCCTTCTGTGTAAATGTCCCTAATTGTCTGTCCAATGTTTAACTTCATGTCTTGGGGTTACACTGCTCATCTCAAATCTGAAAGGACCTAAACTAAACTTAATGATCCTATTGCTTTATTGTTTTTATAAACTATTGATATGTGCTACTTGTATCAAACTGCAAACCCAGTGGGAAACATTTTAATACAGTTTGTTCAAAGAAAAACAAATGAAACTTCCCCTCATCTGTCAGCCAGCTGTAGTGCAACCTGAGTATAAGGAGGACAGAAAAACAAATAAAGCAAATCTGTAAGAAAAATCAGACAGAATTGGGACGTAATAAACGACAGCAAGAACCTAAACTAATTTCCTCAAATATTAGGGAGGAGAATTTGTGTTGTGTTACACTTACTTTTTTAATAACTATACATTTTAACCATTTTCTCTGGTTTTAGGCTTATCTAACAGACATTAGCAGTCCATTTGTAATACATAATTCCTGCCAAATTACAAAAACTCACAAGCTTGGGTGTGGAAGAAGTGCATGCGAAATAGCCTGGGAAGGAGCAAAGGAAAAGCCTGAGCAGCAGAATTGATTTTGAGAGTTTCCCTCCACTCCCCCAAAACATACTCAATCCAATCAGAGATCTCCAATTAGCCACTAATCTGATACTGATTTTAATCTCATTTATACTAGGCTAATTACAACAATACCAGATGTCTTGCTGCTCATTTAAAAGCAAAGTTATATTGACTTCCGGTTTTTGACATTTTGACAAGCTTAATATTGATTCCCCTAGGACAAGTAGTTTTGGAGAATCTGTCTCTGTAAAATCTACAAAGCAATTTGAACTACTTACATATTTCTTTTTTTTGAAGACAAGAGCAAGAAATTTGAGACTAGTTGACAAGTTCTCACAACATAAGTATAGTGATAGCACTGATTACTATTTGATTAACAGCTTCACGCTCCAGTATTACCACCCAGTGTAAACACTTTTCTGCAGCTTGAAATAAGACAGACATTTCATTTGTCACACTCAGGCAAACATAAGTTTATTGCAATACCGTCCTGTTGAAATAAGACATTCTCCATTTTACCACGATACCAATCCTGTAACCTACAGGTTGGCTAATAGCTTCCAGTTAAGACACAAGGATGAAAGTAGATAAATGTTGACAAAAATCAATTTATGTGATGGAAGGGAAATAGTTTCTCTTCTTCCAGATGAGATCAAGTTATCCAAGAGCTGTCAATTGAATATGTAAAAGCTGAGGCATATGCATATGAGTTAAACTTAGCATTCCAACAGCAAAACACTGTTAGATGCGTCTATACACACACACACACACACACACACACACACACACACAGACTCCCTTCCCAGAGCTATTTCCCTTCACTTCTGTGCTCCATTCAGCAATACCAAAGTTTTGCTGCTATTGTAAGTTGATCAATGCTTAATTTTGGAAATAAGAAAAAACATTCAACCAATCCCTTCTCTACGCTACCTCTAAAATTTACCATGCCCAGAAGCAGAAGAGCAATTCCAAAAGAGAGAACATTAGTTCCCTGCCTGTCAACACACTTCCCCTCAACACACAGGGACTGCCGCTCTATGTGCTTCTTCTAATTGGGGTAAAGAAAAAGGAAAGCTGGTGGATAATAAGGTACACTGTAGATCTACTTGCAAAGAAAAGTACTAAAAAAATAGCAGTAGTGAAATTTTAAATAAATTATTTTTCCCATTACAGTTTCACCTCCTTCCCTATTCCCATAGCCCTACACACAAATTAATTTCTGTAAACCATAAAGTTTCTCTTGGCACTTGAAAAATCAGTTTTCAAGAGAAGGGCAGTTCCAGGACCACATGACAGCAAGTTGCTAATCACTAATGTGATAAAACACACAACCAGTTAAGTGTAAAACTGCTGTCACCACCCGCATCAAACCTTCCCATGGGAGTTGATGTCTGCATCACTTCAATTTTTGCTTAGCTCAGTATTACAGAACTACATATTGAATTTCTCTGGTAAATCATATTTATTTGAAAGTGCGTCCACCATGCAGAAATGCAGTAATGGATAACTACTTTATTGTTCATTGACTACTTTAGATTTTAATAATTGCTCCATCTCTGTTCTTTTCACTTAGTCTTTTCTATTTAGAAAATGGTATTCTTTAAGGTAATGATCTCTCTAGCTCACATGCAACTTCCTGACCCCATTTGCTGCAATTTCAGCTTGACTGATCTCTTCTTTGAGTTGATGATTTAAAGCGAGAGAGATGGTATTGCAATGACATTTATCCAAGAAAGAATTATTGCTATCTTTTCAAATCATTAATGTTAAATTTGGGGAAGTTGAGGACCATTTCACTTAATTATCCAGAGCAATTAATAGAAGCAGTTAATGAACAGCACTGAATATGGAACTCACATCAATGAGCTGTATATCCCACATATTGGTTATACAATGTGTCTATACACTGATTTTCATCAGTATGTATAGAAGCATAGCAACTTCTGAAATATCTTCAGAATGCAAAATGACTTTTACTTGTTATTTAAAAGTATCCTTTCAGATGTAGACAACTTTTGGCAACATTGAAGCAAAATAGTGGCTTCTCACATACAGAACAGAAACAATATGGACAAGAACAATTTTTGCCAGGTTGGCATGAGGTGACAGGAACATCTTCATAAACTCACAGGCTTAAGGTCATGAGGTTGAGAAGCAGGTCTCAGCCCTAGCATCTTCACAGTATTTATATTACCCCCCCTTAAATTCAACAGGGCTTGTATAGTAACCACAGAGAAACAGAGGTCAGTATGTGCACAAACTGTGCAGACAAAGTCATTATTGAAAGACAATGAAAGTGCTTCTCAAGTTAAAACTGTCAGTAAAACTCCAGATGCATCTTCCTGCTCTTAAATAATGAGATTCCTCTTTTGCCTCTATAATAATGCAAAAGTTATTTTGCCAAATGAAAAAAACCCTCAGTGCCTTATCTGTGCTACACCTTGAACCTAGTCCTTATTTTCAGCTGTATATAATTTCTTCATTTATCAGCCATTTCTGAAGAATGATCCTGAATGGGGGTAACTTTAGCTATTAAAAAAAGAACAGAGTGAAAAAAATATTTCTAATTGCACTATTCTAACTACCACGTATTTCCTCTTCCAGTTGAACAGTGTATGAATAACAATGATGCTCTTTCAAAGAACCGAAACCTACCTTTCTAGTACAAATTGAACTTCATAAGAAAAGCAAGGCAAAGAATATACAGAAAACTGAGCATAAAATACCTAGACCCATTAGAACCACAGATTACGATTAGGAAAAGGTGACCTATGCCCTTCATTCTCTCAGGCAAATAAATTAAGATAGTATCACTTATTCCCCTCTACTCAGCCCTGGTGAGGCTATATCTGGAGTACTGTGTGCAGTTCTGGGCCCCACAGTACAAGAGGGATGTGGAGCTGCTGGAGAGAGTCCAGTGCAGGGCGACTAGGATGATCAGGGGCCTGGAACATCTGCCCTGTGAGGAGAGGCTGAGGGAGCTGGGCCTGTTCAGCCTGAAGAAGAGGAGGCTGAGAGGGGACCTAATCTGTGTGTACAAGTACCTCAAGGGAGGCAGTGAGGAGGATGGGGCTGGCCTCTTTTCAGTGGTGGTCACTGACAGAACAAGAGGAAATGGCCACAAACTGAAACACCAAAAGTTCCACAGGAACTTAAGGAAAAATATCCTGATAGTGAAGGTGACAGAGCACCGGAACAGGCTGCCCAGAGAGGTTGTGGAGTCTCCTTCTCTAGAGATCTCCAAGACCCGCTTGGATGCAGCCCTGTGCCACGTGCTCTAGGTGGCCCTGCGTGTGCAGGGGGTTGGACTAGATGACCTCTAGAGGTCCCTTCCAACCTTAGGCATTCTGTGATTCTATTTCTTAGGAGACCATTAGAATGTCAATCCCTGCCTGTTCTTCATGGTAGAGGAAAAAAAAAAAAAAAAAAATCTATGCAGGCATAATGCATTCTGCAAAAGGTGTTTTGATGTCCTTGACCAAAGGATTCACTTCCACAGAGACAGAGATCCATCCCTCCAAATAGCTGTCACTAGCTTTATCAAGATAGAAGCATTATATCTAGATAGTTCATAAAACATTTGTACCAGTAGGATGAAATACAGGATTTAAACATGAGATAGTATTTATTTGATTGTACAGAGCTGTGCTTAAAAAGCTGTTCCAGAATACTTACAAATGTCCTGGGGAATTGTATGCATCACCTCTAAGCTTTCCAAGGATACACCAAAGGGAGCAACAGATTCTTCCCATCTGCAACTCCAGCTTCTTGCTGAACAGTGTCTTGTAGGGAATGAGCGACAGTATGTTCCTGCCCCCTTGGACACTAAATGCTCAGTTTAAATGCTCAGTTTGTTAGTTCCCTGAAATTCATCTAAAGGACATTTTAAGATTGCTACCATAAATACATTCAAGTTTCAACGCAAGTTATGACCCCCGTGTTCATATAGAAAAAGAATGCAATTTATTTTTCCATTTCCTAGAGGTCTTGCTCTATTTAGAAGTAATTTCTTGCTTGTGCAGTTTGTGTACACTCTGCTAAAATGGACAAAGATATAATCTTTCAGCAAATAGGTAACCCATTTAATCTCAATATCACATTAAGGTACAAATAACTTTACCTAAATACTGTGATTAGGTGATTTTGCCTCTGTTGGCACACAGTTGAATGATCACGTAAAATACAATTTCAGTTCATTTCTTTAATTGACTGTATTTATAGGGTTTTTTATTTCAAGCTTAAAATGGCAAAAATGTCCCCCTCCCTCCAAGTTCTAAGAGTCCTTGAGGAGGCAGGTAAAAACAAGCAAGTCATGACAGCAACAATCACTAGGCAGTATTGAATATAAGGAAACTTCAGGACTGCAAAGGACAAAAAATCCCTCACAAATCAGTTCAATTATTCAATTAAAAATGAGTTATATCTCCTTTTGAAAACACTCCACATCAAATTAAAATGGCAATTATAGGTGAGTGATGATTAAATTGTGCAGTTCTCTCATTCTTTTCTGACAGTTTGGAGATTCAGTGTAAAAAGTTATGATAAACTTTGCAAAAACTTGACCTTACTTCTTAAGAGAATGTACTTGCTACATGCATGCAAAATACCACCATGTTCATAGTCTCACAAAGTGAAGCTCTGCTGAAAGAGGTGCACTGCATAAAATCCATTAGCTTTTGAGAGCTAAATCCTTCTTCCAAAAAAAGAGAGCTCGATCACCAACATGCTGTGGTGGTAAATAAAGGCTACAATGGAAAAAAAACAGAAGTGCTTATCTTCCTGCCTCAGAACAGCAGTTTCTCACAGCCACATGCAAGAGCACTTTATTCTAAGTTGTGATTTCAGTCACAGTAGTTGCATGCTTCTCCTCTTACCCACACAAGTTCACACCACTTTCAGACACAAAACTTTGTCTCTTCACTTTTTAAACCTTTGCTAGAAGAAGTGTTGGTGAGTTAGCTGTGTGTGTTTTGCTTACATCTGTGCTGTGGACAGGGCAACTGATGCCCTTAGGTTTTGCTCCCTTCCATCACTTGATAGATAATCTACAAACATAGCAGCAGGAAAAGACAGCATTAAATCCATTGTCTCTACAGTATCTTTTCTGCCCACAAATAGTTAAAGGAAAAAAAAAAAAAAAAAAAAAAAACCACCACTTCAAATAAGTGCGAGTCACATACTATTTTTGGTGACCTACCTTAATGCTAAAAAATCCACATATTTTTAGACTGTTAGTGTTTCTCATTACTCTAGTACCTAAGTAAACAATCTAAAATCTATTTATAACATCTCAAACTACATCCTTGGGAGATGAAGATGAATCCTCTTTTAAAAACTAAAAATCAAGGCAGAAACTTGCTGTAAATCTCACAGTAGGATTCTCGATGATCAAGGAACTGCATTCTATCCCTCAGTTCTTTGATTAGGATGGTACAACTGGAAAGGTAGCTTCTTTGACCTTCACCTTCACAATCAGTGGTGACAACTAGAACTATGCCTGGAAGCCTATAGACAGATAATTGCACTTTAGCTAAAGTAGCAGAAAATTTGTTAAAAATAAAAATCAGGCATCTTTTAAAGTGGCAAAACTATTTTCCAACAACGTGGATCTTCTTTTATGAGCACCAAGAGTTCAACAAGGAATACAGTCACACGCAGCAGATAATCACTGAGTCACGCTGTCATACCGCATGAAACATTAGACTTCCTCCAACAGGATCTTTTCCTTCTTTGGAAGATACTTTCATACAGCTCAACTTCAGCAATACTCATTCCCTACAGAAAGACTCCACTACAGAAGAATGACTGGAACCATTCTAACATGACCACATTGGCAGTTAGGAGCACAATCACCATCACCAATACCGGGTGCTGAAGTCCATTCAACAAATCAATAGGCAAGCTGGCAAAAACAGCTGGGATAGTCTTGCTTACTCTGCAATCTGCCTATTCCACAATCACAAGCAATTCTGAAGTCATAATGACCTACAGATTAGGGACAAAGAAATGACATTACAGTATCACGCCTTACAATTCTGGGGGTTAGAAGGGCTCCACTTCTATGCAAGAAGTTTTACTTGAATTCATGGTAGTAGCAAATGAGCATTCAGTGAAATCTGCTTCTCTGTGTGGCTCTGATATACTTCCCAGAACAGAAGCATTCTGTTAAGCAACTGTAGACTCAACATGAGTCTGAAATCTGAAACCAAGAATACCATGCCCACATCTCACATAGTGCTAGTTGATTTGACAAGCTCATACTACTGGGAAAATTTATTAAAAATTAACAGATGATTATATCACAGAATCTATCTTAAGAAATATCTAGATCAATTTTTATTTTTGAAGATGTCTGAAGTGGTTGTTTTTCAAGGAAAAAACAACTCCAACCCCACTGTGAAAAGATTCAAGGAATGTATTTTCACAAAAGGATGGGACAGGTCTGTGTATATTATCTCCAAAAGCATTTCACAGCATCCACAAACCCAGCTAAGAGGAAGAAAAATAAGGTATTTTTGACAGTAGGCAACCATACATTTCAGCTTTGTAAAACTCTACATCAAAAAAAACGCAAGTGCCCCCAGGTAGGCCTGTGTCCTACTGACAGCCCCAGACCACGGCAGCCTTAGTGAATCTGGCCAGAACTGTGGCACTGATGTCCTTGGCTGCTTCAGCCCAGCTCACTAATGAACGCAGAGCTGCCTTCTGCAGTCTGCTCTCATGAAGGCCCCAACAGATATTAAGTATGCTGAAAAGAATTAGGGATTAGGTTTTTTAAGCATATTTTTTCTACATATTTTTAAGAGAAGCATAGCCTTATGCAACACACCTTTTCTTTAGGAGAGCCCACAATCACAGAGTAGTAATCCACTAAGTCACAGTGCAGCACACACAGCACGATGTAGGACAATGTCTCATCAGGCAAACAACGCTGGCAGTCAGATGTGTTTGTTTTATACTGTCAAGGTGCTTTAATGTCTTAAAGATTAATTATAAATCAAAGCAACATGACTCTCTTATAATGGAACAGATAGTTCTGCCTAGCTTTTGCAGAATGCATCCCATGCAGTGATGTAGACAGACTTATTCTCATGGCAATTGCTCAAGCTAAAAAAAAAAAAAAAATTACATAATAAGAGGTGTGAGATAAACTCCTAGAAACCAAGAACTTCAACCTTAACAGTAAGCTCCTTGTCAGTGCTAATGATGTGCATACTTGTGTGCATAAGAGTGGGCAATCACCATCTCCAAACTGAAAAAAAAATGCCTGCATTAGCATTAAATTGTGATTTTTTTTTTGTCTTGTTTGGATTGCAGGTCTAATTACTTTTGAATTCAAGTTTCTTGTCTGTCTTTGAAAAAGAAAAAAAATGCATTATGAAAAAAGTGTATCCACAGAATTTTATTGCTTTAGTCATCTAATTATTTAAGCTTCTTTAATGTTTTGAAACATTAGTCTCAAGTAATCAAATGCTTTAAAAGACATGTTGTGTTGATAGTACTTGTGAAAGCAAAGGCTACAGGTGTTTTATTCTCAGGCTGTAAGCATATCGGGTATCCTGATGTATCCTGATCTAAACACAGGATAAGCGCAAAAAATGTGTGTGCGCGTGTGCGCACGTGAAGAAAGAAAAAGAAAATTCAGGTCCTACAAAGAGCAGAAATACAAACTCACAAGTTAAGCGCCTGCTATCAGGAGCACAACTCCACTATTCAACTAGGAGATTCTGCAAAGTTCAAGGTTTCATCTCAGAAGACACAAGGTCCTGACTGAACTAAAGGTCCTCTATTTCAAGTTTCAGTACCCATTTTGCAATTAGCTCTTTTTTTAATTTGACTCCTGTGAAAAATGCTATTTCTTTTTGCTTGCTGCCCACCACCCTCAATGCAACTCTTATGCAAAGCTACCTAAAAACAACTACCACATCACAGACCATTAATTGAAAGTAAAGCAATTTTTCTTCGTACGAGCTAGAACTCTCATTTAGTCTTCTGGGCTTCTCCAAACAAATCTTTTTTGAGCAAAATATTCTAATTAGGCTAGGCTAATTTTTAAATGTAAAAAAATGGAGATAAAATGCACTTGGTGGGATTATCCATCTGAACACCAAACCTGAGCTCTGGAAGTCTGCATGAAATACTCATTTTGAACATGTGAGTATACGCATATATCAGTAGAAGATGCAGAGATAAGGTGTATTCAGTATTACTACGTATAATGGGAAATATTACTATATCCTACAGAAACAACTACTTAAGAATTTACCCTACGAACTTCTGCTCAGCTAAAAAGAGGGCAAGAGGGACAACACCGGCAATGAGCCAACCCCCTGCTTCATTTAAACCTCAGGTCTGCACAAGAGTGACACTGTAATTCATAACAGTAAATGCTTTTAAGTGACAGATAGATTCAATCCTTGAGAGAAATGAATGTTCATAAGCTTAGCCATGCAAGTGAGACAAGAAAAGTAGATGGTTTTCTCCAGGGTTGACTGGACATATGGTTAAGGTACAGCATAAAATGGAGAAGAAAAGGCAGAGTGACACTGTTCTCTGCAGTGCATTCACACACTGCATGCAAACAGTCCTCACCAACTTACTGGGCACAGAATTGCCCCTAAAGTCCTCCCCTCCCCTTCCTTAGCTGGTGTAGCAGGAAAGGCTTATATCTCCCTCTTAAGTCTCCCTTTCCCGTTTCCACTGTCACTTCTCCACAACATACCAATCATACCAACCAAATAGCATTTTTTCCCCAAAGATCATCTACCACCAAAGAAACTGAGGATTGCTACAGGGAAGGTCACTCCAAACCATCATCTTGTAAGGCTCTCAGAAGCAGCAGCCCAGAAACATCCCACGTAACACATTTCAGATTCATCAGAAACTGCTTAATGAGTTGGTGTGAGGATGCTAGACTATTCTCCCTAACTAAAGGGAGAAAGTACAGAGCAGTCAGCCTTCAGAATTACCAATACAAGCAATAATCTCTCCTTTTTATGCTCTTCCACAGCTAAGGTACTCTCGCATTTCACCAGAGTCCCCCCCCGATTTAGCAAATGAAGGCCACCTAACAATTGCCTGTACTTAAAGCACTCTACTCGAAGGGCAAATGAAAGGTTTTTCACTGAAAAGTGCAGTGGAAAAGTAAGATTGGTTTAGCACTACCAGGGAATGAATGCAAGACTCAGCAATGAATGACTAAGGGAATAAACACCTTTCAACAAGCAGCAGCAGCAGCAACTGGAAGTTCAGAGAGAGATGTTTGAGGGAGGGAAAGGAAGAGGGAAACTCACCAACTTCAATATTTTGGCCTATCTGACCCAACAGAACTCCATCTTACAAGTTATGATATCTACATATTTACAGATTTAGAAGTTGTTGCTTGATGCTCTACTAAGGTAACAATACATTTATAAAATCTTAAAGTCCATCAATAGCTTCAGTCCATCAATTGCATTCAGATGAAGCAAAGACTGCTGAGAAATCTGGAAAGAGCTCCAGGAAGAGGTGGGCACTGCTCCTCCATGAGAGGTTCCAAAGGGACTGAAGTCTTCATGTTCAGAGCCCAGCCTGAAGGTAGGTGCCACTTTTTCTATGGGCCAAACACAAGTGGAACATACTCAGCACATTAACCTATACCTATAAAAGACTCAATCTGGCACCAACCCTTCTTAACATTTTCAAATATTTTTCAAACCTGCCTTGTGGGTCTATCTACAGAAAACAGAACTGATGAGAAGTTCTCCGGGAGAGGAAAAAAAAAAAAAAAAACAGTGGGTCGCTTATACAATTCTAGATAATACGTCAGTCCATTTGCACAGTCAAGGGGTCTGCAAAAATCACTTTGAAGTCTCACACCACTGAAAGGATCATTAAAAATATTAAAGCGCAAAAAAAAAAAAAACCCACCCAGGACATGCGCCAAGCTAATTAAGTTACTTAACATTAGAATCATAGAATGCCTAAGGTTGGAAGGGACCTCTAGAGGTCATCTAGTCCAGCCCCCCCTGCACACGCAGGGCCACCTAGAGCACGTGGCACAGGACTGCATCCAAGCGGGTCTTGAAGATCTCTAGAGAAGGAGACTCCACAACCTCTCTGGGCAGCCTGTTCCAGTGCTCTGTCACCCTCACCGTCAAGAAGTTCTTCCTTAAGTTCCCGTGGAACTTTTTATGCTTCAATTTATGGCCATTTCCTCTGGTTCTGTCAGTGACCACCAGTGAAAAGAGGCCAGCCCCATCCTCCTCACTGCCTCCCTTGAGGCACTTACAGACACAGATCAGGTCCCCTCTCAGCCTTCTCTTCTCCAGGCTGAACAAGCCCAGCTCCCTCAGCCTCTCCTCATAGGGCAGATGTTCCAGGCCCCTGATCATCCTCGTGGCCCTGCGCTGGGCTCTCTCCAGCAGCTCCACATCCCTCTTGTACTGTGAGGCCCAGAACTGGACACAGTGCTCCAGATGTGGCCTTACCAGGGCTGAGTAGAGGGGTAAGATCACCTTCCTCGACCTGCTGGAGATGCTCCTTTTAATGCATCCCATTGCTCTTAGACAGTAAAAATACTTTGAAGTTATGCATAAAGAGTCCTGCAAAAGGAACCACTGAAAAAAGCAGTATAAATCATGTTGCTGAATGATAGGGTTACTCAAGTTATACTACCTTTTTCAATATGCATATTTATAAAAATGATGTTAATAATACACAGTTTTGAAATGGGTAAGCAGGTTTAAGCACCTTGTAGGCTGAGACAGGTAGAGTTTCAAAGCAGTTTAAAAAATTATATACACACACACAAATATTGCTCTACTTCCACCCTCCAAAGAAAGTCTTCTCCTAACTAGACCTAACTAGAAGATCTTCTTGACAACTGCTAGATACAGGTGAATCCTGTAACACTGAATGTAAGTTACAGAAGGAGGGTTTTGAAAATGAGATTTAGTAAAATTAGAAATGGGTAATAAACTCTAGTGGCCTAAGGACCAACTCTTATGATTTATCAGTCAGTGACTCTGAGAGACAACCTAAGTCATTTCTGTTGATGGGCCTAGAGAAATGAAAAGAATCCTTGTTTGAACATTGTGTTAGGTTCAAGAGATCAAAAAAAGTGCAAACAGTAAAATAAACAAAATGATAAATGTCATAACACTTGCTTCTCTCCTGTCTGCTTCTGAGATGAAGCCTATACCGACACACAAAGCTTGTGTGAAAAACAAATAAAAATGCAAAGGACAGAAGCAGAGTAAGACAGCTTGAATTATATACAAATGTTAATAATAAACTCCATGTTTAAAGGTGCAGCCCTGCATTTCTAATGGCTGAGTGGGCCTGAAGTTACCCTGAGCTCAGCACTGCCAAATTAAGAACCTGGAAAATATACTCAGCACATCTCAGGACAAACAGAATCTGCCTGCAGAGTTATTCAGTAAGGCTCAGCAAAAACTCTCAATAACTGGTCCATGAGATCTTCATAAAAAACACACAGAGAAGGAAGCGTTCATTAAATGCAGGACACATTCACAGCACAGATTACAGAAGCGTGGAAGCAGACTAGTACTCCTTTTAATCTCAACATCAGTCTTAGTCCACAACATCAGTCTTAGTCCACAAGTGGTCAGATAAGTCTACTATCTTCTTTGATTTCCCTGGAACCAAATAATCAGAGAGTTCCTTCAGTACACACAACAGAAAGACAAAGCAAAGGTTAAAAATATTCTATGTCCATGATAAAGGAGCCATACTACATGTCTGTAGAAAAACAGAAACCAGGTGGGGAAAATTGTCAGACTTTTATAGCTTTAGAGCAGGGAGAAATGAGGTGATGCTAGAACAGGAAAACCAATTGCAAGAACTGTTATTAGCAGGTAGAACAATCTTCCAGGAAATGTAACAAAAATTTCACTACCCGAGGCCTCAAAATTTACACTGAATAAAACACAGAGCTAACTGAATTGCCAGGCAGTAGAGTTCAGCTTTGAAGTCTCTTACAAAGAGGGAACTGAAACAAAAGTCTGTGCAATTCCTACCCAAGTCAATGTTTTCACAAGCAGAGTAATTTTGCATGCCTGAATTTTTCTTTAATGCTTCATTATTTACTTTGTTTCTTTAAAAATTATTTTTTGAGATAAAAAGGGGATATTTTAAAGTGTGCATTGGGGTAGAAAAACCTGCTATAAGTTAATATTCTTTTTGCCTTTTGAATAGCCACTTGGAGAAAAAAATGCCATCATAGTTTTAGACTTTCCATTTGTGACAATCACAGCTGTCACTACATACAGGTGAGAGATATGCAGCCTGTGTGTCATTTACCCAGCTCTCTCACTGCAGAACAAGAGTAGAAGGGATGGAAAGAAGGAGGGAAAAAAAAAAGAAAAGAGCTAGAGAAGTCTACACATATCATATCATGGAAGGAGACAGAGTATGCTGGGATTACAAATCCAGAGGCAACTACCATAAGATTAACAGTTTTGGAGAGGCTTCTTTCAGAGACATCTTTCAGGGGTTTTACAGCACTGAACAATGACGGGAATGACTGGGGGTGAAAGCCTACCTTTTAGCCAGTTGCCGTTCCCACCTCCCCACCCGCAAAACACAAGTGGACAGCTTTAGCACAATTACTGCTTTGCAGACAAACAGCTTCACTGACTGCCAGGTGCTGTGTGTGGCAAGGGGGTTTTCCAAATTGTTACTCCTAGCTTACACTCAAGAAATGGATTATTAAAATAGTTCCTATGGAAAATCCCTCCTTTAACAGATGTTTAATGCAGTAACTTCTTTCAAGACTCCCCCTTTCACTAAACATATTCAGTTCTGGTGTCCTACAGGAAAATATCGTTGCCAAAGTGCAGCCTTAATGTCAAAAGCATCAGCAGACTGCTCCCATCTAGCAAACCATATGGGTGGAATTGCTAGCAGCAGAGAAACTCATGACATACACTGTAAATCAAGATAATAAAACATCATAAGATGCACAAATCATGTGGTAAAACAGGCAGAAAGGAAATTCCTGCTGTAACAGCTTTAGCATAGTTGGATCAGAAGCTGACTCCTATTCTCTGATTAGGATTTGCAGACAACATTAAGCTTGTAATATGGAACCTCTGCTGAAATTATAGTAAGATGAATGCACACTTGCTATGAATATTGCCAACTGTTCTCTGAAGAGGCTACTATCTGGCATTCGTGGTAGAGAAATGTGGTACTTATCAGCGAACAGCTAATCTTTCTGATGAGAAGACTGAAGTTTGTTCTAAGAACAATGACCCAATAGGAGAGCTTTACTTTTAGGAAAACATAATTGTCATGTTTTAACTATAGGCAGGTAATTAAAGTCTGGAGATGGTTTAACAAAAAATCCAGAAATAAATAGGTGGGGAAAAAAAAAAAAAAAAAAAAAAAAAAGTGGGGAAAAAAAAAAAAAAAAACACACATACACACACAACAACAAAAAACAACCCACTTCAGAGAAAGGCGCAAGTTTGACTTAATTTCTGTACAAATAGTAAACTTCAAGATTTATTCCAAAAAGGGGAAACAATTAAAAATAAACATTTTTTGTTGGGGGGAATAAACAAAAATACCAAAACTGACAGGCTATGTAACTGTGACATATTGAACACATTCCTGAACTTCTGCCTTCATTGTTTTACCTTCACAACACTTTCTACTCCATGCTTACAACTAGGCTGGGAAGGAGGAACATACTACCAATGTACAAGTACATAAGAATGTCACAGACCAAAATCCTTCCTGTATCTTCCTGGGATATTCATTATTAGGTTAATTCATTTCACATTGTTTTCCACATTTTGGTTTCCATCTCAAATGATCAATACAGCTTGCAAAGGCATCGTGCTGCATTCTTCCTCCAGTATGAAACTTGTGATAAAACTTCTGTGTCAGCCAAAGATCCCTCAAGCACCCTGCCTTGAATTACATCCAGCTTGGCCAGGAAAGCTCTCTGGATGTTTTGTTGTAATTAACAGTCATAACTAGAAGGAAATCTCACACTGCCACTGACTAATCATCAGCTCTCAGGGAGCTATATATCAAGAGGTGGTGAAAAGAGCAGGCTAGAAGACAGGGAAGATTCAAGAAGTGGTTTGTTCAAATGCTGAATGATTCAATCACATTTGTGTTGCAAGTTCAATGGGAAGAATGAGATGTTCAGCTGGGGACTGTAAACCACGGCATATGATTCATGACAAAACTCATGGTACAAGATAAACCGCAGAATGTTACCATCTTTTCATCTTAATACATGAACTGTCTTCCACAATACAAAAACTAGACTAGGGATGAGAAGTTCTTACATAAAATAAAAAACAGCAGCTTAAGCTGCTTACCTAAGACCTACACCCCCTAAGGACGCACAGAACTAGACACATTTGAAAGCCAGACACATAGAACTAGTCACATTTGAAAGCCATACTTGGCACTCTCTGCCACTGGGTCTCATTATTATTCATGAAATGGGTGAAACCAACTTCTTAAGGTCCCCTGTACCCAACTGATCACCAACATACCTGTTCCATTCAGGTCAAAGCTGGCTTTAACAGCAAGCCATTCAGGTCAAAGTTTTTTTAAGTGCTGGTGATGAAAAAAAAAAAACTTCAGCTTAGAATTTGCTAACTTTTGAATAGAGCATATGGTCTTTTCATCCTCCTGCCTCTCCCTGGTTGATCATGCTCCTCCAGCCACTAAACAAGGATATGACCTTCTCTTCCACAGCACTGTTTTCTTCAAGTCACATATTTACTGTTTTCTACTTCTACTTAAGAGCGTGAAATGGGAAAATTCTATGGCAAGTTAGTCACTTACTCAAGTTAGATATTCTCTTTCCCAAATAATATTCTTAGCTATGGATTCCTTCAAGCATCAGTGCCAAATGCCTCATGGAGCTTCCCATTTAATTGCATGCAATGATCCCTTTCCCTCAAGTCAAGTATAAACCACCTCTTTCCAAACTAGACAGCAAGGCTCCAGTTAACAAGGACTTCAAAGCTAACTGATAACAGTCAGATTTAAATTAAGGAAGGCCCTCTTGGAGAAAACTCTCAGCTTCAGAACTTGCCATGCAGACAGCAAATCATAAATCTTTTCTTGTAGAAGGTAAGTTGTGAGAACCATCTACCACAGAAAAGTCCATCTCAAGAAGTCTACAAGATTTTTTTTTCCTGGACAGCCATCACTGAAATGAGATTAGTGTTTGCTATCTGTTCAGCACTTAAGAGGCAAAGGGAAACATGAACAGAACAAACTAATTTGTTCTGTTCTAACAGTTTTTAGTACAGTGTAACACACTTTCTAGCTCCTTAACAAAAATACCAGATCCCCCAAGTCATTTCTACTTAAGACCTAGTTGGCAACTGCTGTACTTAATGTAATGTAACAGCAGCATTGGAATAAGTGCAAGATAAGGTATGGAACAAGTGCTGAAAGTTTCTGCTTTGAATCCCAGCATCATTATAAAATATGAAGATGCAATTCAGCACCAAAGCCCAGCCTCCCAGCGACTAGCAGGTGCACTTCAGCTGACAGATAATACTTGGAAATAGTTTATTTTCCTCATTTTTTTTTTTTTTTTATAATCCTTCACAAACCCTTTGAATGTAAGCAGTTTGGCATTCTTTGCCTGCAAAGTAGAGATAAGGCATATATGATAGAGGTTACCTGAAAATGCCAAGGTCATTTATTGTGTCAGTAGCAAAAAGAATCCAAGCGGTTTGAGGTGCTGGTAGCTTTGTGCTCATAACAGGAGAACATGTTCCCCCATTTTCCAGTCATCTAGCCAAGTTAGCAGAAACACTACGTAAGTATATGAATTGTATAGGGTATATTCACACATATATGAACAGGACTTCTATTCCCAAGGCTTCCTTTTCACCAGACCGCCACTTTCCATAAACTCCTCCATCTACTTTGACATTTGAACTGAATTTGAATACAGACATTAGAAGGTAATTTAGGAAAAAGCACTATAGCATGAACTGAATGCATCTTCCACACTCCTCCCCCTGCTTGTTCTCCAGGTTATAATGTTTGCATAGACTCTATATTGCAAATAAGTGGAAAATTAATTATTCAGCTTCTAATTCCCATTGCATGTTGATGTTTATTTAATTGAAAATCATATAATTGCTTTATGTTTTTAACATTCCTCATAAATATGTATTTTTAAACACAATCCTTTACAGCAAATTAGCACAGAATATCTGGTAATGGGAGATGGGAACATTTTAGTCTGGCAAGTGCAGGGAACAGTAATAGACTAAAAAAGTAATGCGATATCTCTCACCCTTCCACAACTTTCAGTAGGTTACTGCGGTATCCAGCTTTCCAAAAGAAGATTGATCAGACTCTGAAACACTAATTTGAATGCAAAAGCAGCAAAGAAGGGACAGTTAAGAATTCAATAGCCTTGCCATTCACAGATTTACAGGTGCTGAAATGCTTGACTGAGAATAAATCTTGGCTTGATCTAAAGCTTGGTAACAAACTTTTTTTTTTTTTTTTTTTTTTAAGTGCTGGTGATAATGCATTTGCCCATCAAGTTTTATTTTGCTAGTTTTAGATCAGGGAGTATGAAATACTTTTTTTTTTTGGAGCCTTGGCTCGCTGTGTGCTCCAGTTTTAAAAATCACCCTCAAGCAACTTGAGCTCCACAATGAATCCAGCACACTGGTACAAAAACTTAAGTGTAACCTGCAATAAACAGACAAATAGCACTTGCTTTAGGCATGGAAAGCTACTGCTCCTGCTGACCTGGTGGGGCCCCACATTTGGAACAAAGAGGGGGGCACGCAGACATAACAGAGGTCTAACAGCAACACTTCTGGTGGGTGTTAATAACTGCCAAAGCACCCCTCCCCACCCCTCACTAAATACTTTCCCACACCCTCAGTTCACTTAAAAGCTACAAAATTATACTTTCTGTTAGACAAAGTAGGGTTAGGACCATGCAAGCTAAGTGATGCCACTCTGGAAAAAAAAAAAAAAAAAAAAAAAATCAGAGCCAGGACTTCTCTGAAAGCTGGCACAAACTGTCCAGACTTCATGAAGGTCCCACACATCTGCGGTCTCTATAGTCCTGAAGGCAATTCTGCATTTCTAATTGCTCTCCAAGGAGGCAAATGCAACGCACCAATAGAGTTTCTACCTACATTGACATCTGGTTGACCTAGAGTCACTGCATTTATTCTTGTTGAGCATGGTTAGTGCACTGTTAAAGCTGCATTTTAAATATAAATACTGTAATATTTTTCTCCAATAATGACTATTTGGTAACTTTACATGGATTTTTTTTTTTTTTTTAAACAACAAGCTAACGCGTGTGCCTTTTATTTGCATTCCCTCCATTAAAAGACCTGTGGCTCGCAGGTACTGCTCTGCAGCAGAAGCCTTCTACACAAGTAGATGACACTGACATTTAAGAAAAGTTAATGCAGTTCAGCAGCCAGTATATCACTGAACACTCCCAGGCACATGGTATACTCCAAACCCACTTGTGGAAAAACCATTTGAAAGGAATTGTTTTTACTAATGACAGCTCAAGAGAGAGCTTAATTAGCTTCAAGAACAATAGAAATCTCCTGTATTCTAGATTTGTTGTCCTCTGACATTTTATCACCTGGTTTTCAAGGTTTGAAGCATGTGCAAAGGTACTGGATAGTCATATCACCATCTTTTTCTAGAACTGTTAATTAGGCATAAATGTCACAGAGTGAAGGTAAAAATACCAAAGTTGTTAAGAGCTCTTATTTCATTTCTACATGAGTAAAAAAAAAAGTCATTTACAAATTCAATTCCCAGACTTCCTAAATCAGTCATTGGCTGAAAAGAAAGTAGCTGGTACATGGTTACTACTTGCATGGACTGTTTTTTTTTTTTTTTTTTTTTTTTTTTTAATTTTTTAAAAAAAAATAATTTCA
>VWPW01026060.1:301455-356680 GCA_013389825.1 Crypturellus undulatus
TTTTTTTTTCTAACTATCTTGAAAAGAGTAATTTCAGCCCCACCTACATAAACCAGGCAACAGATTACAGCAGAACTTCACAATGCATGCCTGCAAGAATGCTGCTTCCATTATTATTTAGAGCAAGAAATAACATACAACATCTACATCCACATCCTGAAGTGGTATATATTTACAGAACAAGCATAATATAAACAGAATCAGCACTTTTCCTGTACTACATTTAAGGAATCTGATTTCCTCTACTGCCATACCCCTCCCTTAAAAAAAAAAAAAAAATCCTGTTGGTAAGCATGGTGATCCTTGAGTAATACAGAACCTTGCCTGAGTGTTACTCAAGGTCAGGAAACAGATTTTTCCTTATCTACGGCATCAACGGCTGGTAATTGCTTTCAGCCACTATCCAAAGCTGGACTATACAGGCGATGTGGGTAAGGAGGCTGGATTACCTCCTAGATAAACAGAATCTTACTGCAAAGGGTGTCTGCAAGACAAAGCAGCTCAGCAGTAACTTGTACCACTCCTCCACATTCTTCTGGATAACCACAGAACTATTTTACACTACTATAATTGCAAGGTCTCTACAGACAATAAAGGAAGAATTCTTCTCACAATCCCACACAGAGGTTAACATTCTTCTCACAGAGAACTCCAAATCTGAGACCATTTATAATAAATTCTATCCTAATATCTGCTGTCCAAATCAAATGGATAAATGATCAAACTACAGACCAGCATGGAAGGTGGGAGGATCTGGAGTCCACATGCTGTTGAAATCAATCCACAGATGAACTTGTCAGTCATCTGAAATACCTTCTAGTACTAACATCTGCTTCCTGTAGCTCATCCTAACTTTCATACTCCACCCAAATGAATCACCTGGTAAATATCACCCCAAATAAATCATCTTCGGAGGAATAAAAAGGGATAAAGAACAGGAACTCAGAATTTATCAGGGAATGAAGAAAGAAGGAATTCACAGATGACAGAATTACTTTCATCTAAGTGTTATAAATCAGGAATTTCAGACTGCTAAATATGCTCAGGCGTAGCCTTTACTTAGTAAAGCATTCAGTGACATTTTATTTGTATCCATTCTTAAGTTCTTGCTTGTATTTAGTCTGCCTCCAAGTGTTAAATTCCAGCTATGGGCTAAATTTGGGCTAAGTTTATATACAGCAATTACAAGCTGAGCTTCAGTTTACAAGCTATGTAAATAATGAGTCAAAGAAACTCAGTAAAAGGAAATGGGGGCAGACAGAATCAGACTATGAGGCTTTGGTTGTTGAAGTGATACCACAGCATTTGGGAGCGTAGTAATTCAGCTTGACACATGCAAAGGGCTCGTTAGAAGCACCAAATGGAGTGGGATTTTCTAGGAGCTATTTATATTTAACTTAGGTATTACAATATTTCATTGCAAATTCAGAGTATGTCTATTGCATTTGCTTGTCCATTCCAAAACTCACTCTGTGTTACACAAACACCAGCAAGGGGTTGATGATGCAAATCCCACACAAGTGTGCACACAAGCATCAGCAATGAGACTTAGTTAAAGATTACGGTTATGGGCAGGTCCATTCCTACGTAGTTTCATCTACACTGAGGTGTTTGCTGCAGAATTTATCACTTAATTATTAACTTTAATTTTTTTTTTTAATAATTTTAATAAATCAAATTTTGGAGCTGACTTGTTTGACACAAGCACCAGATTTTTCAATCTGTGCCAAAATGCTGCCAATTTTTACACCAGAAATTTATATATGCCACAGAAGAAAGAAGAGCCTTTTGTCAGTCATGTACACTTCTGAGGGTGTTTTAGAATTTTGGTTAATATTAATACTCTAATTCAAATTCAATTTAAAAAAAGAAGCCACTTAGGGAGAAAGAAAGGCAGGTATCCACCATGTGCAACATTTGGCATCACAAAACACTCTGCAGAAAAGTAGGGCAGGAATCACTTTCAGGCTCCTTGTGATACATTTGATTTGTAACTTGACCACAGTGGTACTGCTTACTAACAACTGAAGAGCTAAAAATCTTAGAAACATTACTGAAGCCAAGGGCCTCTCCAGCACCAGTCACAGTGAATAGACTTGCAGCAATAAAAAAAAGCCCTTTCCTAGGCAACGGGGTTAAAACTAATAAGGGTATTTAGCAAACTTTCAAGGAAAGAAAAGCAGAGCCATGAAAGAAAGACAAGCTTGGATCAAAATAGCCAATATACTTCTTTTGTTGCTGTTAAATCTTTCTAGAATAAAAGGTCTAAAACAGATGGAAAGGATGAAACACTAGAAACAAATTAAGGGTATATATTAAACACAGTCCTAAAGCTGAACAAATTCATCTAGCTAAGAAGATATGAAGAGAAGACAGAAAAAGAACATGGAATTCTCTTCTAATTCAGTGGAACCAGGAAGAAAACTGCCCTCTCCTAAAACAGGCAGGTCAGACAAGTACAGAGCAGCAGCTGCTCTGAATGATTATCACCATCAGTTAACCTAAGAAATGGGGAAAGATCTTGAAATACAAGAAAAGTGGAAGCAGGAGAGGAATTCTCTTGGATTAAGATACATTAAGCATAGAGGAGGAAGAGAAATTCCAGTCACTGTAAGTGTTGTTAAAACTAGAAAAATGCTCTAGAGAGAACAATTTCACACTAGGCACACACACACAGACACAGGAGCTAATGCAAGCAATTATAGCCTTTATCCACTCCTAAGAGTGAGGCACTGTATTCTGGACTAAGAGAAAAGACCAGCCCTTCTGTTTTAAAGCTAGAAAACAGAAGTGTAGCTGGGGTGAGATTAAAGCAGCAGTTTGGAGGATTATCATGGCAGCTCCAACAACTACAAATAATTACTGTCAAGAAAGAGAGCAGAATCATTTGACTTGCTTCTAAATTGTAGTGGTTTAAGTTTTTAAAATGACATTCTCTCATGACATAAAAACCTATATAAAGTGAACAACATTTCATTATAAGTGATAGGCAATAAAAAAGGCCAGGAAATTGTCTTCAAAAGAGTTTAACCTTCCTCCCTCTTTTGTGACTATGTCTTGGGGCTTCTCTCCTTCTCAAATTATTCTACTCTACCCCTAATTATGACCAAAATTGATCTTCATAAATCCATAGCTTCAGGTTCATCTCAAACTGCAATGCCCCAGGAAAGCTATCATTCATTAAGGATGTCTCATTTTGAAGTCTCCTATAACAAAGCTAGGTTAACACGATTTTCAGTAGAGGGTTACATTCCTGTTTTCCTAGCCTGCCCAGTGACCATCCTTGATTGAAAGGATCTTTAAGCATGGAGGAGTATCTGACACAAAGCAAACACATATGCTATTGGAGCTTTTCTGTAATGACAGCAGGATAAAGGAGGCCTTTCATAGAGGAGTAGGAAGAGGTGTTATTTTAAAAGCTTGTCAGTATACCCCGAAGTAGAAAGACAGCAAAGTACCAATTAATAATTCACACTTCTATTCCACATGTTATCACGGTATCTCAAAACAGTTTGTTAACATTGATTAAGTCTCACAACATTCCCCTGAAGCAGATAAGCATAGATGAGCTCTACTCCTAACTGCCAGGACATTGCTCTGGGGGCATTTTGTGGAGTTGCTCTATGCCTCATTTTCCCCATCTGTTAAATAGTGATAACTCAATCCTACTATAGGGAGTGTTTCAGAAGCTTACTGTTTGCTAAATCAACTGTTTTGTAAAGGGAAAAATAGCACACAAGGGTCACCCTGTATGTCAGACTTCACTCAATTACTCTATGAATTAAAGCTCTTATATATCATGGCTAGTGGGAAAAAAATACTTTATCCTGATTTTATAATACATAACAGGTTGTCACCCTTCTCTGTCCCTAAGTATCCAGAACAGCTACATTCTGTTTAATGTCTAGGATTCTTAGGTGCTATGTTAATATGAAGCTCATCATAATGACTGTAATCAGATCTGCTGTAGAAAGACTGGTGGGAAATGAAGAACTGTCCTCAGTAGCCTCTCATTCTTAATTAACATAAAGTACTTTATACAAAGTCCTTTGTATCCTTGGAATCCAGGACCAACATACCCACTGTGGCCAACTCGGGAGGGAAGTTTCATTTACATTCAGATGGGAAGCTGAGCACATTATACTGTTTAATCCTTGTTTTGAAAGACAGGTATACAAGCATCACCCACTTGCAGATGGGGAAATGACAATTCAGGGAGAACTCTGGACTGCCAAAATACAGACACAACTTCACATAGACAGAGCCAGAATTGCAGTTTTGCAGTTCAGGAATTTTTTATTCCTAATCTTACACTTTGGGCCCAATTGTTCTTCCTGTCAACTGTTTTTTTTGTTTGTTTTTTTGTTTTGTTTTGTTTTTTTTTTTAATTAAAGTATGTCATTACTACTAGGGTCCTAATGAAAGAGACTTCCTTTTCTGATTTCAATGCTCTTTCATGAATAGACAGAATTACTTTGTTTAACCGTTTTACTAATCTGACTTTTCCAGAGGACCAAAGGTATAGACAAAGTAACAGTTTCATGAAACACAGCTCTTTTCTTCTCCTGAGCCTGACAGGCACTTCCAAAAGCAGATTGTCATGACAACAAACAATTTGGCGGCAATCCAGCCAATTAATCTGCAGAGAATGCAGCCATCCCAACCTTGGAAGAGAATACTGATGCTTAAGGCTTTTGAAAACAAAAAACAAAACACAAAAACAAAACAAAATACAAAAAAAAAAACAACACACAAACAAAAAAAACCCACACCCACAAAACAAACCCCTACCATACATGTTAATCTTATTAGGCTGCCTTAGACCTACAATGAAAAATACTTCAGCCCTCAACACAGTGGTGATAACATTACCGCAGAGGCAGTCCTTTCCTTCCATCCAGAGAGTTGAAGCAGAGAGCAGGCCAAGCCCTTCCCTCAGAGGCTCTGCCTGAGCAGTGTTGTTCAAAGGATGAGACACAGTACTTAACCTACTTGCTGGGCACTAAGTGACCAATTTCACTTTCAGATATCAAGCAAAAGGAAAGAGCTCATAGGTTAAGCAGAAAAATGACCTGGAAGAGAAACTGTCATATACCCTTATTGCTATATGCCATTTTTGTTGGCATTGCTATTGCATCTTTTTCCCCTTCCTCTAACAAGAAGGGGTAAGGTCTCGTCAATAATATTTATCACTATTTTAACTCTCTTGTCTTCAGCAGACTAAATCATCAGCACAGACAGATATTAAAGTCATACTTTCAATTTTCCTAATTTCATCTGCTTTCATGCCATGCTCTCTCTTTGTGCTTCCTGCTCACTATGGGCCCAAGTATACTGCACCACTTTTTCAAATAAGCCCACTCTTTCCATTTCATCTCTACTCTGATCTCTCAATAGTTACTCAGATATAAAAAGGTTTAGCAGATGATGCCCAGCATGTATCATTCAACCTCAGTTGATATGTATTTCATGTTTTATAGAATACCATTGAATGAAGTCATAGAAAACAAAACTGAGCAGCACCAGGTGTAGTTATAGAAATTAAAAATAAAAATAAAAATGACATAGATTGTTTTGTGAAATTCTCACAAAATTGGATATACACTAATTAAAAAGAGTAGTACAAAAATTTTCCCTGTCCTTACCTTTTTATTTAAATACAAAACTGAGGATGGGTAAGAGTAAATCCCTTAGTTGCAAACTTGTCCTACAGCAAAACTTACCTTGTAGAAAGTAAACAAGCAATAAAGATCTAAATTAAACAGTTACTCATCTAGGAAATGGGCATACTATTGAACTGCTTCAAAATAAAGTTTTATTATTGATCCTTCTGGGTCTATATCATCTCTCATGGAAGTCACTGAATGGACTCTCAGCAACTTCAGTGAGCCTGGGATCACAGACAATAAGCACTTCCCGCAAAAGTGCATTTATACTAATCTGAAAGAGATCTCAGCAGGCTTCTGAGCCCTCGAAATGAAACACTCCCATACACCCTGCATGTTTCACTTGTGTTATTTGCAGGGCTAGGAAACAGCAATTCTATGCAAAGCAGAGTAAGCCAGAAGAATCCCATTTTCTTCTGAACCTGTTCCACATTCATTGAAGTTGGTATAACGTTGCAGAACAGAATAAATCCCAATCCTACCTTGAGGGCTTTCACAGCTTTCTTCATCACTGTTGTCCTGGCAATTATTCTGACTGTCACATACAAAGCTTTTATCAATGCAAAGACCATTTTTACAGTGGAATCGGGCAGTAGAGCAAAGCAAGGGATTTGCTGCTGTAAAGACAAAAAGTGAGATCTTTCATTAGAATTTCTCTTTCCCAGGCAGTAAAATAGTCTAAGCAATCCATAGCAACTGGTTACAACTCAACAGTTCTGAATGTGTGCAAGTAATCAGGCAAATCTGGTCTCACTAAACAGAGGAAGCAGGAATGCCTAATTCAGGAAAGATTCAGTAGAATTAGATGAGTTATAGTCTGTTCACCTTTAACTCAAGTCTTCTATTCACTTACATGAGAGCCCCTGTCAGAAGTACAGTTAGGAGCTTATCATTTGCTCACTCTGAAGACATAAGACATAACACTGCCTAATAGCTAAATCACATTATGGTAGCCTCAGTTTAACAAAATTCTCTATTACAAGCAACTGTTCAGGTTGAAAACTGCCACACACCATGGTGAGAACAGCCCTCAAATGAGGTTCGTAGAAAGTTCTTACCTAGGTGCCAATACAGGACCCGAAATTCCAAATGGGGTAAGCCCTCTGTCAAGTTTTACAGAGCTTCTGCAAGCTCTGTACAAACCCTATCCATGATGGCCATACATGACTTTGCAGGAAGGTAAAGCCACATCTGCTAAGCAGGGGCTGTCAGATCAGCACCTGCTCCATTCCACCTCTGGCTGGGCACGCTTCGGTCCCAGGCAGAGTAGGAGCTTTCCTGACTGCCACACCGAGGCACCATGGATGAGCAGATGTCCTCTCACCAATGACAACAATACGCTCTGAAGGGACCCAGTCACTCTTGCTCCAACGGGTCGATATCGACATCCCTCAACTCCTCAGTGTTTGAATTGCAATTCCTTTTTGAGGGCAGTAAGCACACTTTAGTAACTCCTAGAAAAATCCCTTCAAGTAATAGTTTCCATCCTTTCAAATAGTGCTAGGTGATGTGCACATGCAGCAAAAGCAGAATAAATTTTCAGCTGACTAATTTAGTTAGAGCAGTCTTTTCACCTCTTCTAAACTTCATCTTGCAGCATATTTACTATTATGTCCAGTCTCTTTTAAAGCCTCAAGCAATACAGTTTTTACCCTTTCTCCTAAGAGACTCTTCCACAACGTCTCAGTCTCAGGATTTCCTTGATATTCATCTCAAGCTTTTTTTTTTTTTTTCCTCTTTGCTAATTTGATCCCTCTACTTTTAGCCATATTCCAGCATACATAACTATAAAATCCCTCTCTTTGAACAGTGTTTACACTCTTCCTATATAGCCACATCTTCTTATATAGCCATGGCTTAGCTGAGATGTGCATAATTTAGCTATTTCTAATAACACCTCATAAATCAATCTCTGTCCCTTAGTAATTTTTGTCATTCTTCTCAGGCAAAAAATAAATAAAACACACAAACAACTTTAAAGCCTGCATGCATATAACCCACAGGATATATAGCAAACACTTCCTATAGTCAAGTAACTCAAGTAACTGAGGGTGCTGCACACTTCTGTAGCATGTAGATTTTGAGGGTCACTTTAGGACCTACAGCACCATTGCTGTTCATAAGTGAAGCAGTGAATAGCCTTCCAGTTTAAGCACACACTGGTATTTCCCAGCACATGTGCACAAAAAAGAGAGATCAGCGGCATGCTGTTATCACCTGGTAGGGCCTGTTGAAGCTACATACTGAAAACAAGTGGAAAAAAAGAAAGGTAATTCATAATCAACTAGGTAAGTGCTGTTGTGTTTTAGACCCTGAGATCTGCCATTTGTCAGTTCCATCACCTCAAGGATATTCAGGCACATTTGTCCAAAAATTTTACAGTCTCATTTGTTTAAGTATAATCCAAACACTGCAAATTATTTCCTTAGCTTTAATCCTCTTCTGTAGTTTCATCTGCTCTGCAGCGGTGCTATTTCCCTTCCACAATCCTCCCAGGACCCAAATCAGATTCTCTAGGCCAACAACAGATGGCTGTAAAAGGATGCTGCTGCTGCCATAGAGACCTCAATATGTGAGAGGAAAGCACATAAACAAGAAAGGTATGTCCTCTTAGAAGCAGACAGTGATACATCACTGTAAAGATTGCCCCTTTTGTTATCTTTGAAAGCCAGTGTCTGTTGTCCTCCTCCTGACCTTTAAATGTCAAGTAAAGATAAAACCCAGCCCATTCTAACAACAGTAGGAACAACTATTTGCTGCAAGCTTCTACCTCCAGAGCCGCAGAACATCAGGGCTTTTAACAGCTCCTGCTAATAACAGAGTCACTCAGACACGACCCTTCTTTACTGCTAGAATAGATCCTTGCTGTACTAACCTATACAAATGCATCTGTGCAGCCACATGCAAAAGTTTGAGTTCAAGTGTGATAGGTGCACTTTCAGCCCCTCTTCCTCTCTCGGAGGGACATTGGATCAGTAAGGAAGCCAGTGCCTCTCAACATAGACATTCAGTTATTCCCAGCTGTCAAGCTTGCTGACACAAAGAATACGACTGCAATCTCTATTGAAGCAATAACTCTGAGATTGGTGAAACTATTTAAAACGTTCTTGACAACAGTCCTATTTGACTTGGGTATAAAATTAGCCCATGAATCAGAGTTTGAGCCAAGTTCTCCTCGGAAGCTGCAGGTCTGCAGAAGAGAAGTCTGCCTTCGGGCTGGGACATGGCCACCTCAGGTAGCTCCTCGAGGCTGAGTGCCCTTCTCCCTTTTGGGCAAGTGATTTGTGCGTTTAGGCTTCTGGACTTAGACACTTCTTCACAGTGTAGCAGTTCACTCTCATATTGACATGCAAAGTTGCAGAGTAATGCCTCAAGAATTTTAAGAGATCAATGGACAGTTTAGCAGTTGTTGCAGAGGTCTGACCATGCTTTATGAATATAAATCTTGGCGGCTAGGGGGTGTATGAATAACTTGGCGGTTAGGAGGTGTGCCAATAAATTCTGCTGTGGATCAGAACCAAATCTGCTTGCCTAATTTGCACCTTGTAGGCATAAACCACTAACCAAATCTGGGACTAGGATCATATTCAGCTGCACCCAGGTCCCCCTCAGAAGGGGGGCTGGAAAAAAAGGGGTTCTGATCTGAACCTTGTGATTAAACAGGAGAGACTTCTTAAAGCACCTTCAACCCTTGGAGGAGAAAGTGCTTCTGTCACATCAAGCCAAGTAGTAATTCAAATGACCTCTTTGCAGTGGCTTCCCTGCAAGCTGCTGAGCAGCATCTCAACCTAGTGCATTAGCAAGTGCATCCTCAACTTTGAGCACAACTTCCTTTCTCATTCCAAGAGTCTGTAGCACCAAATAAACCTCTCTCTCTCTTCTTTCTGACCATAAACAGATGTGGCTAAACAATGTAGCTAAATGCAGTAATGATTTAAATAGGTCATCCTCTTCAACTACAAGAAAAGAGAAAATGAATACTAAGCAATTTTAAGCCATATTTGTAACATTTACCCAATGTAAGTGATGTTCATGTGTGTGCAGAAGAGCCCTTCAAAGATTACAAATAGGTCTTAAAACAATATATAAGCATTATATACAAAACAGAAGAATGAGTTAGACCTTAAAATAGTTCTTAAGCATTCCCTGTCATCCTCACCTAATGAGAGACAGCTCTGTTTCTGTGATGCAAGTGTTCAGTGTGATTCGGTCTCTGATAACAGTAAAAAAACCTAAATTTTGAGACTGGTGTCAATTTTGCTTGACAATGCAAATAACAGAATAAGTTCTGCCTTCCTCTTCTGTAGTTATGATTGGTTCAGAAAGGATACAGCTTAAAGTCAACCAGAAAAAAGAAAATGCTGTGAAAATCCTCCTCTCAGACTAACAAAGAACAGTAATGAGGAAAAGGAGGAGAATATACTAATTAGAAGAATATTTGTGTATGCAGATGGGAGATGGGACATAACCAAAACAGACAAGGACACGGGAAACCTTACCTGGGTTATTATTTCCTGTAGCCTAGGAATTCTTTAATGCAGTGGTTTGCACAGAAGTTGGATATCATCCTGACACCACTCCTGAACATTTGCTGCATTATAATTCTGCTGCAGAATTATAATCTGAGCTACTAAATGAGCAATAAAAACATATCCTATGCCAAACTGCAGCAGGCAGTGCCAAGGCAGAAGCTAGGCTGGAGGGAAACATTTGCAGCTTCTGCAACAGTAACTTTCAGAGAATACAAACACCTCCCAGAGAGGATAAAGGCAAGATATTCGTCAGTACAGGGTGCCCAAAGAGATTCTTGCATGAGGAATACTGAAATTTCTATTCTTGTTGGGGCAGATATCTGACCATCTTAAACACTAGGTGCTACTGAGAGGCCTTGGTTCTTACAGAGTGAAATGCACAAGGATCATCTTGGTAATAAGCGGTGAAGACATTTGATTTGAAACTGAAGGCTAAACTTAAGTTTCCTCTATATGAAGTATTGTTTATATGAAAAATATATTCACTCACAAATAAATTGTACTTACTACAATTTTCTTCATCGCTGCCATCTGGACAGTCCTCAAAGCCATTGCACCGGAAGCGGCCAATGATGCAGTGGATTCCACTAGCGCAAGGGAAAAACGTGGCACCACATTTGGATTTGGCTTTTGCTAAAAGAAGATAAAGACAGAGGAGGACAAAGATTAGGAAAATAGTTTATGAAGGCTAAAGACACTTATGTAGCAGTATCAGTCAGGGTATTCTAGACAGTGCTGAATATTTGCTCAATATCACCTTGAATATTAAGCTTATTTCAAACTTTACATTTTCAAGTGATCCTGCTTTCAGCTGCTTCAAGTTTCTTGCGAGTTTTCATTTCTTTGACCTTATTTTTCCCTTCAATTTAAATAATTTCCAGAATGACTGAAACATTTGAAGTTAAAGTCAAATGGCTTCTCAGAATGGCTTTAGTCTCCCCAGTGCTTTGGGGTACACACTTGCAAATTTGGCAAAGAGTCTAATTATCCCTTAAAAATCCATTATTTGGATTTTAAAAATCCAGAAGTTTTGGAGGTAAATTATTAAAACATCATATAAAAACATCATAGAGAACAACAGCAACTACCTTTCTTTTCATGGAACTATTAAGTGTCACCATTTCAACTCCAAACTGAGGTGAGATTCCTAAACACAAGGGATTAAGCAGACCCTAATGTGGCAGATCAGAGGGCCACAGACCTGCTGGCAGTTCTCAGCAGGACAGGAATAGCAGGAGTCACTATTTATTTCACTGCACAGCAACTCTTCATGACCAAAGGAAGACAGCATGCCTTCAGTTAGCATAATGAGGATGCTTGCACCACACAGCTCTAGGCAAGCACCAGCTAACTCTTACCATTGCTGCCTGCAACAAAGCAGCTCCCCAAAGTAAACACAGTTTAACAGGATATGTGGTTAGATTTTTTTTCCTCCCTTCTTTTTTAAAATCACATTCAACTAACACTTTCTTCGCTGTTTAACAGGATATTTCCCCTCTACAGCAAAGGCAGCCCCCGAGGTGACAGCATGCATGGTACCTGTGGAAATGTGTGCAGACAGCAACAGGAATCTGCGGCAATGCGACAGAGCAGCAGAAAAGCATCCAGCCATGTAACTTTACAAAATCTGAGTACATGTTTCCTACTCCTACACCAAGTGTGCAAGATGTGTTTACAACTCCTGGATTTTTAGGTGTATGAAGATGGAGATCACAGTGACAGGTAGCGTCTTTCTGTAGCCTGTCTTTTCTGTAGCATATGGATAAGTCAATTCAAGCAGTTTTCTAAGGTCAGGACAAAATCAGGGAAAACAGCAAAAGCAAAGTAAAAACAGGTATGTCCAATGGGGATAAGCAGTTTCAGTGTTAATTTGGAAGGAACCCTTTCTTCCAGGATTCAAAACTAAACACAGCTGTGGCAAGGCCTTCTTCTGTCACGCAGCATATAAATGGTTTTGAACTGCAACTACAATAAGTAAACTCGTTTGATTTAGTATCCTCCAAAAACAAATTCCTGCCGTTTCCCTTTTCAAGTTTTTCTTTATTCTACTACTCATTTTCTGTTAGGATTATGAAATATAAAATGGCACAGATGTATCGCCGAATTTCACATATTCAGCCACATTTTTTTTTTTCTGAGGAGAATCCAAGGTCCACTCAGGGGAGAAGGAGGAAAAAAAAAAAAAAGTTACCTCATAGGAAAACTGGTGACAATTTATCCCGAAATAACTGCTGTGTTTAAGATCACTAGCAGTGGAAAACCCTCAGCCAAGACATCTGAGCCTTTGGAATTTTTAACACAACTTAAACCAGCAAGTCTTGTGTTAGACCTTTGAGGCAAATTGGCTTTAGCTAAATAATTTATAACTCAGCGGTCTGATGCAATCAATGCCAGGCTTCAAGACTTTAAACAAAAGAGGCAAAACAAATGCTTTGGCCACAGTTCCAAGAAATCTTTGAAGCGAGCAGTTTATTCTAGGGTTTGACTAAATATTCAATATGCTGAGCAGTCTGCCAAATTGCTGCTGGGAACGTGGTAGCCACACATATGTAAAGAGTTGCCCAATGCTACCCATTTTATGATGTTTTCCTAACATCTTTTCCAAAATACACTGCCATGATATTGCCATTATTTCCAGATAACTTTCTTTAGAGGTGTATTTTCAATGAGAATAGTTTCAAAAACAGGAAGAGGAGAAGAAAGGAAATAAGAAAAATAGAAAAGGACTGTGGCTTTGTCGGTCAACATTTACTAGATTGCTCTTCTTTGAATGAGTTTACTTCTGTCATGGTCAAGGGTCTGGAAGCTAGCTGGATTTTGGAGGCTATAAGTTTCTAGCAAATCATAGCTAGAGATGTCTTTTTCCATTGAAAATGCACCTAATAAAGGATGCAAAATTATTTATTGCCAAAATATTGATGATGTCTCATTACAGCCTCACTCTTTAAGACAAACTTCAGACTGAGAATTGCCAAAATCTGTGCTTTTGGCCCTTTCAACAGCTCAGATACTTGCACTTTTCTGACCATAGAGCTACAAGTGGTAACAAAGGGAGTAATTTCTCTATTTCAGGTATGACAGATGCTTTCCAGTCAACCTCAGCTGTCTTAGCCCCTAGGACAAGAAGGCCAAAAGCTCATCTGGTGCTTTTCCCTTTCACTATGTTCCTCTGTTGTTGCAATTTTTATGTTGAGATGTCACAGTCACACCAGTAAGTCAAGTTTATCTCAACGCATGTGTGGTTAGGCACAGCATTTCCATAAAGACTGCATACGAAGGAAATAAAAGTAGTCATTTTTTCCACTTGTGCCCATTCTTCAAAAACAGGGTTCATCTTTAAGGCAGTAAGAGGAGGATCAGTTTTACAACACAATAGCACATAAGCAGGTCCAGGGCCTTTCACCCCAATCAATGACTGATACAAGCCCTAACCGCTATTAGCGCCTGCAGTCAGTCACATGTTGCATATGAACGCAACTTTTGTTCACTCACAGGTCTCACCAGGGCTCTCCGGCAGGTTGACAAGTTTCACTGCCTCTGCTTTCTCTTACCTATCTAAAGGCTAACACTCCAATACTTTTTCCAGCATAAAATCAACACACAGTCCATAACAATAGGAGTTCTCCAGGACAACTATTTAACTCAATGGGCTTTGATCTAAAAGGCAACCACTTCAGAGCATTCATCAAGCCCTTGCAACCATCTTGCCTCTGCTCCCTGTCTTGTCACTTGGATCTCTCTCGTGAAAAGTCACTGGTGGGAAGCTGGTGAAAGAAACTTACAGAAAGACAGTTGTGTTTTCTAACAATCAGTCAAATTAGCCCATAGGAATCATAAGAGGTTGTCTGCAACAGAATAACCATCACTCACTCACAGGGGCAATATATACATTATAATTTACAGTTAAAGGGGAAGAACGGCACTAAAATAAATAAGTTTAAAAAGCCAATGGAGTCAGTACCAGAAAGATGCAACTAATTCCTTTGAAAAGGGGAATAAGTATTTTATAGCAGGAGTACCGAGAAGATGATGGTCTTTATTTCTCCTTTGTCAAATAGTAAGTCCTTAAAAAATCCTTCAAAACTGCCACAAAGCAGATGAGATATCAACTAATAGCATGGTCAAAAACTCCATTTTCAGGTATTTTGTGAAAACATTCTCACAAAAAAAAGTATTTTAGAAGCCTCTCGTTAAATAAAAGCACATGAATAATGATATCATACAAAAGGACAAATTCTAAGTCAGCTGTATAAATTCACCACAATTTCAAAGTTATCAAGTTACTCAGGATTCATACTAGCAGAACTGAATTTTGCCCTAAGGAGGAGGGAGCAACACTCCTTACAGCATATCAGTTTTGCACATCAGATCACTGATATGCACTGATGTGTGGTGTCCTTATAGGGAATAACAAGGATCTCTATTTCCTATTTTGCTACTAATTCTACCCAACTCTTAAAAATGTGTCAGTGTCAAGCTTTCACAAGGGACTATTTCCTAACCCCCGTATACCGGATACCAGGAGGAGGATTAAATAATTAGCACCACAATCCTTGAACTCGTTTATATAAAGCTATCAAATGCAAGGCTTCTATTGCATTTCCCCTTAATCACATGTAGTGGGTATTTTTTTGTAATTGAACTCCAAATGAAACATTCAGCGCAGTTACTTCATTATAAGATCTATTGTAACTACTCTAAGTGTTTGGTCACTTCATCAGGAGGAAAAACAGTTAATTCTAGTCTGATATTCAGTTTTTGAGCCATCCAAATAAGTGACTAAAAGAAAAAAAAAAAAAGAAAAAAAAAAGAAAAGTAGTTGCCTTGGATGCTCATTTCATGTATTGCTTAATGTTGAGCTTTATTTGCCACCTACCTAAGAAATCTGCTAAAAGCTTCATTTAAGTGTATCTTCCAGTGGTCCTGACGGTCAAATGGCACACTGAGCTTTCCTCATGCACTGCAGAGGGAGATTTTCAACAAGTGTCTGACAAAGCATTTTGCCAAAGGTTATCATTAACCTCTCCCAGCTCAGTTTCTCTTTTGACTCTTATTATAAACCCAAGCTCCTGCACCTGCCCCCCCCTTACTCAGAACTAATGCTATCAAAACCTTGATGCTTGATTACTCACTAATCATAATGGCAAATGCATATCTGAAAGCAGCTAGTAAGGGATTTTAGAAGTAATCTCCTTGACTTCACTTTTCATGAGTGCTGCAATAAAAGCTGGATTCTTGGGGCATCTTAACTACCATGGCACTAGGAAGACCGTTTTGCGTCATAATGCCAGTCTTATGCTGAAAACAGATTATAGACCAGGAGATCTGGATTTTCTTTTGGTTCTGCTGAAGAATTGCAGTCCAGCACCTAGCAAGCACCTGACAAAATCTTGGTGTTGCCAGTTCTACTTCTGCAAGATATATATCACAGGCAAGTAGAAGAATAATTAATAACTATGAAGTACTGTCAGACTGTCAGCACTTTACTATAACGCAATGGGCAGACTTGAATAAGCTAGCAGACTAAAAGGAGCACTGTTGATTTAAAAGTCAGACTTGTTGAGTTTGATTTCCCAAAACACAGCATAGTCTCTCACTGTTTCTGCAGTCAGGGTTCAGTCCCCTTCTGCGGCTTCACTGTTACCAGCTCTTTTGCTCCAGTGAAGCATCGAGATGGAGTTTCAAACTAAACAATTGATTAGTCATTTGAACTTGATTTTTGTTTTTTCAAAGGAATCAGGTAAGCTGGACACAGTTGTAATGCACTGATCAAGGAAGCAAGGCTCCACAGGCAGCATATATGGTTCAGACACGACTCTAGCTCTCATGAAATATTACAGCTAAAGAAAAGAGCTAAAAGATTTTCTATATTATTACCAAAGCTTCTCAACTTTCAAGCTTACACTCTAAGCTAAGCAATCCTGATACGACATACTGATGACTTGCAGATGAAGGTTTGGCAACACTTGTGGTCTCACTTTGAAGATTGCCTTAGATTTCTTTCCAGGAACTTCAGGACTTTTCTCCAGATTTTGAGAACCTGGAGATGTATCTGAAAGGTATTTATTGCTTGATATTCTAATCTACCACCTACAGTATTTCAGAACAATGAGGAGATAAAAAGAAGCTGCAAGGAAAACAGAAGACTTTAAAGCACTCAGTAAGCTGTGAACAATAGTCTAGAGACCTTCTATAGGTGTATATAGAACTACATTTTATGGAGAAACTCCTTTCCTAACTAACTAGAATTTGCAGCAGAAATAATTTGAATTGTAAAAAGTGCAAAAAAGTTACACGTTAGTTTCAAAAAAAAATCAAAAATTTTCTTGGCTATAAATAACTGGACAACTAAAGATTGTTTTTGCACAGTTTGGTAAGACGGTTGTTTGCACAACAGCTGGAATCCCAGTACATCACAACAGCTACTCAAGAAATATAAATACACAAAATCCACTTTGACTGCAGCTATTTTTATTGGCATAGGCCCTCCAGTATGCAAGGTTTGAGAACATACCTATCTCTTTCTTAACCCCAGCATTACTCCTTGTGCTGTTGTTACTCCTTGTGCTGGTGTGGTCATCCTCGATGCTAATCCCTCAGAACACATTCATTCAATGAAACAAGTGAGTGTTTGCTATCTCAGTTACCCACCATTCTGTTGCCTTTAGACAGTGCTTCCCAGTGATTTGAACATGTATCTTGAAAACACCAGGTTGCCCTCCCATCTAAGGCATTAGAGACTGCTGTTAACTAACGCTAACTGATGCCTTACCATTTTTTTTCTTTTTGGCCTACTCATCTTTACAGATGAGTAGGATTAGTCCTATCAAGGATCTTGGCCTGTGCTCCATTTCTAGATCTCAGCTATGTTAGACAATCCCTACAACTTGCTGATGTTACTATTGAATTGGGCAGACATTTCTTATTAGCAAAATGCTGCACTGAGCTCTTCTTGTTTGTCCTAAAGCCTAGTATTTAGAAGGATAACAGCTAAAATTATTCTGTGCCCTTTGTTCCTCTACATGAAAGCTATTCATTAGACTCTGATTCTGCACAGTAGCTAAACTCAAACAAAATAAGCTATAATAATTGTACTGTGGTAATAAACAGCCATGAAATAAAGAGATTGCAGAGCCTACTGTCTCTGCAGCAACTTTATTCACTTTTTTTTTTTTTTTTAAACCCAGCTAGAAAATTTGGTTACTTAGCAATGTGCGAGCCATGAATCTGACTGCTCTCACAGCAAAAGCTAACTCCTTAGCTTAGGACAAATTAGGACAAATATCTAAAGACAGATCATCACCAGAAAGCAGATTTGGGTAGGTAGTAACAACTGTTTATTAGTCCGCTTGATCTGTCACTATTTTAATTTTGTGACTTACATAGGGAAAAACCATGAGTACATAACATATCTTACTAAATTCCAGTTAGTAATCTTGCAGAGTAGACTTGAAGCAAATTCCTAATCTCAAAGGCAAATCCCTTGAACCTCTTTTAATGGGGAAGCAACAAGTCCAATAATCCCTCTTAAATCTACTTCCCATCAGTCAGTAAAGAGTGCAAGACAAAGCAGCCTGACAAACCTCATCTGAGGGTTCTCTGCACGATGTCTGCCTGAGGCTAATTTGGCCCACGGTCCTCCTCCTTTCCTTCCTGCTAACACAGCAGTTCTCGCTTTCAGTGGTTTCTCCAAGGAAAGACCTGCTTGATGAGCCAGACTGGGTTCCAGTGCACCTTTTTTCCTCCCCCATTTAAAAATTTTCACTCTTCCTATGTTAAAGTTTTAATATATACAGTTCATAGAATAGTTCTTCATGAATTATTTCTTTTGTACAAAAAAGTGGACGTAACCAAATCAGTCAATATGCATCTGAAATAACAGTTTACACATGAATACAGAACGAATCTGTCTTTGTTCTACAAGAGTTTCAATTTTCCAACTGAAAGGTTTTAGAGCATAGGAAAAGATTAATCACACAATCCTGGAAATCCAGTCTTAATTAGAAAGTGTGAATTTCATTTGGCATTTTTATAAAGACTCTTTACATCTTGCCCATATTATGTACATTCGTTTGTTATAAGCATTTTCCTGTGGACTGTTCTTTAAAATATGAATCAGTAAAACTTGTTGCAAGTGAACACCAGAGGGAGCAGTAAACATTTCTCTGATAGGTGTTTTTTTAAATCGGAACAAAAATATGCAAGAAATCTTGGAGAAAAGCTTGGAAATGGTTCCTGTGGGCAGCATTTACAAACCACAATGTATTGCTAATGCAGGCAAATTCCCTGCCAACATGGGGAGTAAAGAGTAAGCAAGTGCTGGGTCATACAGAAGCATGAATGATGCAAGTTTACCTGTGCTAGGCACACATACCTGTATGCCACTACAAAACAACACCACAGGGGTTTTATAAAGTCTTTGGAGACTACGAAGCATTCACAGAAAATGCTATGTGCATTTAGACAGATTAGGTGGAACTGAAAATATACTCAACACTGTAAAAAAGAGATGTAGAATGCTATGAGGAAAAATAAGGACATTTTTAATATTATATTAACACACATAACTCAAGTTTTTCAGTGGAAGAGAAAAAACAGGGAAAGAATATAGTTGAGATGCATAGGAAAAGAAGAAATGAAGGATTTATGTACCAACATGTCAACATTGATCAAACAATTACAGGGTGTTCTCAAGTACTGCTCTATTATCCTGCTAAAGCCAGTTAAGGATGCTTACAAGAATGAGAACAGAAGCACGGCAAAAAACGTAAGAAAACAGAAAGGCCATGAAGCGCATTTGCTGCCCACTAATACTTGCTCAAAACAAAAACTCCCAAAAAAAACAAACTGAAAAAGAAAAAAAAAAAAAAAAANCAAAAAACAAACTGAAAAAAAAAACCACAACACCCCACAAAAACAACAAACAGCTTCATTCTACAGTAGTATCTACTTATTTTACGTTCCATGATAGTACAGTATTGGCCACCAAAATCCAGAAAGCCACAAATGCCCTGGCTTCACTGTATATCCCAAGGGCTTCACTTCCCTAAAAGGGCCAGAAATGTTCTTACCAGATCTGCTAGGCATCTGGATTTAGCTGGCTTCCCAGTCTGCCAAAGTTGAGTAGGGAGCTACACGGCTATGAAATTCAGCCTGCTGACTTGGATCCTGCTAAAGCTTTGTTCTCTATCCCATGCTGAACACAGATACCAGGGCCTATCAGTCCCAAGTACAACAGGGATCCTGCAAGCATGTGCTGAGGAACTGGATGTTTGCAATCAGGTAAGAGATCAAGTTAACCTTCAGTAGATGCTTGCTTGGCAGGCAATTCAATGCCTGCCTGGAGAATGCTAGTCAAAATCCACCATGTCACAAAGCTTTAAATTTAATGGAAACACTTCTCATTCCTCATGGAGAAGCAAAGACTCTAATCCCTGTTACTCAGCATGTCTGCTCTGTGAAGCTGTCAGATGAGATCTACTGACAGGGTGATGAACTGAAATTTTACTACTTTAATTCCAGATGTTCCTATAGAGGTCAGCACTTGATGCCGGTGCAAAACAGTGCACTCTTACGAGCACCATTGATGCCCTGTTGCTTGGTTAACTTTCTATAAGCTCCCATCAGAAAGCCTTTATTGCTGATCTAGAAACCTGTTTACCTTTATATTCTGGCCTGAATAAGCAATAGTGACAGTTGGAAATGGAAACATGCAAGACAGAGAAGATGCTACCACAAGAATGAGTAATCCTTGTGTAAGATATTTCCAGCCCACAACCTTGGACTAATGCAGCTGGTCACTGCGTGCACTGTTTGCTCACAGCCAAGTACACAAACTTGGCATGAAAAAAAAAAAAAAAGGAATCTTGAAGAAGGATGAAGGAAAAATCTGGAGTTCTGGGTATTTGGTGTGTTTGTAATTCTGGGTCCTGTCATGCCAAGCACTTACCACGGATGATGTGCCATGCTCCAAATCTGCACCATCTGCTGTTCATTATCTGACAGAGGCAGTAACATGCCATCTCTCCACTAGTTTATTAGCTGACAAAAGCCTTATTCAGTGCTCACATTGTTCTTTCTGCAATAATCTAACACAAAGATACAGAAAAGAGCAAAGAAAAGAGGAAATAAGATGAGGCCATTATGAGCTTACTAAGAACATCATCCTGCTCCTAAATCTCAAAGAGAATGCTTCTGTCAGTGGGAAGTATATTTTGGCCCTGGAGGAAGACATCAGCAGGTATAAATGACCACATTAAGAATAAACTGTTTACTTCAAAATAGTTTAAAACATCCACACACACACACACTTTTCAACTCCTTTTCTTCAGGTTCTTTATTTTTTGTAATTTTGGATCTTCCATTTGTGCAAAGAGACTGTGGCTGTCAGGTGGCTAACGGTATATGCATTTTCCATCTTTTATAGTATAAGCAATAATCAACAGCTGCAATCTCTACAGCAAAGTCTGTTCGGTAAAAATTCTGCACTGACCAAGAGCAGCCTGAGCATCCCTTACAAGTCATCTGCATAGCCAGAGAGCAGAAGTAGCAGTGAAAAGTGCACTAACATTACAAAGAAAACTGCATAACATATTTGAGTGCACAGGCTGATTAACAGGCTGTGAAACAAGAACCACCAGAGCCAGGGGAAGGAACTACAAATGGGTTCTCCATTTCAGGAGATGGACTGAAGATGGTAGGTTACTCAAACTATCAAGAATTGGAAATACTCATGAAACATTTACACTACTATGGTCAATTAATTTATTTTCAAGCTCAATTAGTGGTTGAGAGGAAAAAAAACAATGAGATCCTCTGCTTCTAGGAGGAACAGTTCACAGAGTTCACTGTCTCAGGTTCCCCTTTCCCTTTTATGCCTTTTCCTATTCCTCCCTCCCAAAGCAAAACACAGTAAAATTTTTCTGTTGCCACATCACAAAAGACAAACCTATATGAAGGGTTCTATGCAATACGAGACATGTTAAAGTGATCACTAGTCAGGGAAAAGGGAAAGTAAGGAATATGACAGATGGTACAAATTCTAGTAAATGTGGAAGATGGAGGGGCAAAAAAAAGAAAACACACAAGAAAACAACACTGTTAAGATAGAAGGCCCTGCAAAGCAGGAGTCAGAAAAGAGGGGAAAAGGGAGAAAAAGAGGGAAAAAAAAAAAAAACAAACCACAGACTGAAGAGATAAATCATGAAAAGACAAGTTGACGGTAATCCTGTTTTAATTTCTTCTTCGCAGCTTACTTCTTCCTTATACTTGCAAGGACATGAGCTGCAGCGGGTGGTATACAATGCTAAGTTGACCTCAAGTTTCTCAGAACACAGAACAGCAATTTTCACACATGGGTTGCACAAAATGAGAACCAGAACTTGAGTTGCAAGCTTTATATTTGGAGGGGCACAGGCATGGTGTTGTTTTGCTGAAATGGAACTGATCAAAATGTTCCTGGACATCCACAAAGAGACTACAGGGCAGCACAAAAAGGAGAAAGAGACTTTGCAGCACAAATGCATGCAAAACTCGGTGGGCATGCCAAAACACAGCACTCTTGTCTCACAGAAGTGTTAGTCTGCAAACCAAAATCTTATTCACACGTGCTTTAAAGTAAGGCTAAAGCCTTTAAATGCACACTGACTAGTCAATGAGGAGTCACAGATAAAGCAGCTTAAAGCTCGGCTCAGGCTAGTAACACAGCGGGCATTTGGCCATCTCATGCTGCTATTGCAACTCCTTGTCTTAACGATCAGCAGCTCAGCTAATGCAAAGCAACACCCCAGTGGAAAACATAGGACTTCAATTGTGCTACAAGATAGGGTTTAATAAGTAGAGTCCTATTCTGACAGGGAGACAAAGCCAGGCCTAGAAATTACAAAATAAAGACTTTAAATGATTTCACAAATATATGTGTGTGTACATATATAAATACATATATGCATATATACACACATATATATACATCCATACACACACACCCCTTGACGTTCTATGATGCTAAAATCATCCTTTCAAGTATGGCTGTCCTCTGCTGAGTTACTGAGACACTAGTAACAATACCCACGCTGCTGCAACAAGACAACCAGAGGTGATGCACACTTGCACATCTTGAATATCAGCAACTGTTTCTGCTGAAAAGTCACTACATCTACCGCTTCTGAAGTGAGGAAGAAGCATTCTTGGGTTCCTACGTCTGCCCTTTCCCCACCCCAAACACACACACACGGCCAGAGTTGAATGTTAATCAGGTTGCATATTTTTAAAAATCATTTTAACTTGCACTTCATGATTGGAAACAGCTTATATATTTAGAAAAATAAATGTTCACAATGAGGCTATTCAAATGGGTACAGGTGCCCAGGAAACTGTCGCTCCATCCTTGGAGAAACTCTTTACGCCAAATTCAGACATTTAAGTCCATTTTTTGGTTCCTTTCTAATGTAAGACGATGACTAGTTGGTGACAGGTATAACAGTATCCATAGGAAACAGTCCAATTTCAAAATTCATCAAAAGAACAAAACAAGCCATGTTTTAGCTACACACACTGTATGTATATACCTACATACTTAAAGAGAAAGTTCAGTCACTTTTACTGTGAGGTACTTAGCGGGATTCAAAATGGAGCATTTCATGGTTTATAAGAATCATCCATCACCGAGACAGTGGAACAGCTTCCAGAATTCAGAGTCAACAAGTAACAATGCAATGCCTTCCCAGTGCTCTTTATACTTCCCCAGCTTTCTGTCCCAGTGAAAATTCTCCCCGCTCTGCCCCTACCTGCCAGGAAAAGAGGACTCTGGTGAAGGGAATCATTTCCCTTGGAGATGAGAAATGATTTGCAAGACAGGAATGCATGCAGCATGCCCCTGCATGTGGCACAGACTGTGGCTATACAAGTCCATTCAGTATCCCCTCAGCACAGGGTCTACAATATTAGAGAAGCTCCTTGGCAGTGTTCATCAAGTTAAAAGTTGTTAGCTAATAGGGAGATGCAAAAGAGGCAGCTCTGGATTCTCTCTGGATATGTTACAGAACCTTGTTTGCATGGAATTTTTTTTTTTTTTTTTTTTTTGCGGGGGGTTGTTGGTAGGGAAGAGGGTAGGGAGATGGGACAGGGGAAAGTAGATTTAATTGAGTGTTATCTTTATGCTGTTCTATTGGCTTATGTGACCTGCTAGCAGAAGGCCAGCACAGGATATGAATACGAATCCCTTGCTTTCCCTGTTGTCTTTTTCCATACTAATTTTACATTTATGAAGGTGATCAGTTAGCTGATAGATGTAGAGAAATAAGAAAGAACAGTCTGATTATCTCTATTAATTTAAAAGTATGTTCATCCAGAAAAATATGTCAGCCTATCAAATAGGCTGGATTTAAAAACACAACCAACAGGACAATTTTGTACAAAGTAAAATTCACAGTTGCAGCATAATCTAGATCATTAAGGCTTCAAGTCTGCCTTGAAAAATAGCAATTTTTAAGAACTACAGTTTTGCAGCTATTTAAAATTTTATTGTCAGTTACTATGTAGTATTGCCTGCATTTCAAAGAATTCAATCAAAACTGATAAAGAAACTTTTGCACGGAATGTCATTGTGGTGCATTTTGCTAATACTGATTCATGACCAAACGTCCAGTCGAGTCATACTTCATTAATAGTCTCTACTTCTACCAGATGAAAAGAAATTCATGCAAGGCCGCGAATGACAACTCTAATAAGAAGCAGCAAATGTCCAGGGTTGTATCCTACAAACATCATTGGGGAGGGTGAGCTTAAGTGTCTTCATTCAGCTACCTTTAAGAAATGGAAAGGACACACCAAAGCATGGACTAGAATTGTATTCAAAAGCTAGATAACAAGGAAACTGAGAATTATGCATCTGTTTTCATGTCACTGAAAGATGCATGTTGAACTCCAATCACTTTTGTCAAAGTTCCCACTGACATCAATTCTGCTACAGTTTAAATAGATTTGCATGACAACCACCAACCACTGCAACAGTTTCCTCACTTCCTAAGAGGTTAAAATTTAAGTTGCTAAATAAATTGTTTTAACTTCTTTTCAATGTTGCAATACAGGTCTGATAGTTTATGAAGACTATCAGATATTTTATGCAGACTCTTTTAAGGGGCCCCAACAGAAGTGGGAAAAAAAGCTTGCTAGCTCAGAGAAGACTTATGTGAACTTCCACAGCATAATTATTCAAATCCTCTGATCTTAAAAGGATGGAAAATGGCAGGCAAAGAAGAGGCATAAAGGTAAAAAAAAAAGAACAAGATAAAAAAATAAACAAAAAAAAAACCCCACATAACCAATAGGACAATTCTGTAGAATTTCAAAAGAAGCTATTTCTTCTTTCTTCTACTCCATAAGGGAAGCTAGTAATAGCCTGGAAACAACCTGGGAAAGGTAAGCTTCTTATAGTGTTCTAAGACATATACATAAAGGAGCAATGCTTGTTAGACCAAGAGTGGTAAGACATCTTAATCACATGGAATTTCTGAGGATTCCCCCCCCAGCTCCCCAAAACCTGATTTTAAATCACAATTTTATACTGAAATGCCATCACAATCTTGTTATCTAGTCATGCTGTGCAGCCTAGGATGTTTCATGCTAAGTTTTCACACTACCAAAAGCCTAGTTAATGAAAAAAAAAAAAAAAAAAAGGAGGGGGGAACAAGATTCTCAGACTGGGAATGCTGTAGGGAGGATTGAAGCAGGCAATCCATTTGGCCTATCTTCCAGAAAGTCACTATTTAAATTTCAAAGGGTTAAGAATTACAAACTGGCAGGACAGAACACAAGGAATAGGATGAGGTCAACAATTTTGAGGCAAAAGGAACTCTTCTCCAGAATCACAACCCTCAACAGTGGAAGTGAACTTCTAGAAGCAGGCAGCTATGATCTTTACAAGATAGGCCAGTGTGCTGAAGCGCTATATACAGCATATCACTTTGAGCACTATCCTCCCATGGAAAATCCTAGGAAAGGTCTGACTGTAAACAGGGGTTTGCACCAAACAAAGCACCAAAACACAAACAGGCCAATTTGAGGAACCTCGAAGACCTGAAATAGTCAAAAAGGCTGTACATCTTCTCTAATAAGAGCTACATTAAAAAACTGCCAGCAGCTTTGTTACTTAAATAACACACATTACAGAACACACCATTAATGCTGCCTAGCCAAGCCTCATTATAGTAGGCACATTACAGCAAGGGCAATGGTCACTTACGGCATTCCTTCTCATCACTTTCGTCAAAACAGTCTGGCAGCCCATCACACTGCCAGGCCCCTGGGATACAGCGCCCATTACTGCACATGAAGTTTCCAGGAATGTTGCACTCATTTGTGAAATTATTCCCTGGCAACAGTTGGCTCTCTGCAACAGAAAAGAAAAAAGGTTACAGGAGATTAAAAAAGACAGCAAAAGCAGTCACTTAGAAGCAGTTTATCAGCAGATGAATCAACATAAGACAAACTTATCCACTCTGGTTATTTTGACATTACTTACCAATAACGCGGCACATGCCAGCATTTGCCTTTTCTTAAATCGAGGTTTCACCTATTCCCCACTCATAGGATTTTTATGATTTTTTTTTCACGTTATTTTATTTCTAAGAACATACAGCCAGCGTTCTTTGTATCCTTAGGCCAAAGTAAAGTTTCTTACAAATCTCTCCTCCTTCAAAGGGTCTAAACACAATTAAAACAGACAAGGCTACAGGAATCTAGCTCCATATCCCTATGCTTCTGTCAGTTCAATATTATACTCACAGAATATTTACTTTTTACCTGAGGGCTGGAAATCAGGTAACATAGTAGCTAATTCATACAAGCTTTTCAATTCATTTTTAAATATAATACTGCTGGTCAAAATTAGAATCGAGTTTCCTGGTCCTGATCTAGTCCTCTGGCACATACCTATCCACCAGCAGGTAAGACAGTTGGTACATTAGAGAGGTTGCCGAGTAGAGGAGGTTTAGCAGTAGGACACCACATACCAAGATAATAGTGTAGCAGTAAACTGAGCAGACTTGCTTTTGAGGCTGAACATATCTCTAACCAGTAATAGATCAACCTGTTGTGTTTGCAACTTTGTGTGTTACTTTTCAAATGCAGATACCACCAATGCAAACTTAAACGAAGGAAGATAAATACACTTGGGTGACTTTAGTAAGCAGAAAGAAATTAATTCATAGGTTGGGCTTCGAGAGTAAGAGCAGAATTGGCATTCCTAAAAGAGGAGGAGCTCCAAAAATGGCATTTTGGCTCATTGAACTACAGCAAAACTGCACGACCACACCTTGTGAGGCAGGCACGACAACCTAAATCACCAGCCACACATACAAGACCAGCTTAACACTTCCACCACTGCACCTCCAAGAAAGCAAACAACAGCCTCCCAAAAGCAAGGTCAGGCTATGCAGCTGGCAATTTAATGGCTTTTTGCTTTTATCAGTTTCATTCAAACTCTATTTCAGTCTCTGTCTCACTGATTTTCCAGTCAAGCAAGAGTGTTTTTCTCTCTCCAAACTGCACTGAAAAAAAGTTATGACATGATGCATACTGGAAAAGGCTCAGTTATAGTCTAATCTAGTACTGTCATCACTCGGAAAGGTGCCTGCACTCAGCAGATGCTTGAGGAAAGCTGTACCCAACTGTACTTCAGGTCTAACTACCTAAATCCAAATCAGCAGTGAACATTATCTGTCCTTGGCTATTCCAGCAGCGAAAACTGAACAAATACAACACTTCCAATAACAAACCCCCGGATAGGGCCATCTCTTAAAGCATTGTTGTTGACACCAAGCTTTTCAGTTGGTGATTCAGCTCTTGAATGTATACTTAAAAAAAAAAAAAAAAAAGTGCTTGAACACATTCTTCACACACCTGCATCTGATATGCAATTATTAAGGCAAAAACACAACTCTCAGGCAGTGGTGCAGAAGGTGAATCTGCCAACCTTACACACTCCTATAATCACCCTGTGAGTTGTTTGCTAATAATGTTTGCAACTGGAGGCAAAAAATAAATAACATACAATAATAGTACAAACTAAAGTATCCCTTTATCAACTTGTGATATGATGGCTAGACATTCTTTTTCACCTAACAGTATAGACAGCATGCCATGTTCTTAAGTTTATTTATAAACATCCAAAAGGTTCCAAAATAAAATAAAATTAAATTAAATTAAAAAAAATAATAATAAAAAAAACACCCTCTTTCCGCTCCCACGTAAAGAATAGGCTTCAGGTCAGCACAGTAGCTGTAGAAGACTCTTCCGGCACTTGTAAATTTTCTCTTAAAAAACAGCTATTATGACAAAACTCAAATGCTCTGTCTGACAGTAAGTTTCTGATATAAAATTGAACTTTCAAGCATCACAAGAAAACCAAGAATTACCAATGCTTTTGTCCTCTCTCTCGAGATCTAAGCATGCAGACAATACATTTAGGCAGGAACAACATAAACAGATCCCGTTTTTATTTGTGCTTTCACTGTTTCTTCTTCTGACCCTCTTGCCCACACATCCCATCTAACCTACTCTGCTTCCATTAAGCTGGAGCTATTCAAAATCTTGCTGTTAAAACTTACATAAGATCTCTTCTAGACGTAGCGGAAAGTCGATAACTATAAAGAGGCTCCAGGTCTCAAAAGTACTTGTTTTAACTGTCTTCTTCCCTCTAGGCATGGTGATATTTCTTAGAAAACAAGATATCTGGATTCATTTCCAAGGACTCTAAGACGTCCTGTGGAGAACAACCAAAGCTCATCTCCTGTCAGATCTACTGCTGTATTTTGCCGGCAAAGTTTTTGCAACCATCTTAAGGATTCTTTAACTAAAAAATTTAGACCAAGTAAAATCAATTAAGGAAATTTTTCCTTAATTTTCCTTGTTTCAAAAAACAAAACAGAACAAATCAAGAACTTTACAAGAACAGTCTCCCACAGTAAACAACTCCTTTAAATAAAATGCTATACTTTTACTCTCCTAAATTGAATGAACATTCCCGAGACAGACATCCACTTCCATCTGTTACCCAGCAAGATGTTTGTTTATAGGACTTCCTTTGTCATACAACAAATTTACCTTTTACCTCTTTCTAAAGTAAGGATGTGTTATTAAACGTTTTTTACCAAACAGAAAATAAAGATAGAGGCAAATAAAGTTTCTTACTGAGAGCCCTACACAAGCTTTGCTACAGAACTGAAACACTGAACTGCGACTCAGACCTATTCCAAAGCAAAAGCTTTTTCTCTTAAAATATGATCTTTATTAGCTGCTATAAGAGTCACAGGTTACAGACAAAGCAATTTTAAAATCACAGTCAATGCAACTACAAATTTGCTATGCACATTACTCCATCTATAAAGAATCCATTTGTGGATAAGGAACTGTCAAAACAATTGCACATGTGGAACTGTTTAAATTACATAGCTCCTTCTGCTAACTTCTCTTTGGAAGTCTCCTTCAACCAACACAAAACCCTCAAGGCCCACAAGAAAATCCTCAATCCAGTCCTTACCTCTCAACCCTTCGGAATGCAGCGTCCCTGCCCACTCGTGGAGAATACAGCCCGCTGCATAGCTCAGGGCTGCTCTGCACACACACAGGACAAGATGCAGTGTCACACACATGCATGTGACAGATATAGGAAGGAGCTAATTAGATTATCCTGTCCATTTTTTTCTGGAGGATTGGAACAGTGTTTTAATAAGGTCCACACAGATGTCAGATTTTGTGCAGCCAACTTGCTGTGCTGACTGTTGGCAGTGGCGGAAATTCCTTCAATCTCGCAGAACTGACTTTCCAATAGTTGACATATTTACTCTGAAGCCTGACTAATTTTGAATCCAACCCAAATATGAGCTGCACGAACGTGTTCAGTTAAGCAAAGGAGGAGTGAAAGAGGGGAAAGCAGTATTGAATTTTCACTGCAACATATAGCTCACTTTAAAAAGCATACCATCTGGGATGAATGAAAAGATGAATAAATAAACAAACAAACAAATAAATAAATAAAAAGTCTCAAATTTCACTTTGAAGGTGACTGGGTGAGAAAAGCCAATCTGCTTCAGCAGTCACTTCCAAAGAAAATGTTGGCATTTAAATAGTGAATACTTGGCTAAAAAAGAATTAGGGGAAAAGATAAATAAAAGGACAAGCCACACAGAGCACTTTACACTGTGTAAACAAAGCAAGTCAAGATATCAGCCTTTACCTGAAAGCACTCCAGGGAACAAGGGATATGAGAGCATAAAGCACAATAGATACACTGCAGGAAGAGTAATCAGTTATTCTGCCCAAGGATTATTTGGAGGAAGAAATATTTATGTATATGTTCAACATCATCATTAACAACATCTGTAATTTCAGCCTCTTTCCAAAAAGGTTGCATTGCCAAGGATGAACCATGATCCAATTCTTGCCAAGCCTTTGACTCATCTTTGCAGAAATCCAGGGATCTTCACTGAATACTTCCAGTAGATCAGTGCTTACAGTCCTTAAAATGTGAAGAGTGACTTTGATCCAAGCTAGCACATACCTGTGATGGCTAAGGAGTACCTACGATTTCTCTCCTATCACATCCTACACAGCATGTTCCAGACCTGAACAGGGCTACAGCCTCTTTCTTTCTTGTTATCTTCTTGTCCAGGGTAAATTCACATCGGGTTTGATTACAGTATATCACAAATCTATCTTTACTACACCGAAATCAGCAACATGTGACAATAAATAGGAGGAAGACAGATATTTGAATCCAAGTCAGTAGCTGGAATTTGTAGAAGGATGTGTGAGATTTCACAGGTGTGAGATTTGTGAGTCTTTCAGTTATGAATTCAAGCATTTAACCTCCAAAAGTGCATATGGTATTAGAGGCGAGAACAAATGCTGGAAGTAAGCCCTTATTACCCCCTAGTAAATGATGTTTATGATCCTTTGCAACTACTGCAATCTCTCTCTTTTTGGCTAGTGGAAATTTCTGAAGATTCGTGGAAGAGGGTCAGTACACAAACTCCCCAGCTCCTCAGTAAATGGTTTGCTTTACTAAATTGTTTCCCTTCCTACTTGGCCTCAACCTCCAAGATAACTTACAAGAGAAGATCAACTCAGACTAGGATTCCCAGACATCCACTCAACCCCTGAAACAAGATCAACATTGCAAATTTAGGATGGCTTTGCTTTTCCCAAACTCATCTGCATCTGTGTTTCCCTTCCTTCAGTGGCTTTAAGCAAAAGAAGAAAGCAGTTAACATGCAATCAAGTAGAGCAGGAACTTATACAGCACCATCCACCCCAGAGAAAATTGTTATAATCATTTTCCTTAATTATTTGTTTTTTGTATTTTCAGAAGGGCTTAACCATTATCTCTGGGCATTTATATGGTAAGTTAATGCCATTCAGAATAAAAACCTAAAAAGAAAGCACATATTTCACCAAACAGCTGTCTCCTCAGGTTACCAAAGACTCACTGTTCGAATCATTTTGTCTTATCCAGAGGTTGTTTTTGATCTTCCAGAAGGGAAGATGATGCTTACTGATTAAAAAAATAGCATTAGTGCAATGATCAGAAACAAGCACCTACCTTCAACACATGTTCCACCCTAAAAACACAGAGTTTGAACAAAACCTACTCTACAGAGGGTAGTTGATAAACAAGCTTTCCCAAGTCAACTTCATATTCAGGTTCTTCAGCTTCCATGACATTTGCATTCCATGATAAGCAAGCAGTATGAAGAAAGAAACATTGGTTGCTGCGCAGTTGCCAAACAAGACTATAGGATCTTGTATTTACTGAAGTAATATGCACAGTGAGCAAGAAAAGATATTATCAACAGATACTATGTCTCAGAACGCTTCTAGTTTCTGCTGCATCAGGAGAAGCTCATATTTTAGACCTCTGTATGGCACAGAGCTCAGTTATTCGTAGGTTATTAGGGATTTCAAATAGTACTAAGTGACTACCATTGGCTTAAGCCTTTTAGTCTTTTAGATTTTAGCACATGGCTTTGATTCACAGGATATTGGCATTTTTTCCCCTCAAAACCCCACCTATTGATCTATCAGCACCATCCAAACACTAGAGCCTTAACAGCATTAACTCTTGGCTGTTTACTTAGCAGAAGGGTCCACTGCAAGGTGACACAGTTCTGCATTCAAATTATTTATAAACTCAGCTTCAGCATCTGAAAGCAACAGTCATTCTTCCAGGCTGTAAAACTGATCTGTCCTTTTCTGAAGCAGCTGCAGTTTCCGTCACGACTAGTACCAACAGCTTGGCTTAGACCCTTGCCGAATGTCACAGTGCTAACTCCTACGAGATGTGCTGTCACAAGAAACTCTGCCTTGACTGTAACTATGTTACCAGTGTCCAAAACATAATCCTTCTTTAGAAATTCCCCATCTAAAAATGCATGCTTTTTGAAATTAACTTCAACTTTTAATTGGATGGAAGATAGCGTAGTGGTAGCAAAAAAGCAACATAAATAAACATTTAAAAAATTCCCATCTTGATGTTATTAGCAGCAAAAATAGCAAGAAAGGACAAATATCCAAGGATATAATTTCTATATGCAAACACACTTTATAAAAGCAAAGCTAATCTTATTGATTTTTACACTCTCCATACTGAATGACTCAATGCACTTATATTTTGTCCTTTTTAATAAAAATACAGAAACTATCTATAGAGAAAAGCTTCTTAGTGAACCATACAGCATATATTAAAAAAAAAAAAAAGAGAAAAAAAAAAATCACTAGACTCCAGCTCCCCTGGAACAAGGGCAGCAATAAACTACCACGTGTGCCACACTATAGACTGGGGACACTGCAAGAAACAGAAAATTCCATTGTTTTTAGCATCTCTGAAGACAGCACTTCTTGTCTTGCTCAGTGTTTTCCTACTTTTGAAGGAAGAGACCTGCAGGTACCTTGTCATCATTATACAGTCATATTACCACAGTGCCTGAAGACATCATCACTTTTACATTTAACATCCTTATGATGCAGCTAGGTATGTAATCCATTCACAGAAAGGCTCAGACCACGGTTTAGAGAGACATTAAATCAAGTTTTGTAGAGTACCTGATATTGCGATGAACCAGTAGTAACATATTTTGCTATTTTTGCCTTGAAGGTTTGGTTTAAAAGAAACAAAAAAGCTAGATCTAGCTTTGGCCTGGTAGACTTTATGATCAATACAATCTCATCTGTGCTCTCGCAGAGAACACTGCTGCATGTTATTTCACCAAACAGATTTGCTGTCTGTATCAAGCTTGTGCTCTCTGATGACCTGGTTCATGAATCTGGTATTTGTGATTCTAGAATCATAGCTTAAATTATTTTCAATAGGACACAAGGGGAAAAGAACAAATATATCCCAAGCCAATATTATTATCATGCTCTTCAATCAAACCCTTCTCCACTATGATTGCAGAAGATCTTTTTTCTAGACCTTAGGCTCATATTACTATCCACCGTCAATTTGGCACCCGACATACAAAAAAAAAATTTGGTTTGCACAGCTCTTCAGTGATAGCCTACTTACTTAGAAGAGAGGTATTAGAAATACCTTTTAAAAATGTAACTTGAAGGAAAACAAAATAAACACATTTCCCAGTTCCACACTGCAAGGTCAGCCTGTTTGATTCTTGCGAGTACTGAATCCCAATTTCTTTTGCTATTGCTGAGGGTGGGGGAAGAGGGATAGGCAGCAGCACAGAGGAAGCTGGCTGGAAAAATAAGTGATACCAGTCACAGTTTAGGAAAACATACACATTCTACTATCTGCAACAACTCTTTCAATGCTGAAACTCTTCCTATATTCATTTTATCTCATCATTTATTCTTCTGATAAGATATGGTAAAAGAAATTTACTCATGCTCAACATTTATCTAGAAATAACTTTTCCAAGCTGAATCTTTCCTTCTTTTCCCAACAAAAGAAATTCCAGTCACAAATAGCTTGACAAGATGGAAAGAAAAAAGAAATACAGTCTCATATCAACAGATAAGTATCTTAGGGGTAGGGGAACGTAATGATATTAAGCTTTTAGTCTATCAAAGATTTTTCTTGGGGAGATTATATTTAAAATTGTCTTTATTTCATAAACTGCTGAGACAATCACATTGTGCCTGCAAAACACAACACAATATAAAATTTTAAAATGTGCTTACAGTGCAGAGCCTAATCAGTCACCCATAAACCTGTCCTTTAAATATTCATGTGCGTAGAAACCAAACTGCTATATACAATTCTCTATATAGTTACTTTCTGCTGTTATGTCTAGGTTTAAACTATTTGTTCTCTCAGCAAACACAGCCCTCAACATTTTCCTTCACAACAGGATACTTCTGACCAGCATCACCCAGTATAAATCATAAGCTTGTGTAAGCCTGTAAGACCAGACTGCAGAACTTGACTCTAAGTCCTGAAAAAAAAAAAAAAAAAAAGAAAAAAAAAGTATTTGTCAGTTAAAAGATTGGAAAGGCAAGAAAAAGAACAACATTTGAGCTTAAACTGTATTTGTAGTTTCACTAAATTGAATGCAAAATCTTTAGAAATACTGTTAGTTTATATACATACATTTGAGATGTGCAATTAAATAAGCATTTTCCAAGCAATACTTAGCAGGCCTACCAATACAGAGCTGCAGTGAGTTATGTACAAAATAGAATATAAGTGAGTAGCCTATAGCAAAATCAAGGAATAAAAATTCCATTAGATAAAGAGCCCTTAAGAGATTTTTGATTCCTAACAACCAGAAAGGTCTGGGTTTAAATTTCTTCATATGATACTGCATTGTTAATAAAAAAAATGCCTCTCAAAATTTTAACTTTAAGTCTCCCAGTTACAGAATCTGAATGATTATATTCAAAGGCCACTCTTCCAAACTAGTTTCTGCAAGGGCTTTCTTCACATAAAGCACATGCAAATGTTCATCGCAGGCTGCTGTTAAACTGTGTTTTCTTATTTTAAAATGCAAATCTAATTACCTATACTTAAAGGATTTCACAGATCATGGTTTGCTGTGCAACTCTCAGCCCCCTAACCTTAATAACTGAGCACAGCAATCTTACTCCGTTAGATTTTACATCAGACATAAGAAAAATCCTGCAGTTGTTCTGTCCAGACAGAATGGCTTGTTTCATTATATATTTATTTCCCCACTTACACATGCTTTTTCAGTCTGTTCTATTGCTCTGTTGAGCAATGACTTAAAGAAGGCTCTAATGAGAAGTAATCCAAATTAACCATGGCACTATATCAGTTAGAATGTAGATGATAAAGTCTTACTTATTTGCAGGTTTTTTTTCCTCTCCTATAACATCACTTACTCTAGGAGTATTTCACCACAGTAACTACAACATATAGGCACAAAACACTGAAGACCTTGAGTTGGTAGCTAATACTGAACACATCTAGTCCATAATATATCCCTGCCTGCAAAAGCAACAATGTCTGAATATGCAGTAACATATCGAGAACAAGGGACCAGACTGCTGAAACACTCCATCAGCAGGATGTCAAGGAGAAATCATCTTGCTCCTTCTCCATGAAACCCCGAGTGCTGAGTCACTACTCAGTATTTCTGGGAACTTATCTCCCAGAGCATCATACAGATCACATGCGTAGAGTCAAAGTCCACAAAAAAACTTGAAAGTTACATGATAGGGTGAGCAGGGAGTGGGGGGAACTAAACATTCTTATAAACAGAAATTGATGAATCATATGTAGAAGGATATTTTTTCATTTGAAGAATAAAAAATAAATAAAAATCCAGAGACAGAATCCAAACACAAAAGATAACAATGTGTAATTATATCGGTCACTAGTAGCAGCACAATGGCAAGCTAGCCAAAGTTGCTTTTCTGTGCACAGCTGTGGTCACCTAAATGTGCATCTCCTCAGCAGGTTAAACTGATCAACATCAGGGTTTAATAGCCCCATCTGTCTGCTTCCCCAGGTTATGAATTGCTGTCTTCCCTCTCATAAGCCAGTTGCATAAGCTTCAACATAGGGGGCAACTAGTTAAATAACCCAACTAGTAAAAACCTTTAGTTCTCAGTGGGTAGAGCTGTCTGAATGGAGCCACCATCAGGTCTCACAAGCACCAGTGGTAGCAGGGTTGCACATGCCCTGGAGCAAAGGGCAAGTTGCACCAGCTTGAAGTGTGCCCTTCTGGAGAGATCAAACACCTGTAAAACATCAACATAGGATGCCATCCAAACATGGATATCTTAAACTGCTGTAGAAATCCACTAGGATGAAAGCAAGAAAAGACTATAGCCTCTTCTTAGGCTAAACCAAATAACTAGAAAACATTTCAGGCCTTTTTCAATCCCCAAACATTGCTTAGCCTAACAAAATTGCTTGTCCCCAGCACCTATGCTTTGGATTCCTTCTTTAGGGATCAAGCAAAAAGGAGTTATAAAGAGCACTACCTGTCTTGGCAACAGTGTATCAGAATCTCTAATATGGACAGCACCATTCCAGACAACGCATATGTTGCACTAAGTTCAGGGAAGGCTGGCATCCTATGTTGACGGCTTCCAGCGAATAACCATTTGACAGGTGTGAAAGAGAGAGGAATGTGCGGGGCTCTAAAAGCAAACTCGCACCATGTAAGCAAGATGAAGGGAATTGAGACCTGCAGAAACATTGTACAGAATTAAAAAAGATGATGAGATTATCATGAACTTATGATAATGTCATTAAGAGAACAATTTATACATTTAAGATTTAACTACATGTCAATACCACATGCTGGTGGAGTAAAGTAATTTGTGGTATCAGGACCAAGAAGTGAAATTTGCCCATGCAAGAAAGGCCACACCTCAGAAAGAGTTTGTATACAGGCTGGATATGAGGCTCTACAGAGAGGATCAAACCCAAGAAACAGGGTCAGGATGCAGGCCAGAACAACAAACAAATCAGCAACAGTGTCCTTAATGGTAAAGAAAGGACTCATAACCTCTCACTCAACAAGACTGAGCTAATTTCCAAGTGCGAGAAAACTGATGACAGATAAGCAAGATTTTTAATCTAAACACAGCAAGAGAGATCTGCAGATTTCTCTGCCCCAGGAAGGCAATTCAGATTTTTACTTTGAAGTCTTGCCCTAAGAACAGAAAACAACAAAGACAGAAACTTTTCTCTGGAGGCTCCTAAAAATTTGGACAGGGAACAAGAATGATTTTTTTTTTTTCCCAAACAACGCATAAAAGCAACAGTTGAAGCTAGAAGAAGAATTAGGAGAAGACAATCAAGAAAATCAAGAAAAAGGAAAGACAACACATTTAAGGAGAGGAGAGCAACTGTATTAGGTGCTAGTAACAGTACACTACAGGTGTTTCCAGACAGCAGTAAATGGGAAAGAACGTTTTTTTTTCTCCAGAAAAAAGAACTCAACTCCAAGACTAGAAAAAGGCTACACATGAACCAGGAAACATCACAGGTCTTCACTTAGTAAGGTATAAGGTCAACTTAGAACACTGCTGAAGCTTCAAAAGGAAAAGCATTTCTTCTCAGCTGCAATGCTGCAGAGATAGATGTACTTTAGAGAAAAAAAAAAAAAAAACCCCACAACCAAAAATATATAACAAGAGCAACAAGAGTAGAGTTTTGATTTCAGCAAATCAACATGTTGGGTTATAATCTCCTACTTTCTTAGTTGCCATCCCAACAAGTGCTTATATTGAAACTAGTATGATGGTCTAATCAAAAATGAAACATCACAGAACACAATTCTCTTCGAATGATGTGCCATAGCTCTGTCTGAAGAGACTTTACTAAAACTTAGATTGAGAAGTTTCTTTTATTAAAAATAAAACATTATATTCATTTGCCCCTTTCTTGTAGGTCTGGCCATGTGCCCTACCCCACACAACCCTCAAAGAAAAGTTAAATGAGGACAGGAAGATGGGAGTTGTACATGGGAAAGGGTAGAGAATAACTTGTTATTTATTTGAATTTCGGAAAGGCCCATTATTACTGCCAGAGACCTAGAAAATAATCACATAGAGTGAAAAATATCAGCTTTAAAAGCCACCTATCTAAAACATGATTTCCCCTCTTCAAGTTGAGCTCTTTGATATGCTTTATACAATAATAAGGAAAGGTATATAGAAGAGACTATTTGTTGCATGGATTAGATTTCTGCTGCTTTCTGTAAGCAAATCAATAATAGGAAAATAAATGGCATTTGCATTTTGTCAATGGAAACATCCTGTTATGAAGATGCACAGCAGCAATTATACTGAAATCAGAGGCTCATTCTTTTCACAGGAGTTTAGTTTCACCTTATCTATTCCACTCATTCATTGTAACAGAAAGCCAAGCTCAGAGAAACCATGTTTCCCCACTACAATGGAGCTTATGTTTTGTCTTCATGTAGATGGGAAGTTAATGTAGGGTGTATAGTGTCGGTGTGTAACCATTTCCTATGGTATATGCGACCAACTCTTTTCAACAAAAACTGTCACAGCAAGATTCTATCCAAACAAACCATACACTACAAGTTGCTTGAAAGCTACTGGTAAAGTCATGAGTTTATCTGTAATACATGCAATCTTATATTTTGGCTCTTTTAACGGATGCTATGTTTAATATCACAACAAAGAGGGCGGAATATTGTAATGAAGTTGGACAGAGGAAGAGCTGGCAAAAAAAAAAAAAAAAAAGAGGACCAAATATTTTTAATGGGCACTTGGGAAACCTGAACACATGCACAAACACCACACTCTCCTCAAGCTACAGTGACAACAGTTAGAATCTCTACAAAAAACTATAAAAGCAACAGTCCAGAATTTAGTCTATGTGGTCTTTCAGCTTTCTCTCTTTTTACTTTTCTCTGATTTCTGCCAATTCTGTTTTATTTGCTAAAATCCTCTGAATAGCTGCCAATAAAGAAAATATCTGTTTTTAAAGTCTATCACGTTCTCAAAAAAAAATTACCCATTAGATAAGAGGCACTGAAGAGAAGCTTAACAACGTACTCCACTAAGAATAAGCATTTGTTTACTTTAGTCCCAAATCCAAGTATTTCTGTTATCTCGCTTAAGTCACTTGCATCTTCCAAATTTGGATGCTGCGTGTTACTAGGATCGAATTCTTAGACAACTTACGAGTTAACATAAAATAACAAGTTTCTGACGAACTGCAAAACCATTTTTGTTTTCAAGGCTTCACTCATCATTTTGAGTCAGATATTCTTGCAGTGAGAGCTCCTCCCACGCCCTGGCAGTATCACCAGGGGATCTCTAAAACCTTACTACAACCCTATAGATCATTTTCTTGGTTAAATAGTCTCCAAAAGCTTCAAATTTCTCCTGGCATCTGTCATATTTATTCAGGTTACAAAGTGTCCTTTCAAAAAGCTGGGGCAGCAGCATGGGCAGAGAGAAAAATACCAAACCAACACTAGGAGGCTTGTGGAGCAAAGCCATGAGCCTGTGAATCCTCCATAGACTATGTGGAATGGAGTGGAATGGACAAAGTCTCCAGAACTTTGAAAATTTTCAACAAAACCAAAAGTTAACAATATTGCAGTGACCCAGAACACTCAACACTCATCTAGGCAAAAGAGAGATTTTTATGCTTAAAGTGTATGAGGTCTATATCTACTTGGTTCCAAGTAGATTTCACATATTTGCCTTTTTTTTTTTTTAACACATCTCGAGGATTCCCTTTTCATGGGAAAGGGACCATGAATTTATTTTTCTTTATTTTTTTCTTTCCCTAAAGTTCTAAGGAAAGAAGTGTTACATTTGCAGCAGCACTTCAGAAGTAGCAGAACTGGGGTTCCCAAGTGTCCTGATGAATATGCCAGAGAAACAGTCATTTTAGTCTGTCACTATGAAGGGTTAAATCTAATTTCTAGTCTCATTGGCCCAGTTATGCACTCATAAATACCAAACCAGCAGATATAATTGCAAAGCAGGTATTTTTGGCTCCAGTCACTCTGACCATTTAGCAGCAACAAACGTCTGAAAATTACAGGGTGTAAATTTAGCAGGGTGGGTCTCACATACTGCATTTCTTTACTGGTAGAGAATGTATTTGATTAATTAAAATCAAAAGTAAGATATCGCACTTCATGAAAGTTTCCTTATTTTCCCCTTCCCTCTAAAGGAAGAAAAAATATATATACAGATTTGCAATGGCTGGATAAGGAGCCAATGAAATGGCTGGATAAAGACAAAGGCAACACAGCTTATCCATTGCCAAGTTACAAGAGTAATTTATTTTTGGTCACTGAGCAGGGAATTACCTGTGCTAGTGCCAAGCAACCAGCAAGGACAATCTGAACATATTTTCTCTAGACCTAAGACATTCAAATTCCTCTCACCCCCATAGAGAATCAGTAACTAGCTAGTTCTATCTATGGTTCACTACCCCATAAATATAATATTTTCACTTTTCTTCCTCTACCTCACCCCAATGACAATATTTACTACAAAATACTCAGAAGACAATGAAAACTGGATATGTAGGACACTGGTAATATAAATGTAGCGCTGACTGACACCCAGTACAATTTATGAGACTGTTAGTGTAATATATACAGGCATTAGTAAAAGCTTTTTCTATCCTACTTCACACACTGGCAATAGCACCAACCAGGAAAAGCATTTTTGTGCCTTGGCATTTCTACAGACCATTGCACTTGGCCATCTCTGCTAACAAGGCAACTTCAATTCTTTCAAGTAAGAATCCAATTTTTACCTCACACCAGCTGCTGTTCACATTGAACAAGATTCTAATTTCCACAGCAGAAAGTCTGGTAAAATAAGACATTTCATACTCTGAGATTTTCTTTTTCCTAAACCTGCTATATTATGATCAGTGAAATAAGTCTCATGGGGAGGATAAGATGATCTTTGAAGTAACAGACCCTAGTGTAACTTTTGAAAACTAATTAAATATTTTAGAATGAGATTACATATTTCAGACAAGATTAAAGCAAACCGAGAAGAAATAAACAGAGAAGAGACTTAACCACTGATGAATCTTCTCCTACAAAAGTTGCAGGAAGGGGTTTTTATTTTACACAGTTATTCTGTAGGTTTTCCCTTCAATCACATTTCAAGGCTTGCATTAGAGAAGTATATGGAAATCAGTGCTTTAGTTCAGAAGTCACTCTTACAAAGACAAAAAGACCTGGCTGAGAAGAACCCAGTTCTTAGATGATACAGTCCATGATAATGGGATCTTCTCAACCTCCTTTTCTCACTTTTATGTTGAACAGAAGATTTCACTATCTTTCAACAGATTTCTAAAAAGGGACACTTTCCTCTTCATAAATGCTAATGCTTATTTACACTCTGTTGCAGCTATGCAACAGGATGGCTATACTAATTGCTACATTAGCAAAAACAATATGCAGTACTGTCTAGGATAAGCATCATCAGGAGAGAGACAAGTGAACCCAGGTGGTAACCTGCAGTCCTGTAGTACATAGTATGGCAGGCTCCTCTGTTTTCAGAGGAACGTCTGCATCCCACACTGATTAATTCCAGACATGCTTTCTGTTGCCAGTATGGAAGAAGATGCTTGTAATTTATTCTCTGCTCCTAAAAGCAAACAACTTACCTTCAAGTACTAGAAAAAAAATGAGCTTTGCAAAAGAACAGACAGCTTGGCCACATTCTCCACTTCAAATCTGCAAGAAAGCCTGCCTGCATTACAGTGCTTGATGCAAAATGAGACTCCTATGGCCATGACTGCAAATGCACAGAGGAAAAAGGATAACTAATGGTCAAAAGTATTTTCTTTCAGCAACACTTTATTAATAATTTAGGCATTAATGGCCATGTAACTGGAGTCTTTGCAGGAGAAACTGTATAGTTGTCCATTGTATTGAAGGCATTGCCTTTGCTTTCTATTTAAACTGAAAGGTCAGTCCTTTTTAAAATAAGAAAAAGGCAAATGTGTAAAGCTCAATTAATAAATACAACTTCATGTAACTCAAATTTATAATGCTGAAAAATGCACAGTGTGATTATAGTTTTTTTTTTCTCCTGTCTTCCTATTTTATGCAATTAACATATATATTCAAACACAAAATACTGTAACAGACAGGAAAAAAAATGCATTCATTCTTTGCTGCAAATTATCTATAAGGATATTTGCATCATGCTTTTTTTTAAAATGTTTTACCATGAATATTGATTCATAATCTGTAGACTAGCTGAAAATGTAAAGGGGAAATTAAGATAACAGTAAATACAATACAATGAGTAATATTTGCCCAAGGCAAGGACCCTAAAAACAACATAGCTTTTGGGAAACAGATCACAGGTTTTGAAAAGGTCCTATACAACACCCACGTGTTCATATATGAAGCACAGTTAAATTATCTGCTAGCTCTTTACACTTCCCCAGCGGATGTCCAAAGTAATTAATCTAAAAGGAAAACTAAGCAATGACTGATTTCAGATGATTGTTGCATGTACAAACTTTACCGAGCCTAAGACATATCACCAAGCAAGGCAAGTTAATTCCATATGTGAACCCAAAGGACACCTGAACACATCTGTGATAAGCATTATCCCAGATATAGTACTCTTTAAATTGATGATAATAGCAATTGTTTGGTTACCATTTAAGCAGTCACTACGATTACTCATATGATCAGCATCTCCTCTATAAATACAAAACTGACAACAGAGGACAAGGAACAAGATTAACACCATGAATTAGAGTTTTTTTTTTTTTTTTTCTTTGCAGGGGCGGGGGGAGGTAGCAGAGCAGACACAGGGAAGAGAAGGAGGAGGAAGGCAACACATAAGGAACAAGCCACAGATGAAATACAAGTTCTCTTCGCTGGTAGGTATGAAAATAAAAAGGGATATTTCCAACTCCAACAAATGAGTTGTCTGTATTAATGACACTAGTCATTCTTCAAGAATTAGTAAGTTCCACTACAAAGGCAGAAAGATCTGCAGGGCTGGCTACTTGCTAAGACAACCATAGCTTTGTTTTTGTCATTATTGGAATATTCATAGTGCAATTCAGATAACCCTGTAAGTCACACCTTTCTGAAAGGCCCAGAACATCCTACACAATAAGCTTGAGCACCTAAAACAGTATTTCTTATCAGACCCTGATACAGCAAATTGACATGTCATTCTCAATGACTGCCAGAGCCATGTGACACCACAACTTTTCCTGTATCACAAGAAACCTTTTGTGTTTTCAGAGACACCTTGTCAGCAAGAAGAACATGCTAACAGAGATGTTTTGTGATCAAACACTTAGTGGGAACAGCTTCACACAAGATGAAAACCAAGATAAAGCTCTCTAGATACACAGAGAAAATAAGCTTCTTTCCTCCACCCATCCCCAAATCAGAGCAGAAAATTGTGTGTGCCAGAGAAACAGAAATTCAGTTATGTCCACACCATGTTCCAGACCAGCTCTCAACTTTGCCTTCTGTTGAGTCAATTTTACACTGGTATCAATCATCTGAAGCTATTAGAATCATACTGGCAAAAGCGAGCACAGAATAAAGCACTCTGCTTACAAAAAAATAAAGCTTTAAACAGCTATATCATTCTTCCCTTGCCAATTATAACTGTGCAGGTACATTACTCCAAGATATCTCAGCCACAATAAACTCAAATCAAAAGTACCAGTCTTAATGACAAGCTCATGGATCTTCATTCAGTCAAAGTAACAGCATCTTTTGTCTAATTATTTTCTTCTTTACTCTGGAAAGAGATAAGAATGATACTGTGAACTTGCTAATTAGAAATTAAAACAGGAAGGGTGACTGCAGGTCCTGATACTTCTGGCTATTCCAGAGCAGCACAACCCTGAAGTAACAAGGTCACCGTGGGAAACTCTAAACATGCACAGAATCAAAGGCTTTGAATAAAACGTTTTAGATTCAGGGAGCAAGCACTTGTAGACAGTTGTTGTAGATTTGAACTGTATTTCAAGAGACAACAACAAATTTTCAGGGTATGAATCTCTATTACTTCTCTCCTTGAGGCAAAAAATCCTCCTAATTTTTAAAGGTTTGCTTCAAGTTCAAATAAGTACAGAAAGGAAGAAAAAGGTGAAGACAAGATCACTGAAAAACTATCATGCTTACATTTACTTTTTGACTCATGCTACAAGACCATCTTTTCCCTAAATCTGGAATTCAACAGATTAAACACAAAAAGCCTTGTTTTGAGAATCAATTATCAATTTATTTTTGTATTTGAAGTAGTTTAAAATGGGGAGTTCATCCACTGAGTCATAAAAGTTCATTTAAATAAAAGAATTAGGATAAACACTGTCAAAAATGCATAGAAATAGTAACAATAATTCTTGATACATTTTTAAAAAAGATAAAAATAGAATTCACTTTGAAATTATGTTCACAGAAAAATAAAAAAGTAATCTACACTCTAATAGCTTTTTGAAAAATAGACTCAAATAAAACATACTATTAAAAACCATGTGCTATTTATTAGGGTGTAAGCACACCTTTTAAGAACTACTCAGACTGCTGAAGTCTGCACAGGTATTAAACAGTTTAGACACTGCAAGATAAAGACAGTGCCTCAGAATAAAAGAATGCAATGAGAGGATATTACGATTAAATATTGAAAGTCCTGTTGTACTTGCTTACATTTGGACTGGACAAGGTATTGGATAACAAAATCTTTCAGCAGTCCTAGGGGATAAACTAAATAAGCCAATAAGTCTTTCTCATCTCTTATTGCTGTGCCTACAAGGCTGATAGAGCATGGTTCCCTCCTTTTTATTTAGTATGCTACACAGAACTAAGACTATCCTGTGCTAATAAAAACTACCACCACATATTTTCCTGGACATCTATTTTAAGTCCCCCTCTCCAGTGTCTGAACTGCTGCCAGAAAAGAAACTTGTCATTCTATGCTCTCAGAGATTGGAGGCAGTTCCCCCTTTCTAACAGGAAACACTAGAAGGCAAATTTACATAAACCCAAATCTCAGTCTACATGTCATTTGTGATGGTATGATATAAATTATATTCCTCACATAAAGAAAGAGAAGTATACCTGCAATTGACATTTACTCTAAAGTAATGCATTCCCAATACCAGGAAAAAGATCAAAAACAGCCCACATGAGCCAAAGTAAAGCAACGTGGCTTTCTTATCCAGGCCCATATACAACAGGGTCACACAAGAGCTATAGATTTTTAACCACTTTGAGCACCGGCAGGAAGAAAAGACAACAGCCCAGGAGAAAGCTCTTTACCTAAGCAACCAAGAGACACGCAGTTAAGTTGTATACCCCACACAGGTCTGAGTCCTCCAACCCCAGCCTTCCTGCAGTCCAGTCCTTCAGTGACAAGCTGTTGCTGTAAAAAGAACCCCACCACTTCATTTTAGGCCTTTTGTTTTATTCTTTCTGCAAGATCTTCATTTTGTGGGGCCCTAGGGCAGAGTATCCACATAACAGCATCCACAAAAAGGCATCTGAACGACTTTCACATCAGTGTTTGCCAAAGTAGTGAATTGAAACTGACAGAGGAAACACACAATTTGTTGGTGTCCTACTTGCCAAATCAATCATAAACTAGCTCCAGCAATTAAATGATAATGAATTATTGATACCACTCACTTTGGGACCTAAGCATTTACTCGCATTTATGAAGCTGAGGAAACTTAAGTAGGCAAGTGGTATATCCATCCTACATAAGGCACAAAGTGAGACAGACAGCAATGAATTTGCCTGATGTTATGCACTGTCAAGGATCAGAGTTATCTGTAGAATGTTATCTTAGCTCTATTTGTACAAGATCTCACATTACCCTCATGTGTGCCCCAGTCTACCTGTTTGTAAGATATTCCTTCTTCAGAGGGCTATGCAAGTACTTCATGTACAACACCGAATAGTTTCAGCAATCACTGCACTTACTGCATTTTTAACAAGTGTGCTAAAGACACAGTATGTTCAATGGAAGGGACAGCGAAAGAGAAAACCAAGAGGGGTAGGGTGCTCAGAACTCTTTCTCCTACATATCAGTGATGGTAGGGTTTGGCCCAGAGATATTAAAGAAGATCTTCAAGTTCCACCATTTCAAGATACATCAAGTCTTACCTCCAGCTTAGCCAATTTTTTTGCTAATACATTCGACTATAAACTCAATAAAAAGTCCAGAAATGCACCATGGATTTAAAGCATTTCTACAAGCCCCTCAGGACTGCTCAGGACATCCACATTCTCTATCACTAATGAATAAAAGTGGCCTGGAAAAGAGAAGAAATTCAGTCTCCTCCTACCATCCCTCACACAAGAACTTTCCAATTATGTAGTTATTTCCTTCCAGCATCAAAAACAAAACGGACAGAAAAGGACACAAACATTCACTTCACATGGTGTTATCTAATCCACTCCTTCCCAATTCTTTATCAAGCTTACTGGACTGATGGTCTTACTGCATACTGTCTGCATGTACTTACGTCTCTCACACTTCTAGAGCTTTCACCCCCAATGGCAATTTCAAGAATTAAGACAGACATGAATCCAGCATTTCAAACTGACAGTCATAACTCATCCAACCCAAGTTAAGCAATACAATGTTTTAATGCTAGCGTGCCAACTTCTAATCCGCTCCCCCTCGACAGGAATGCTAGTGATGCAAGCTGCAGGAGCAGGAAGATTAATGCTGGTACTTGAAGCATATTCTAGCCTTGTGGGTAGGATCCCTATCAGGAAAGGGCAGTTTTCTGGATGGAATTTAAGACAACCAGAGGCAGTGTTCAGCCCTGCCACAGACATCTTGCATGATCATATTACTCTGCTTTCCTTGGTCTCCATTTTTCTATCTGTTAATGATTACTAAAGCTCTCCTATCCCACAGGAATGCTGCAAGCATACATAATTTATGTTTGCATGCTGCTCAGATGCTAGGGATGGGTATCTGTATATCTATAATAGAGAGATCAGTAGTTTCCCAAATACAGAAGGTTATACAGGATTTTTTTTTCCCCCTCAGTAGTAAACAGGCAAAAATATATCCAAACACTTTAATCAGATAAAGAACTAACACCCAGTCCAGGGATTCCGATTTAAATACAGGTGGGTCCACCCTCTAATGGAAGAACTTGGTCTCTGAGCTGCTCAGTCTACTTCACCATCATATAGACCTAGTTCACACAGTAACTCAATAGGGATAAGTGGTCCACTCAATCTAGTAAAATTCAGTCATTTTATAGAATAAAATTAATGGTCCTTCTTTAAAGGTCTTTATTTACACTCACTAAAGCTTGATAAAAACCCTGGCACAGCATCTTTTTTTGTTTTCCTCTTGCAAAAACACACATATATATGTTCTGCTTAACAAAGAAGGTTGAAATTTTGAAGAAACAACTTGGGCAATTTGCTTAAGAACAAATTATTATATATTTTATATTATTTATCATTATTATTTATTATTATTTATATTATATATTTTGTTCTGGAAACATGAAATGACTAGTTATACAGCTACTTATCTAGTTCATTTTACTGACTAAGCTCTCCCACACTCATTCAGAATGTCCTCTAACCAAAACATTTACTATAAAGTATGTGAACAATAGTACACATTTTCTAGAACAAGAGACTAACTTTCTTTAAAGAAAACTGAAACAAAAAACAGTTTACTAAGCCTGTGACAAGTTACTTTTACTATAGGGATGCAAAATTTTTTTTTGTTTTTAAATAGTTTGGAAGACAGAAAATTTCTAAAACTCGACTCACCAAACATCGGAGGACAAGATCTGCAACAATAGAAAGACTGTCCTACTTCCTAAAGGTCATTTGCTTTGGAGATATTAGACATATTAGACATGCTTCTCTCCCAAGGCAAGACTATCTCCAGATATTTCAGAAGTCTATGTCATAAAAGTTTAATTTTAACAGGCTCTGATAACCTCATAGACCATATGGTATTGATGGATATGAGTTTAACAAGCAAAAACAACAAGACAGGCTAGAATGGATAGCTATACGTTTTGCTGTCATTTTTGAAAGCTAACTGACATAAGCTGTGCTCATTTTACAGCTAGAGAAGCAGCAGAGGCTAGTTAACCAAAGCTACTCACATACTGTTGAGAGTCAACTCAAAAGTTAGTTACCCATTTGAAGCACATATTTTACTTCCCTTTAGACTTGGTTCTTTGAAATCAGTGAATAAAAGCTTGAGGGACTTAAAAGATGAAGATTAATCAAGAAAACCTTTAGTTCAAAATCTAACCTGAAGGATTTGAAAACCTGTGACTGTAAATCATGTAGCTTCACTCCGTTTATGTTTTCTCTTCATATGCTTCATCAAATTCAAACTAACTCAGCCCACATTCAATGATATGATCATGTACAGGTCCAAAGGAAGTTACACTGACTGATTCTCACATGGAAAGAAGCCTTGATAGAGAAGCACTGCCTAGTTTTGTGAACATTGAAGAACTAGCAATTGGAGCACCAACACTGCAAGGGAAAATACAGCTAAATCACCATTTATGGGTGAACAGTTTCCTCCATGATACTGTTTACAAGAGGTAGCAAAAACTAACATGCAACTGCATGTTAACTGCAGATTCTACCTTAGGCCCAGAATATCTTGCCAGTGATCAGAACTCCTTTTTCTATCTTCAGATTTCATTTGACTCAGCTAATTGGGTATTAAGTTCCAATAAGGTGGACATTTATCTACAGATAACAAAAGGAAATTGGCAAGTAAGCAGCCTGAGGCTATCCTGAAGACTGTTAACTATATAGGTTATATAGAGCAAGCCAGAGTTCCATTAAAACAATTCATCAGAAAACCCATATAGTCCTTTGGCAGATTTTCAAGGATCCCATTAGAAATTTTCAGGATACCTACTCTGATTAGATACTGAAATCTAGCTCATGTATAAGTCATTAATAAGTAGAGAGCCCTCCATTTGAAAGCTTGAAAGTTATCAAAGCTGTTTTGAAGAGAGACAACAGGCATTTCCACTCTAATATGCATAGTTTTGTGCAAAACAGTTAAAGCTTTCTATTTTACAGAAAAAAAATAGTGAACCTGATACGCTGCAGATATGAAGTCATCATCATCAAGTTCACGCTAATTCTGGGTGGTATCTGCTGATGTCCCAAACAGCATATCTACTAATATCTCATCTGTTCAAAAGGATAGGAATTTCAAAAAAAAAATCATTTAAACCTATAACACATCAGAGAGGAAATTATACTTTAAAATACTTCTTCACTATATTTTATTAAAACTGGAAGGAGGAGGAGAAATGACTCTTGTGCAATAATCCGTAACAGACACGTAATTTTGAATAAAATAAGGTCTCTATAGCAATTTTGGAGTCATTTGGGAAGAGAAGCTGCAATGAAGAAATATTTTTAAAAGTTAAAAAGTGATGTTGTCAGGAATCTTTATAGAGAAGAAAGAGCTGACATGATCCTGAATGGGTCTTGATTTCTGCATCTACATTGCATCTCTCCTACTATACGAACAAGTGAAGCTATCGTCTCAGTTTAACACGATGTCGGTCAACTCCTTGATAAGGTATGTTTCTTACCATTGCTCACAACATTGCAGGTCTTTAGTTTCTCTTCAGCCCCATGATCAGCAGACCGATAAATTACAAATAGCCCCAAATTGTGCAAGTAGATGACCATTCTCCTCAATACAAAACGTACACATGCATTGCAGGTTCCAGTTAGACCAATATATTGATTTTAGAAGTCTGCATTTCCAGCCAGTTCCCAAGACTGCATAGCTTGGGCCCTAGCCTCATGATGTATTTACACACTGTGACTGGAAACTCGTTAAGTTAAAAGAATACTGTGCCTTTGAAGTTCATTGTCATTGCTGCAACGTGTTTCCACCAGAGATATTAAGTGCTGAGTCTATTAAGATACCTATTCATGAAGAACTGATGTGCTTTGTCATGCCTAGTAAAGGCATTCTGCATATTTCATAACCTTTGAAACTGTTCTAGCACATCTTATACCAGTGCCTACACTCACAAAATATTTAGCCATTTATAATTGCATGCTTTGCACTGTGGGACAAGAATCATTAGCTGTATTTCATGAGAGATGACTGAGAATTGAGTAATTTGCTTTAGATGCACATTTCACTTTTGCAAGAACATAGGGACACCAACTCCCACACATTCTGCTCCAACCAAGCATCATCTTCCAATATCTGTCACAACAGAAGATCTATATAGCCTAAATCTTGACTTTAACACTTCACAGCTATCAGGAAAAGAAGCGTAAGTTCAGCAACATAAAATCAGAGTTTCCTATGCCAGTGATCTCATATTCCATTCAGAGCACAGTGCAAGATCCAAATCAAATGAGGAATGACATGGGCCACGAAATATAGGAAAAGCAATCTCTCTACAAAATAGCAGCACAAACAGGGACACTGGACTGCCGAAGAAAGGAGGCTGGATGGCGAAGAGCACTGGTGATAGAAACAAGAGAAAGAGGACGTTTCATAGCTGTTGGTTTGGCCTATAGAAACATAGCACCCTCATATATACATGATTTTGGCATATATAGGTAACAATATGCACATGTACAAGCTTAATTCTATTTTAAAGCAGAGTGTTAAGACACGAGAAACAAGTCGATGCCAAGAACTATGCAATTGTGCAATGTAAGGCAAGGTCTTGACACACAAAGACAGAAAGGGCTACTAATGTATAAGTAGTAGAGAGATGAGACAGATAAATCGAATATGGAGAGAAACAAGTGAAGGGTTTTTTAAAAAACTCCATCCCTCAAGGATTTGGAATGAGAATCTGCTGGCTAAGCACACAGAAGTAACTTGTCAATACCAGAGATTCATAAGAAGGTGGGAGACTATGAGATTTTCTTTAAATTAAAGAAAACAAATTAGAATCTTTACTGGAGGAAATAAAAATCGTCTTTCACTTTTAGAGATTTTTATTTATTTGTTCATTACCTTACTGAAAGAAATACTATTTTATAAAATAAAAGCATGTTTCTACCTAAGCACAACCACAGTCTTTAATAAATCAAACCTCACAGAGTGACAGAGTGGTACAATAGCCATTCTAAAACTGGAACATACTTGCTAAAGGTACCCTATATCAGGACCTTTCTATCTGCCACAAGTTCACAAATCCCAGTCCTAAATGACCCTACACAGTGGGTTAAAGGATTATTCCCACTGTATAGACAACAACTTAAGACAGTTTAATGGCAATATCTCCTTCCATTCATTACCTCAGCTTGCCATTCACAATGGCATATATCACACCTCAATTTATGCAACTGTTTACTCATACAGAAAAAGCACCTTTACTTGATATGTTTTAACTGCTCAAGTTTATAACTGTTCAGGCCATGGCAGGAAGAAAACTTAAAAAACAGAAGAGGACTTTCTCATTGAGTGCTCTTCTGCAAACTGCTTCTTTTGATCATGCTACCTGAATGCATTTGATTATCTATCCACATTAATCCTTAGATCTTGAACATATTTCTAACACTAATACCAAGTATTTCTTCTTCCTCTCAAACTTGCAAAGAGTATATGCTTTTGTAAACAGTATCTAAATTAAACATCCCCTTCTATAAGCTTTTTTGAAACCAAGGTATGAGTATCTGTGTAAGCAACTAGAAAGAACAATGAAATCATGAGCTCAGTTTAGGAATCTCCTCACAACTACACATTTTCAAGCACAAACTAAAACACTCACAAATACACCCCCAAAACAATTAGCATTAAGCCACTTCATTTGAAAGGACTTTCCTGTGCTCATAGTCAACACTGACTGCAATATAAGGTGGGCTTAATCTGTCTTTAGCACGACACTTTTACCCCAGTGCGAGAAACTGCATGCAAAAAGACTCAAAAACACAATCAAGCTACTGCAATCTAACAAGTTTCTACATGTCAAATAAGCAAGTATCTGCATACACACTATTAGTCCACAGCAAGTCCAATGTAAAACACACAGCTCAAACTTTCCATTGATCACATATGTATACACACACAAGCTAAAAGTTCCATTGCAAGAGATACTTATTTTAAGTGTTTTCTGCCCAAGTGTTTTTCCTAAGTAGATTTAAATTCTTACCTGATATCTTTATTTTTAAATTAAAAAATATACAATTTCCCCCCTCTCCTCCCCCAAAAAATCACTAGTCAGTAAATTTATGATAAACTGATTATACTTATGAAGGACTATACTACTTAACAGTCTACTTATATATGAGGTAAAGGACAATCTGGCATTCAATATTATACTTTTAGAGACACCTTAAAACACGTTGTCATTAAAACTGGTTTCACAAAGCATCTTGGCATATTCTGTTATAAGATCTCGCCAGAGCAGGAGTTTTGCTTTAATACTTCAAGCAAAAACAAACAAACAAACACACAAAGAATTGATGAAGCAAAATGTCTTTCTCCCTCAGCACCTTCAAAGCCCACCTGATGACACAGTGAATGTTTTCAAGTTCAGCCTCTGAGTAGGCCAGTTTAAGTACTCATCACACAGTGCCTGCTGCTGCAGGTAGGACAATGACAGTACATAAAGTCTTTTATCAATTCGTAAAAGTCAGCATTACCTCCCATAACGGAGAAGATGCTGAATTTCAGAACTCTGACATCACCATCGCAGGCTTCTCTCCAACGCGCCTGCTATATTACTGCATTTCTGCTTGCACATAGCAACTACAGGACCAGATAGTTCAGTACCAGATAGCATCAAAACTAGTCTGCTAAATTCATCAGTTTAAAAGAGAAATCTGTCCAGAGGTGATAAATTAGTGTCAGGTCTTCACAAATGCCCTTAACAGAGAGATGCTTGAATCTCAGCTTGCTCCATCATTACCACCTGAAAAACATCTATTCTATGGCCTACCAGACTAACAGCAAAGGAGAAGATTTTATTCCTCACCCAGTCGAAAAACCAACATACAAATGGAAGCAGGATACAAGGCAATCTTTCTCACAGTAAACTCAGGTACGTGTTATAGGATCACCACAAAAGTCTTCTATCCAAAGTACTGAGCTTGTTAATCTCCCAGTGTGTGGGACGCAAAACCTGAATAAGCTTAAAATATTTTCTCTGACTTTTGTACCAAAGGTGCATTTCCGCTACCTATTTTGTAGCCAACCATCTCCACTGTCTATCACAACACGCAGTTCCAACACTGCAATCATGTTTTGCCTCACAGCACTCAGCAAGTAGAAGCAACAACAGTCACAACTAAGTTGCGAAAAGCAGGATAGTTGGAAGCTCCTAAATCGTGAGTTGCTCCTGAGGAGCAACAGAAACAGCTCTAGCATGACCTGCTCCTTTCCCTGACACTACTGCATTTCCCAGAAGTTTACATGAAATGCACGGAATAATCACCATCCTCCTTCAGTCCCTGCCTCAAAAGTATAATTGCAAGAATACAGCTTTAATCTATATGCAACTCTAAAAAGCTATCTTATGCTCACTATTATTTTGTGTGTTCAGCTTGTACTACTTAAGTAGTCTAAGCTAGGGAGAAAGGAAAATAGAGGTCTGCTTTCTAACTAACAAATCTTCTTCTACACAGACTTAGCTTGATAATGTCATCACAGTGCGTTAACCGAAGTACTTGCAAGAGCTAGCGCACATGCAGGAGCGCCTGAGCTGACAAGGAGCCAAGGTAAAGTGGAGGGAACAAGGTTAGAGCATAGCCCATGCAGGAGGAGACAGGACCTGAGCAGTAACTGGTTACACTGGCAAGAGCACAGCAGAGATGAGGGTGGCTGGGAGTGCATGTGCGTGCACAAGCTTGGGAGCTCCATGAGATCTGGACAGAGGTAGGGAAAGGAAAGGGAACTGGGGAGCTCCCTGACTGCACTGGGAAGAGAGGTTAAAGCTTCAGAGACTCTCTTTATTCCTGTTCAATTATCAGTTGCAATTTCACGTTGAAATTAAACCAGACCTGTAAATTCACACTATCCCTTGCTAGTGTGAACTTGTAGCACTTAACAAGATAAAACTGTTCCCATGCAAAAAAAAAAATCAGGCCTTTCATGATCAAAAGGAACACGCGAACCAGCTATACTCTTAAAAATAAATATTCAAATGAAAGAGCAAACTTTGCCTTCCAATCTTCCCTGACACCATCCAAGACAACAGTTACTTCTGCACACTAACAGGAACGTCTGTTTAGACAGAGAGCTGATAATGTGTTTTTTTTTTTTTTTCTTCTCTGTTAACTAAAATTGTTCCCCGGGGTTTCAAGGTTTCCTCTCTGTATTCAAAAAAAAGGACTCAATTGGGAAGAAGTATTTTCAGAAGTTGTCAGAATGAAAATTCAGAACACAGGGAAAGCAAGGCAGAGACAAACTAATTCTCCCCGTGGGAAAGTTGCAGGGGTGCCAAAATATACAGAGGAAGAAACGTTTATTTAAAAAAAAAAAAAATCCCCCAAAGACCCGGTATTTTACTCTTCAAAAGAAAAACAGAACACATGAAGAAAAGTTTTCAGAAAGCTCTTTGAATCTGCCCCAAAGTAAGCTAGAGATTCTGGTTAAATAACTGTAGGGTAACTGTTGTGCAAGATAGTCAGGGAAAACTTCTCAGTTTGCAGACAGAAAGCTCAAGTGCTAACTGTCATGGAAGAAACAGGTCTGAATTGTCACTGCCTACAGGGAAAGGTGTAGTAAGGATATGGATGGGGGGGAGGGGTCTGGGAAATCTTAATAGATTAAGATAAGTATCTCAGAGCATGGAATCCTCCACATTAATATCATGGTGCTATTACAGGCAAATACATTCAAACATATGGAAACATACACCTAGCTAAGGATAATGAGGTGCAATTTTGGCAAGGCTACTGTATTATAATGGAGCTTAATTGCAATGCAATCTAGATAAACAAATCCAAGCCTTGCCTGGAGGTTTCCAAATAAGGAATTGCTGAAATAATTGCCAAAAAGAAACCCAAACTTATATAAGAAGAACTTCACAGGCATTACAAAATTTTCATCTAAAGTTTGCAACCGTACAGTTGCAAAACAGTGTAAGTTTAATTAGGCTTCTATTCCTTCCTACCCATCTAAATCCAAATCAAAGTTTTATCACAGAAGCTATGAAACTTAGGAGTTCTTCCTGACAACAAATACTCATTAAAAATAAATAAATAAATAAAAAACCCTCATCTGAGTTTTATACACTGTTTGTCATCACCTTATTGCCAATGAGCAGTTCAAAAAAGGACACAGCAGCATGAGGCCAGGCTACTTACACTTTCTGGAAAAGTGCCTGCTCAGATCATCTTGCAAAAATCATTCACACCTGCAGCAGAGCTGCATAAAACATAATCAAGTCGCTCACTTCAATAGACAGTGTAAAAAGAAAACATTACTGAAAACACACATTTAAAAATAAAATAAAATAATAAAAAGATGGAGAAGTCATCCTTACGGCCCCTCAGGAGCCTGCGTTCCAGCCCTCCGCGCTCCCTCTACCTGCAGCCGAGGGAGGCGGCGCCGAGGCGGCCCCATGGCGCCAACATGCCGACCCCAACGGTCACCGCGAGGCACCGCCCCGCCCAGACCCCAACGGTCGCCGCGAGGCACCTTCCCCTCCCCCCGACCCCAACGGTCGGCGGGAACACCCGCCCCGCCCACACCTCAACGGTCGCCGCGAGACAAACACCTTCTGCCGCCCGGACCGCAGCGGTCGGCGAGAGCACTCGCCCCTCCCCGACCCCAACGGGCGCGTGAGGCCCCGTTTCCCCCCGCACAGGGCGGGACACGCGTTAACACGGACAAACGCGCGGCCACAGTAGCCCCGTCCCGTCCTGCCCCTCAGCGGGCCCGCGGTGCGCGGGGAAAGGAGGCCAGAACCCCCGGCCCTGCCCGCCGGCGGCGGAGGAAGGAAGGGAACCCCGGCGCCCGCCTCGCGCCTCCCGGGCGGCGCCCGCACTCACCAGCCGAGCCCAGCAGCAGCCACAGCAACCACATGGCCCCGCGCCGCCAACTCGGGGCCGCTCGGCAGCCCGGCCCCGGCGGAGCCTGCGG
>VWPW01026060.1:356732-465290 GCA_013389825.1 Crypturellus undulatus
GCCCGGCTGCGGAGCGCGGCGGCGGCGGCAGGCCGGCCCCGCAGGGACCGCAGTCCGTAGGTGCCGCAGCGCAGCTGACTGCCCGCGCCGGGCGCCGCAGCGCGGCGGGATGGTGTTCCCCGGGGTCTCGCTTTCCATTTCCCGGCACGTGCTCCCGGCATCTTCCTGCGGGGCCTTCGCGGCGGCCGGTCAATCGCAGCTTTAATACCCCTGTAAAACCCGGCACTGGTCTTCGCGGGGCTGCACCCCGTGCTTTGAGGTCCCGATGCCGGGAGAGGCAGCCCTATTTTAGGGACATTAACTTTCAGCATATAATGATGGAAAGCAAAGAAATACGCATTAGCTTGCAAGCTGCACTGCTAAAAAAGCAGAGCAAAAAGAGGGGGGATATCGCTGCCTGTTCAATAAGCACTACCTTTGGCTGTAAGGTATTCCCCAGTGTACACCAAGTACATAAGCAGACTTGTATGTGTGCAGAATAGAGTTTCACTCTCTAAAAGGCTCACTGCACGTGTCTAGTAGCTGAAGTGCTCAGAGTGAACAGGAGCTCTTTTGCTAACAATTAAAGCCCATTTATAATAGCCAAAAGCTGCCAAATGGTTTCTAAAATTGTGTTCCACTTATCTGCACAAAAATACTGTCGCGTACAAGCAGAATTCTAGTAATTCGTGTTTAATATAGTCAGAGGAGCTTGTGAAGCAGAGATTTATTGATGGGAATTTCACATCATTTGGAAGCATGAGTGTAATTTTTTACTAAGAGTTTTATGTGAATGCCTGAATTTAGCTTTTTTTGTTACTCCTGTAATGGATTTTTTACCCTTAGCAGCTAATTCCCACATGGAAGTCAGTTTGGGAACCACTGTCCAGAACTGAGGCCCGACTTTGGGAAAGTGGAGTGGTTTCTGATCCCAAGGTCAGGCTGTGGGAAGCATGAATTTCCTCCTCCCGGCACAGCACGGACCCCCACTGGGATTCCCAGCACCACGATCCTGCCTGGCCCATCGCTCTGCTCGCTCGCCCCAGCCAGCTCTCCCAGCCAAAATGCAAGACCTATCAGGAGGTCACACACAAATTGCAAAGGTGCTGCAATAAAACGTGATTTTAGGCTGCTCAGAAGGCAGCTGGGTACGAACACGTAACCACAGTGCAGGGTAGGATGCAACACAGAAGGATCATCAGAGAAAACAAGAAAATGTGCTCAGAAAAAAAGAAATAGATTCTCCTCTTGCTTTTATTAGCTTCATAGCATGTTGTGCCAGAATAATGAAAAACTGCGCTTGGCCTGTGGTCTTGGCAGGATCCATTAGGAGAAAGCTACTTATTGTAACTTTGTGCACAAATGCCATGGGCTAGAAAGGGAAATTTTCTTCAGAGCCAAGCTTGTCAAAGAAGGCTTGTTTCTGTAAACACAGTTGATGCTAGCCAAAGTTTCTGGTGCTTTCTTCACCCTTCTAAAATATGTAAGTTTGTTTTTTTTTTTTCCCTGATGGATTTTCTTTTACAAATGCACATTCTCCCTCTGTCCTACCCTGCACTGACATCAGTCTTCTAATTTATGAACACCTCCATCTCCTAATACCAAACACCATTTAATAAACTCTTGCATGACTGCGGTGTCCATCCGCATGGCTCAGGTGGCTGCCCTCTGGCACCTGAAGGCTGCAGGTTACCTAGGACAGCAGACACAGGCATAGCCCGAATGGCCACACAAGGGGGCCGTGGGGACCCCACAGAGGTGCCATCCCGCGAGGCGCCCGGGGTAGCTGCAAGGGCCACCCGGCCCCCGCTCCACCATCCAAACTGCAGCCCTCCCCGGAGCTGCTCCGACAGTTCCTCGCGGCACAGCCGCAAGCAAAAGAAGTGGCTCTCGGCAGCCCTGCTGTGTGAAAGGCTGCCTGGCTGGTGGAGGAGGAGAACGGGGGTCACGAGATCTGGCTTTGGCACCGAGTTCTCTTCCCAATATGCTGCGCACCAAAGACTCTACATAATATATATAATCTCTGTAAAATACATTTATTAAGGCATCAGGCTTACCAGGATAGTAAGATTTAATCTCATAATGATTAAATATTCTCTTGAGATGCTCAGATGAAAGGAATCAGAGACAAACGCTAAAATCTAAAGAGTGTTGGTTTTAGTTATTGTAGACTCAGGTATCCTCCCCTGATGCTGGCAGCCAGGCAGTCTTGCTCTGTGAGACAAGAGTTACCCAGAAATAAGTTTCAGGGGCTCTACATTTTCAGTGGCACCTCTAGGGGGTAAAGGTACTTGGCATGTCAGAAACTGAAGCTCAGATTTTCATTTGTCGTGTCTGACCACTTTGGTACGCTATTCATATTTAATTTCACAATCATTCTTATAATCCAGAAGTTTGATTCTTATTTTAGGGAGTTTAGACTGGTTTCAGGCAAAGGAGAAAAATGCAATAATGTCTGTAGATGCAATCTAACCTTGCTGGCTGCAATCTGGAAGTAGCACTCTGAAAAAAATTAATTCTAGCCATTTATATGTGTCATGCCCAGTGACAGGATTGAAGATGATGAAAATTCAGAACTGTATTAATTAAGAACAAAAATTTATAATAATATATTGCAATATTTTGTATATGACTGACTGCCACTTAGCAAGCCAGTTTGGCACTGTGCTCAGCAACAGCTTTCTGATGGATCCAAAATAATAATAATCCTGCTTTTAATATATTGCAGCAAAATGATAAATGTAGATCCAAATACATCTATAAATTTGTCATCATCATTAACATTCATCAAGTCAAACAGGCATGTTAGCATATCCACATATACCCATCTACCCATTAGAATTCAGCTCCATTACAGCTTTTTACTGTTTTGATCTTTCACTCTGTATGAAGCTTGAAGGTCTCCTGACTATTGCCACATTACTCTCTGAAAAAAGGAACTGGGGATCAGTTTTCTAAGGAAAAGCCTTAATAGGCATTCAGGTTTCCTCACATCACTCAGATTCCCCTCTCATAACATCCCAGCACATAAGGAGATGATAAAACATTAACCCCTGATACTGTACCCCCTAGTAAGATTGTTAAGTATATAAAGATTAAGCTGAAAGCAAGGAAGAGGTTCAAGCATGGAAACATTTTCAAAACGCAAACTGGCTATTACGAGCGTGTGAGAAAAGCCTCCCCCTCTGCTGCACACGCAAGGGCTCTGGACAAACAACTTTACCTCTCTCTGTGCTGGGGAAGTGACAGGCTGGCCCAGGCCTCAGCTCAGCTGCCCCTGCGCCCGCCCCGCAGGAGGCAGCTCCTCACAGGGCGCAGGGTGGCCGGGGGACACCAATGGCTCATGCCAGCCATGGGCGGCCTCTGCAGCTCGGAGCTGCTCTCTGCTGCATGCGCCAAGAGCTCCAAGGAACATCCCGGGAGAGCATGCTGCGGAAGGCAGCCTGGGCCGCTGTGCTGGTCCCCGGGCTGAGCCCTGCTGCCGGGCCCTGCACATGGGACCAGCGCTCACTCTGCTCTGCGATGGCCACCGGGGCATCAGTCCTTCCGCAGGGAAAGGGCAGGCTCCGAAACTTGGCTCCATTCAGTTTCATTTTATTCCTCACACTTCATCCGCCTGCAAAGAGCCCCCTGCCGCGCAGCTCCCTTTTGGCCCAGAGTTGCTGTCACGGCATTCCCTGCTTGTGACTCAGGAATGGGGGGCGGAAAGTGCTTGCTAGGCCAGTGTGCTCAGAGCGCCAGCCAACATGCCCGGGCCCTGGCGCACAGGCTGTGCTCCTGCCCCATACCGCGTGCCTCCTCCCAGGGCTGCTCTCGCGGGAGGGTCCTGGCCAGCCTCTCCTGCCTTCCCTCACGGCCGCCTTCCACATCTATCCGTCTGCCTTCACTCAGGATTATGTTTGGTGCCACAAGGGAAATGGGGGTGGCCCAAAGATCCTTCTTCTCCCTTTTTTTTATGACACTGGAATAATTTTGGACTTCCCAAAGCAAAGTAATGATGCCTGTTTTACCTTCTAACCTTACTCTGTGAGGGCTACGCTAGCAGATTCAATTGCAAAATGAGAGCACTTTTGAAAAACTGCATCCTTGCCCTTTTATAAAAGTACATTTAAATTAGGCACTTCTATAGTTACACTTTTCTAGCTATAAAGCCAGACAGATCTCATTTGCCCACTCCCTCATGTCAGTTTTATTATACTTGACCTTCTGAGTGGCTGCACTTTCTAGAGGGACCAACCGAAAATCCATAATATTTGGAGGGCTTATTTAATTCAAAAAGTAATTTTAGTTCTTCAGTGTGAGTTTTATTCATTACCTAACATGCCAATATTTGCAATAAACAATTTCAGAATAACTCATCATAACTTGCCTGTAGAGCAACTAGATGATGATGTTGTTCCCAGCTCTTCCGATCACCTCCTGGACAATTAGCATATCAATATTCCCATTACTGTAATGAGCAGCGTGGCGTTGCCAGGCTGCTTCCAGAATCCAAAGCAAGTGAAGACAAGTGGCGAGAGAGGATATTTGGCAGTAAAATAGATAAGCAATAAAGGAATGTTCAGATCAATACCTGTTCCCTGTCAGGACTGCAGCAGTCCAATTATCCCTTGAAGATGTACTAATAAATAAGCAACAAATAAATAACTAAAAGTAAATCAGTATGTCTAGATGATAAAAAAAAAAGAAAAAATAAAATCATGATTTGCTGTAAAACTGAATTACGTGTGTAAATCCTCAGCTAAATTAAGGTGTTATACCACCTATGGTATTTGTGCCACGTGGAAGCTGAGCTGGACTCATGGCTCTGGTTTAACACCTATACTAGCATTAAAGTGCTGCTCCTTTGCTCTGGGCCAGGAATAAACACATCAGGAAAGCCTATGTGCCTTTTTTTTTTTTATATCTTCTAAAAACATGTGATACTATACCACACTGCTCTCTTTGTATATACAATGGATGAAATGCAGCAAGAAACAAAGAAGTCATAAAAAATACAAGGTGGAAGGGATTGGAATAGCCAGGATCTTAGAGCTGTCATGGGTAAATAAGATCTAAGCTAAAATTGAACTTTCTGAGTGTCAGGTCCTAAATTAATTCTTTGGAATTGAACCTAGAGGTCTAGAATCAGACAGGCTTCCCAGGAGCTTCAGAGATGATCTTGCCCAAGAGAAGACTTTGTGATTAAATGAGAGATGAAGAACCTGCCAGAGCTCTTCTCAGACTTCCTGAAATGCAAGGCAAAAACATGATGGGAGAAGTGAGTCCATATGGTGTTTGCAGATCCTGATCAGAATCCCAACTGGTATTTAAAAAATGTGTTTATTTGCTTTTGTTGATAAGAGAACACCAAAGGTTTCTTTACATTAAGATGTTTACTTAAAATATTTTATTTTTAAAAGGTAGCCAGGAGCCTGTCCAAGAATCAGTCTTTTCACCGGCTGTCATTCTTCATGCTGTTCAGGGATAAAGTATTCCTAAAGTCTGCCTAGAAGGCAGGTCCTAGGGTTCACCTGACTTTTTAGATGCCTGGCATAAATCCCTACCACTGCTCACTGAACCTGTAAAAGCCCTAAAGTGCTGGGCTCAGGTGGAGACAACTGCAATGGGGGTGTCTTCGCACAAGAGGGGTGCCCGAGCCGGGGCTCCTGCCCGAAGCGCAGCCAGCTCCCTGGCAGAAGGCCACTCACAGAGGACGAGTACACATCTCCGGGTGCAGGAGAAATCAATGACCCGCACAGGAATGTATCTGGGTTCCTTGGGTTTTCTGAGGTGCCAAGGACTCTTCGGTTATTGCAAGGACTCCTCAATGTCATCTCATAGTAGGTGGACTGATGAAGAGGAAAAGCTCACAGTGCCTGCAGCGTTCGTGCACTGGCTGCCACACCACTGACTTGCACATACCTCCTCCAGCTCCCCTTTGCTTGGCACAACTCTTCCTGAAGCCTCAAGACTTAGCTCAGAAATGAGCTGGCTAAACCACAGGTTTATGCGGTCGGAGATCAAAAAAGGCCTCAAATGCTGCACCTCTCCTGCCCCAATACCTCACAGAGCAAGTGGAGCAAAGGTTGAGGGAATGAGATTTGGGTACGGGGTATCACGCATGTGCTCCTTAGCCATTGTCATCTGTCTGTGACAAGCATGAGGCACTGGGAGGCAGTCAGGCCCGGGCCATGGCACTGAGGTTCCTGCTTAACACCAGAGAGCTGCAGGGTACCAAAACACTCACAGCTGACGGCTGCCTCGGTCCGCGGGGAGCGTGCAGTGAGAGCCGCCCGCTGTGTCTGGATCAACATAACCGGGACCATCAGTCACCTTGGGAGCCGAGGCAGTGCCAGGAAGCACAGCCGGATGGACACAGCCACGCTAGGAACACGAGCGTTGCTGGCAGGCAGGATCTAATTTCAGCATCAGGCTAACGATGTGACTGAAGCTGAGCCAATAGGAAATGGTTACGGCCCGGACAAGATGAGACACGCAGTGTGAGGACAACCCTTCTCCGGCTCGCCCGGGCATGCATTGTCATGCCCCAGTGCCCCTGCCAGCTGCCAGGCCTCTCTCCCCACCCCGCCACTGAGTGCCCCCTCAGCACAGAGAAAAGCAGCTACTGAATTGATATCACATTGTGACTGCCAACACATTTCAGCCAAACAGTAACTAATCAGGAAGCCAGGCAATACAAACGGCACCAAGTAACCAGCAACATCAGACAATTCAAAATCATCAGGTCAAGGCAACTTGTATCTGACGTGTCATTATAGATGGTTACCTTGCATCACTCCTGTGCCAAATAAAGGATAACAGGTTAAAGCAACGTTTAGTGTCTGCCCTTTTGCTCTGATGCAGGAGCCAGAGTTCCTAAATCAGCTGTACAAGTGCTGTGCAGCCTAAATACAAAGACATACCAAACACCTCAATAACTTCCAAGAAATACTTCTGAGAGAGGGGATGTTCTCAGAATATTGTAACACTCCATTAGCAACAGTCCTTCCTGCAGCCTGCAGGACTGAAAAATACCCTTTTTCTATTGTGCTATCACTTTTCTTCCCTAACTCTTACCCTCCCTGCTTCCCTGCTGGTAGCTATACCAGGGAATTTTTCATATCATCTGAAATTCATATTTAACAGCCTGTCTACATGAGTACATGACTGTATGGAACATTCCTATAGGCAACATCAGAAAACACAAAACCAGACACCTAGAGAACAGCAAGAAGGATATTAAAAATGGAAAACACATCTTTGAATTTAACCTGCATGCAGAAGAGAGAGTGAGGACTTAAACTGGGACAGGGAAAATAATTTCACACTGTGGAACTAGCTCAGAAAGTCTCTGCTCTGGCAGCATATTGGAGTGCTGGCATCAGTATTTCCTGCATGACTTATACTAGTTGACCAAAATGATATCCTATTCCATTAATTTTATTTTTGAGCACTTTGCTGCCCCTACAGTGTGACCGCAGCTAATTCCCATCATTTCTTTGTGACTTATTTCCCCTTTGCTTTTTCCGTTAGGGTGAGAGGTTTGCGCGTGCCAGGCAGCATGTGACTATTTCACCGTAGATATCCGGCACCCGCTCCGCCGAGGCAGGCGTTTCCTGCCTGCGCTGCATGCAGCGCTGCTCAGGGAAGCATCCACAAGCAGTGGCCAAGGATGCAGCGAGGGCAGCTCCCTCTGCAGTGAGGGATAGGTTCAGCCTCGCTCGCCCAGGCCCTTCCCTGTCTCCCAGGCTCATCCGGCGCCCCTGCTGCCACAAAGATGGGCTTAGGGTTCCTCTATGTACACGGAGTTGAAACGAGTCCTTGAACTGGCTGCCCAATTCAGGAAGCGCTCCAAGAAACCAAGGGTGCCCTGGCCAGGGAGCTACTGCACCCGGCGGCACTTGAGCGCGCTGGTGCTGCGGGAGCGGCAGGGCCAGCCCTGCTGCGTGAAGGGGAGCCCCGCACCCCGACTCCTCTCAGCTCACACCGTGCTGTGCGCGCAGGCTCACGCAACGATGCTGCTCCTTCCTGCTGTGGGAAAGCCAGCCCAGGCTTTTCACGAGTGCTAAGGAAAAGGAGGTAGGGTCATGGAAAAGCTTCCCGCTCCTTTCCTCCTGCCCCTCTCCCACAAAAGACTAAGGGGTATTGCAGCACTGTAAGCAGCTGAATTGCAACCAGGCACAAGGGCAACAAGCAGTATAATCAATTAATGTTCCCACTGCTCCGCAGGAAGGCAGTGCCATCAGAAACCAGAGCTGTGCAAGGGCTTATCTCCCAGGAGAGCCTCCCTGCAGGTGGAGGGAGCGGAGGGCCCAGGCTGCCACCCCGCGAGCTGCAGGGCGTCCTGTGTGGGCAGAGCCAGCCGCCACCGCTGCCCGCCCGGCACGGAGGATAACCAGATGGCGAGTGGCAGGCCTGGCCTGCATTTCCTCTGACAAGGCTCAGCCTGATGTGCCTAAACACAAAGCGCTGCCAGACCTTCTGTAACAGGCATTATATTATTATACGCATTTATCTTAGGCACCCAGAATGCAGGCTCTGTAATTAGAGTGCAGCTAAGGTCAGACAAGTGATTAGTTAACAATAGTTTTCAGACTCATCTTTCATGCCTGGTTCATCTGCATTCAAAACGATTTAGTTTGCTGACAGTCATATAATTTTCTGCTAGGTAATCCCCAACATCTGAGTGTTTGGCCATAAAACCTTTTTTAAAATTATTAGAAACTGAAGGCTGCGTTATTGTTCTCTCAGCAAAGGTTTTGCGTAGCTCACTAGCCCCATCTCCACGTGCTGCTCATCTCTCGCTACATTGTGCCCGCACATATAAGCACAGCATTGCCAAGCTCCTAAAGCTCTGCTGATTAATGAGCTAATTAGTAAAACTTGTTATAAAAATAAAGAGTACAGTGAAGATAATAATAGATGCAGCAAAAACACAAGTTTCTTGCTAATATGAGACATTTTTATTCTATAAGCATCTTACTTTGATTCGCAGATGTTGTATTTATTTGACAGGCCTCACCCTTGAGCAGAAATTTAGGATTCTTTTATGTGGACTGAAATGAGCAAAGTTCTACATGAGAAGCCACAGTGATACTGATCTAGATTGCCCGAGTCCAGCCTTCTGCACAAGCATCAGTCATTTTCAATGTCAGACTGCAAATTGTACATTTGTTTTGACTATGTGAGTGGAACAATATCTCCTTATCCCAGTACTCCAATAGCAAAAATAAATGTCTATAGCAGGGAGGAAGAATATTGTCCTTGATTCTACATCATAGCCAATATAATCATTTTCTTTTGTTTCTGTGTGCTCCTTCCTTTATTTCCTATTAACCTGTTCCAGTGAACAACAGAGGGCTAACAAGGTTAGCCCTCCCTCATCTTTTTTTTTTTTTTTTTTTTCTTTTATGAAGGGCACATGAGTGCATTAACTTACCCAACACATGCGTATTTGCAGCTGCAGACCATCTGAAGTGCACTCTTCCCAAGGGACTGGCCATTGGTTTCCAAGGGCGAAGTGAAATTCTCTGAAATGGTATGTGGAAGATCTGGGTCATTATAATGGTCTTTTGAACCTTAAAATACATATAGCTTTGATTAAGAGGGATTACATTCTGGCAGTAGAGAGGCTGTCCCGTAATACAACTCACTTTAGATACCATCCATTAGAAAGCAATGCTAACATATAACGCTGTATTTATTATTGACAAATACCTCTACTTCTAAAATCTCTCTCGTATGTTTTGGCTTGAAATTGCCACCCGCAAATCCATGTTAAAATACAGTTAGAACACCAGATATACCTAAAGAGCTATGTTTGCTTTTTCTATCTCTCACCACACTGTCCTGCTCTTCTCCCATGTACCAAGTTCATTTATTTCTGGTTGCATCAGAGTTCACAAAACCCATCAGTGCTCAAAGGATGTACCTCTGAGGTGGGGTCTTGCCAAAATCCATAGGGAGCCCTCAGACACACCCCACTAAGTTCACACTCAACTGAACATGTGGAGAGGGCAATCATCACTCTAAGCTTTTCTTCCCCTCCTCATTTACATGCAAAGGAAAAGGGAGCGGCGGTAACGTCATCTTAAAATGGAACAAAGCGTAAAAGAGGCTTCCAGTAGAAGAAAACAAGTATAATGACTAAATCATGGGACTTCAACGCTTTCACTGCTTTGCAAAGCCTGATCCCTGCAGCTGGGTGGCATCGTACCAGTGAGCAAAACTACCGGTCTCATCCTATCATGTCTCCTTCTATTTGCGCTGCAAGAGTGAGGGAGCTGGTCAGAACAAGGCTCCCGGCCCTTGTCGCCTCACACCGATGAGCACCTTCGGTGGGCAGGTGTCCAGTTACTGGCCTGGCTCTGCTGACCTACAGCGTTGCTTTTAACTGCCTGCAACTGCACCACCGGTCTGGTATTAGGGCTGGAAATACAGACAAGTCTGAGAACCCAAGGCAAATTCGTTACTGCTGGAGATTAAAAGGGGCTTCTGAAAGGTGCAAAATAAAAACTGACAAGAAAGAGAGAGTTATTTACATTTCCACATGCTCTGTTCTTAAATATTGCAAGGGATCATTAGTATGGGCACAGTTATTTTTAAACTCTCTTTATATACACATATATTTACCTCAGCAGCAACCTATTAAGTAATCTATTAAAACAGGGGGAAATGAATGGGGCCTTTTTCTAGCACTTTACGGTTCATAATAAAGCGAGACCTTTCCTGTGACACGTTCTTGATTGTTCAACTTGAAATCCATTTTTCACTGCTCTCAGATTTCATCAGTTCATTGCCAGTTCGATGGGGACGGTGCATAAACTGCACAGCCTCAGCACGGCTCCAGGTTGGGCTACAAGTCTGTGGGTGCCACTGAGCAAGGACACAAAGGGAGACACACAGCTTGGAGAGAGACAGGTCCGCTCATCTGGCTCACCAGCATCAGCCTAACAGATGGGGCTTGATACAGAATTGCTGCAGAAAACAACAATGTAAAACATATTCAAGATATATAAAAAACTCAACATTTTAAAAACTGTGCAATAAACACAAACCTTCATCTCCCTCAGCCTTTTTCTCAGGGGAAGCACTGCAGGATTTCTCTGAATGTACTGGGGCAAGGAAGGACTGGGGGTGATGATGCCCCTCTCCTTACCTGGCTCTTCACAGCAATTCGAGCACTCTCCATGCCCCAACTTGTTATGATTCATGCAAATGACACAGAGGAAAGAAGCAGGCCTAGCAAGCCACATTAAATCATGAAGCAGTTCCTTTTGGCCAATAACTTTAAGGGTAGAAAAAAATGGTCCCAAGTTTGCACAGAAATAAATAATTAATGTAAAGGTGTCAGGTAATTAAGTTGTTTTGTTGTTTTGGGAGGGTGACCTTTTCTGTGCTTGAGATTTGTGTTCTCAGGTTTGGCATGTGCTCCTGTGTAAAACTAGACACTTACTGCTCTTCTGCAAATCAGTTTTATTGTCTGTAAAACATATTTGATCTGATTACTATCTGAAGCTTTAGTAGGCAAACAGTCAAAACAGCTCTGCAATTCCTGAAAAAAGTTCTGCCTTTCCTCTAATGCAGCTTTACCAACAGGGAGACCCTTTCCAGGTCAGGGTCTCTACCTTGAGAAATTAAAGCATTTAACACAAAAGGGAGAAATATTTGTCTAGTGTCTTTGCCTGGCCTGGGAACTAGAACAAATGGTGGTACCAGGTAGAACACGATGCCCAAGCTACCACCAGTGCTGCCAGGGGGCCTTGCACCCTCTTCTGCAAGCGAGGGGGAGGTTTGCTCCCAGGACCTCCGAGAAAAGGCTTGTCCAAGGTGGCTGCTCCTGGTAAAAACACCTTAGGGAATCAGCTGAAGAGCAGAACCAGAAACTGCCGTGCCCAGCTCACTTGCACCAGCAGCAGCAGCCAGGGTGCACGCTGCAGGATGAGCTCTAGACCTCTCTGCACATCCTTCACTGTCACGTCCCTCAGCTTTCCATCTGGCACCCACCTGTGCCTTGCTCCCGCTCCTGGCCATGCAGATGCTCAAACACAGAAGTCCTTCCTTCAGCAAGTTCAGAGAGGATGACAAATTGATTCCCTCTCCACCCCAACTTCCCAGTTGGATCACCCCTTCATGCACTTCAGGCAAAACAATCTGGATTAGTTTAAATGCTATAAATAGATGCTGTGAATTACTCTGGTTGGTTTTGCCAGGAGCAGGCCCACATAAAGCAGTTTGCCAGGATTGCTGAGGAGTGGGGATGGTTGAAACTGGAGGAGGTACCACCTTCAGCCTGCACAGCTGGTCTAGGATGGGGCTTGTGGCCGTGGCCCTCTGCCTGGCAGAAGAAATTTGCTTCTTCTCCCTTTCCAATACAGAGGAGAGGCTTTAGCCCTACAGCTGTATGAGAGAGGCCTAGTATATCTCAGAGAAATTCTACAGGGAAACACAATCTTGTAGTGCAATAGCTATTTTAATGTGGAGTTGTAGAAAAAGGCAAGAAAGTAGAATGAGAGATGCTCTCTGAAAATGAGGACTGGCCCAGGAGCATGAGAAAGGCATTTAGGGATTGTCTAGGGAGAAAGCCGATAATGGGAAAGCTTGCAAAGTCCAGGCTTAATCTCCAATGCTGCAGAGAACTAATCCTCCCACTTGACATTAATCTTTTCAAGATGAAGATAAAATACCCTTATCTTCCATGTTGCTCATTAAGACAAAAAGCAGGGCCTGTGGTCTTTACAGGCTGGATATGGAGCCACAGAAATTCTAACACTAATGCTGTCTTTTTGCAGACTCTTTTCTAGATTTCAGGATGAACTCTGCTCCCAATGAGGAAGGGTCCTCCTTGGCTCTTTTCCATGAGTATTCCTAAAACAGGACCATCTTCTGAAATAATGTGTCTCTCTGGGCCCACTGGCAAACGTGACCATAAGCCTCCCACTGGAAGCGCTGCTAGGACATCTGTATGTTTGGGTCCAGCCAGTCGGGGAATGACCCTGAACAGTAGCTGGTCAAGGGACCCAGCATCATCTGGTGGGTCCCAGTAGCTTGGTTATTGCTTTCATAAAAATAGCTACTTGTCTTGCTGAATGGCGGCAGCCTGTTTTACTCACTTGCACAGAAGCAACACAACTTGTCCAAATGCAAGTACTTGAGCCACAACCTACCAAAATTTCTGGTCTCCTGGATTCGGTCCATAAGCTCACTGCTTGTGTGGCTCAGCCCGCCTGCCTCACATCTGCCGAGCACAGAGAGGACATAAAGATTCGGGCCTAGAACTTCTCACCAGCAAGGAAGACACTGAATAAATGCATTCACAGCAATAAGAGCCTGCTGAGCTGGCAGGGGCAACACCAGCCACCTAGGCCTGCTACCAGGGAAACCACCTCACACTCCTTCAAATGGTCAGGAACAGACACCTAACATGCCTCTTCTTGACCTGTGACTTTATTGAAATTTTTGATCTCCCTTCCTCCCTCGTTTCATTTTCTGTTGCTGTTACTTTAGTTTCTGTGAAGAGAAAGGTTCTAACAGTGATTACAACACAACACACATGCTCTTGTACCACAGTCTAGAGGCTGGGCTGTTTTAGTACTATCCCAGCATCCCTCTAAGCTGCAAGATAACATTTTGATACTGGCTCCTATGGAATCAGGATTGCTGAGCATTACTGTTTGAGATGTAACTCAAAGGATATAATGCTGCATTAACAGCAACTGAGTAGAGCAGCCCAATCTGCCCAAAGTTCAAAAAGTAACCCTTGAAACAAATCTGAATTCACGCATCTGAACATGCATTAATTGAAATTATTTGAAACACATCTCCTTGTGTCACCATAGCTTTAACCAATCAAAAATCTTACGGTTTCCAGCCAACTCCAGGACTTGTGAATAACAGAGAAATGGGAGGTAGTAAGGAGACAGAGTAATCGAAGTTCCCGTATATCATATTGATTGAACACAAGGAGTGCCCTTCAAGGAAGAGTCTTGTGTCAGGAGGGAGATATATGGGCTGGTCTCGCAAGCTGCTTCCAGCTCTGCCTGCAGCGATTCAGGACATATGACTATCTTGTTGCAGATAAAAACGAACCTAAGTTCTGAGTCTCTCTCCAGTAAAGCAGCAGTCCAGGAAGGATACATGTCTTAATTAACCTCTCGAGAACAGGGGACAAATGCAAGGAAAATGCCAAATACCACACAGATGGAAAGCATTTTGACAAGAAATCCTTTGAAGTGTGCTGATTTTTTTGTTTGTTTTCACACAAAAGAAAAATTCACCTCTGCCTGGCAGCCTAGCAAAAGGTCACACACCACTCAAGTCCTGTAAGAGCCTAATTTCAAAGACTCAAATGATGCACAGTTTGTATTTCACCTACTCACCATTGCTTTTTGTTGGCAGCAATTCCAGCTGTGCGTGGGCTGCAGTTTCTCTACACAGGATGCAGGAGCGGGAGCGAAGCATGACAAGTCGACGCCACCATTTCCTTAGAGCACCAGATGCCCACGTCTGACACTGCCTGGATCTCCACCTCAGACAATGAGAGCAAATGAGCCTATTTAAAGGCTGTACAAGCAGGTGCATGTTGCCCTTCAGCTATACACAAACACTTGGAAAGCACAACTAAAGCAAGAAGAACAGGATGTTTTTTTCTTTGCAGCTCCAGCACAGGACACCTGCACGACAGCAGTGAGCTGAGTGGCAGGAACACAGACCAGTTCGTGCCCAGCCTACACAAACCAGACGTGCTCTTTTTGGCCTCCTGAGCATAGTCTGTCTCCCCAGGGTGAACGTGAAGCTGCTCTGGTGTCTCCTGTCTGGTCCAGTCCTTGCACCATATCCCAGCAGCAGTGGCCTCAACACCAGCAAGGCAGCCCAGCTTTGCACAAGGGGGTGACAGCTTTTGGTGCAAGTTTCAGGTGAGGACAGTTCTGGTTTCGGGCCAGCTGATTTCCCTGCAATCTGCTCTCCCTCCCTACCAAGGGCAATATATATAGAGACGCTCGCGAATTTGCAATGCAGTATCAGGGAGAGTGTCCAGTGAGCTAATTTATGAGCGCTTCTCAGCGATCCTAGGACAAGATGACCCTGGCCAGGCCTGCTGGGCACCACCGCACAGAGTGGCTCCTGCCTTGCGGGCAGGAGCCTGCGGGCAGGAGCCTGCCACGCCAGGTGCCTGCCGTGGAGAGTAGCACCCAGAGCGCTGCCTCGCTGCTGTGGCTGCCTCATCCCCTATCTGCTCTCAGCACTTGCCATCAGCCATACGAACTGACCACCTCACGGTCGGCTGTCTGCTCCTCAAGCAAAGCCCAGTTTTTGGCTGTAAAGGGACACTGAGGAAAAGACATCACTTAAGGCATTAGCTGTCTAGGGACTGGTAGTGGCAGGGGTGAAAGATGCAACTATGCTAAACCCTTATTTTATCTGCATTTTGGAAATGAGCCTTTCATTCCTGTGCTGCCTGCAGGGCACCCTTGAGCACCCCAGTGCATGAGGCAGGCAGCCATACCCGCACTCCTGGCCAGGGCAGCTCAGCCCTGCTATTTTCTCGTGCTCTATTACTATTTAGTTGAGTAAGCCTGAAGGGGAATTTTGCAAATTCTTATTGTGGCCTTTGACCAACTCACTTTGGCATAAGTGGGCTCAATTATATTTTAGTAGGAGGTTTATGTAACAGCTGATGATCTTTCAACTGCTGACAGTGGCAAATGCTCACCTGGAGATCTTTCTAGCACAGTATCATCTCACTCTTATTAACAGGCTGAGGGGCTCGCTCTGGTCATGCTCCTGCTGAAAGAGGGTGAAAAGAAATTTATGGTTTTCCTACTTGGGAGTTGTCTAAGTATCAAAACAGAATAAAAACCTAGGGCAAGACTGTGTTTTTTAGTGAAATAAAAATACCAAGGAAGTCTCTACGATGAAACTGGAATGGTGAGAACGTTGCTGATGACGACAGATGCCCTCCCAAGGATGGGGAGGCCAGTAAGGAACGCGCCGCCGCGTACTTGCCTGCTGTAGGCATTGGCGCTCAGGGGAACTGCGAGCGGGCCCACAGCAGCCCTGCCCATATCACAGCTGGGATATGGCACTGCTCACCCACCATGCTAGAAAATCTTTTTCTTTGACCCAGGCACAAGCAGGCAACAGGAATCAGCATTATAACTAATTTATTCCATATATCAGGCTGCTAGGCACTAGCAACAACTTTAGATCACTGCCCATTTTTAGCTGCCTTTGAGACAGTGACCTCAAAGATGAAGTCTCCAGCATATTCCTGACCCTCTTTAAAACAACAATTTCCTGAGAGGTTCTTGTTGCGCTGCCTGTGGTGCGCTATTGCCTTTTCTGTTTATTTTATTTAGTTTTGTTACCATGCACTGAACTTTGTTTCCTGCACTGCAGTCAGCAGGGACCCAGCTTTTTCATGTTTTCACAGCAGTCACCCTGGGATGACAAATGGCAGAAATAAATGATGGATCAAGCCTTGCTCTCACTGCCTGGAGCCTGAGTCTCAAGCACCCGAGCGCAGAGTCCCGCAGAGGCAGGGGCTGCAGTAGGCCCAGGGAGCAGCACAGGGGGCTGGTACACGTCAGCCCAGCTGCCTCTCGCATTGTACTAACAAAATCAGTCCTGCTCGGAAGCAACGTCAAGGGCAAATATCTTCCAGGCAAGAGTGGAAAATACACTTTTTTTTTGGAAGCATGCCATCATTTCAGGAGGCCCTAAGACAGCTGATGCCAACAAAGTCTTTACAGCATTCACCGGCTGAGGGGGCAGAGGCAATGTTTTCTCCACAGGAGCAATCCCATTTGTGCAGGACCTAAAAGCAAGGTTACAAATGGAGCCTAACACACTTTCAAAAGCAGTAACATATGTACCCCTTCCCAACTGCCGCATACCCACTGCTCAGCTCTTAATTTCACCATCAGCATGCTAGGCAGGCTCCTGCTTGAGCAGGACTCCTGCCCAAGCAGTGCCACCTCCCCTGTCACCATGTGGCAAGAGAGACATCTGCATTCTCCAGTCCTGCCTCTCGAGGCAGCTCTTCAGGCTCACCGACCTCCCTCCCCCATGCAGTGGCTCAGCCCAGGGGGACATCAAGGCAATTGGGCTTTAGGTTGTTTTTCTANCAGCATGCTAGGCAGGCTCCTGCTTGAGCAGGACTCCTGCCCAAGCAGTGCCACCTCCCCTGTCACCATGTGGCAAGAGAGACATCTGCATTCTCCAGTCCTGCCTCTCGAGGCAGCTCTTCAGGCTCACCGACCTCCCTCCCCCATGCAGTGGCTCAGCCCAGGGGGACATCAAGGCAATTGGGCTTTAGGTTGTTTTTCTAGCTATTGCTAGAGCTGAGAGGAAGCTAAACCATCAGTGTCTGTGATCCCAGAATTAGATGTCTGCAGTGACATCTGTGCGCACTAACAGCTGATTTCATCATCTACCCCCAGCTTCAGTGGAATTGAATTTCCCCAGCATCTGGCATTTCTTTTTTTTTTATCCAGTTTTGAGACCACAGCTTTCCGCTCTCAACACACACTCTCCACAGACACAAATGCCCACACTGAATTGCAAGACTCAGGGAGCTCTCTCAGTAGATGGCTAAAACATAGCTCTCCAAAGTGCAGAAGGACTTGCCAGAGAAATATCTTACCAGCTCAAGCACTGGCTGATCCCAAGCCCAAACTGCCTGCAAACTCCTAGAAGGGCATGCAGGCGGACACTCCTTGACAGCAGCGCCTTGGCTGAGGACGCTGTCCTGGCTCACCAAAGACACGCATGGTGCTGGCCTGGTCACTCCGGAGGAGGTCGCACCAGGAACCGTCTGTCAGCAGTGCTGATGGCAGCTGCGTCCTTCCCCACAGAGGAGACGGATCTGGGGAACATGTTGACATCTGGAAGCTTCCTTATCTGTGGACTTCGGGGGAGCAGCAGGGCATGAGCTGGGGCCTCCCACCCCATCGTTCGCAACCCTCCCCGCAGAGGCTGCGCTGAGGCAGGACAGCCCTGGCACTTCAGGAGGCAACATGCACATTTTACAGTGTTTGCTCTGCAGCCCGGCTATGCTTTTCACCCCCTCCTCTGACGTTTCTTGCAGCGAATATTGATAGTGAGGGGAATAAGGTCAGCTCATGCTTGCTTCTAGGAGTGGCTCTGAAAAGCTGCCCTAGATCAGATCTGAAATTACAAGAATCAAAGGAGCTGAGAGGCAGTCCAGCCTCAGGGCCTGAAGCAGGTGCACGTAGATGTGAACAGATACCAACCACCTCCCCCTTGTTCCTCCTCTCCTCCTCCCCAGGGCCTTGTCGCCTGAGCTGGGGCCTGAGGAAGCACCATTTTTCTCACTGCCTTAGCACAGCATTAGGAGTTTGGGATATGAGGGCATGCATTTCCTAAGGGAGCTGTAAACCAGAGGAAAATTGCTGACCATCAAAGTTCCCATGAGATGTTGCCACTGAGGGGTAATTGACACTTTTTGCTTCTTGACCAAAATATTCTCCCTTACTTAATTTATTGGGCAGATGCTTCCCTCTCTGTCCTCCAGCTACAGCCCGGCAGTGTGACCAACAGCTGCCCATTAGGTACGACTTGGGAAGCCCACTACACGTTAGAAAGGAATCAAGGCTCCTTTAAACTAGTGAATAGAAAATGGATTCTGGAGAGGAAGGCTAGATTCTCATGTGCACAACTAGGAAGCAAATCTGCAGCACAACATGAGTTATCCGGGACTCCGAGGCTGAGGCAAGACTTGATCTGCCAGGGCCATGCTAGGAAGCAGCCCCGGGAAGGAGCAGCGGTGATGCCGATGCTGGGGTCTCTGCAGGCTGAGGACAAGGTGCTGCCACTCAGCCACTGGTCTCTTTGCATCGCTGCAGCTAATACCAAGCACGGTGAGGAAATATTCCTCGCCCTGACGTATGGTCACCATAAGCAGCCGAGCAGGCTGCTTGGTGTGGCCAGCGGTGCCAACAGCGAGAGCCTCCTCCGGCCCCACTCCTGCTCTAGCTCAGCGCCAGCGACGGACCAGGGCCGCTACTTCCCCGCGCTGTTCCCCAGGGCAACTACTTCCCCGTTGCCTCCCATTCCTCTATCCTTATTACAGAACAAGGCACGTCAAGCCTTAAAGCCTTAGGATTTGGGGAAGCTTCTCCTACTGTAAATAATGACAAGCTTTCTTAAAAAAGGCACATCAGCCTGGCTCTTCAGTGAGCAGTAGTGACAGATGCATCATTAGCCCTTCTGCAGAAGTTGCAAACTTGCACCTCAGGTCTTTCCATCATTCCCCCTTCCCCGTGCAGCCGGACCGGCCGGCTTTCGTTGTGTCTTCCCTTCTGTTCTGTCCTGCACAGTGAATAAGGCAGAGTGACCCTGCAAGACCAAAATTGTAATAAACACGTCACACTGAGCAAGTAAGACACAAATTGGAAGGAGTAAGGAAACCCTGTGGCACAAAGACTGCTGAGAGGTTTTTGCTAAAATGGTTTTCGCAGTGACAGCACAGCCTATATACCATACAGGTAACACAAAGGTGGATATAGAGCATCTAAAATGCCCTGGCTCTGAATTTCCCAAGAAATCTTAAATATTTGAGATCCTCTCCCCACAGAGCAGAGTGCAGTTCTGCTCATCTGAATGAGTGGCAGGACACATTATATAGAGATGGACTGAGGACATATTACATGAGTATTAGATATATCCACCTCTTCTCTACTTCCCGATACGCCCCTACTTACCTTAGCTTGAGCACCGAGATGCCTCCTCATCCTCCCCTCTCCTCTCCTAAGGAAAAGCCCCCAAGGGAGAATGCAACCCAATCAGGTTTTCAAGCATTTAGCCTACTTTTCCACAAACCTTTTTGGATCACTGCACGACTTGTGCTGCTTCTCTTCCACCACCAGCCACACCCAACGTAGCTTCAGTTGCATCCAGGCAGCACAGAGGCTCCAGCCAGCCCCAGGCAAAAGACTAAACTGTTCCCCCATTTTCCCCTTCTCCAAATAACTCTCACCCTCATCCTTGTGAGATGGTCTTATCTAACAAGGCTATTGTACTGCATATAACAATACGCTGAAACTATTCTCTTTTTGCAAGCTCTTAGCTCTTTCCTGAATCAGTTTTACACCAAAGAGACCCATTATCAAGAGGTAATCTTTACTGGACCAGAATAAACAGAATTCTCCTTGTTTCTCCAACACTTCCTGGAAAAAAAAACAAAGTTTTCTTGGGCAGGCTAACAGAAAAACAAAGTATGCCAGCAAGTGGCAAACATAAGTGAAGTAAGGAAGGGAAGTAGTCATTGTTCCACAAAATTTACTATATGTCGTATGCCTTCATTACTCAAACCCTGCATGCACTTGTTTGATGGTTTAATCAGTTGCTGACTTCATTCCCTACTGTTGCCAATTCATGACTTGGTTGAGTCGATCTGAGTTGTAAGCCTAACTCAGGGATTGCACTGCTCATTTTCAGCAATTTTAGGCACTAGGAAAACAAAACAAAAAGCTAGTCTGCTTTAGAGGCATTTTAAATTATTTTTGTTCATGCAGTTATTTAATTTGCAGTAAAGTCTAGCAGCCTCACTGCACATCCCCAAGAAGGGTGGCTCATAGAGGCAGCACAGGTAACCCCAATGAGTCCCCACAGCACCTTCCACAGGCTCCTTCCATGGCCCGTGGAAGTGCCCACGTGCCCTGTGTGAACTTGGCCCAGTCAACATTCACCTCGACCAGGCTTTCCCTCAAACACCAGCACCTTGGCTGCTCCTCATAGCACCTCTCCAGTTCCCAGCCAGGGAGGAGGCCAAAAAGGTTATGCAGAAATTCCCATTTTCTGCTTCATATTCCACTGCTTGCTCACTACCCAAGAGATGCTGCAAGGAGCTGGCAAGGCAGGGGTGGAGAGCTGCTGATTTCATAAGGAGGATGAAGGGAGAGGGCAGAGAAAGAGAAAAACAAAAGAGGAGAGAGTAAGCGAGCACTGGCACATGGACATAAAATGCTGGAAAAATATCAGCCCAAGTTCACAAACTGAAAACCAATTTCATTTGTTCTCTTCCCTGTTCTCATTTATTCACAGGACTGCACTTTATCAGTAGTAGTGGGGTGGATCTAACACAATTACATAGCAATCTTGACAGAAATTCTACCAGAGGCTCACAACTATTGCAAAGCGAATTCCAAAAATATATATTTTTTCCCTTAAGACAGGCAGGGAAGGTCCGCTCCAGATTTCTGATCACACCACACACCTGAAGGACAAAAGGATCTAAGCAACAAAGCCTTCTGCCCTATTAACAACAATTAATTTCCAGACCTCAGAAACAATAGAAGGCAGAGTTTTAATTTAAAAAAAAAAAAAAAAGTCTGAAAAAGACAGGAGTAGAGGAAAGATTTATGGCCTGGCTTCTGTTTTTCAGAGGAACCAAACATCTGCATCACCCGCTAAAACTAGGGGGATTTATGGGTGCCCAGCATCTGAGAAAACTAGGCCAGATTTGTCTTGTCTGCTCTGCAGATGGGGAGGAAGCCATGGAAATACACCTCTGCTTGGAAATCTATTTATTGCTTTTTTGTGGGAGCTCTCTCCCTCCCTTCCACTCCCCTATGTCTTCTTTCTCTCTCTGCTTACACTCCTACAAGCTCCCAGCCCTGAGGCTTGGGAAGGTTTCTTCTGCAGCCATGAAGGTTGCCAGTGCCTTCTTCCTCCGTCCCTCCTGAGCAGCAGCTGCCCAGATGAGAGTCTCTGCTGTCATGTTTTTCCCAAGCTGCCCTTGGGAGCTCGCCCCTCAATCTGCAAAAAACAGAATATTGCTTGGCAAGGTAACTGTTGACTCTTAAAGCTGAAAGACATTAAATATCAGGCTCTAGAAAATGGCCCTCTGACTCTCCTCACCAGACTGCTCTGCTCTCTTCTCTCAGTATGTAGTCAAATTGCCACCACTGCAGTGTAGGATATGCCTCATGGGGGCCCTCGCCACAAAGCCACTGCACTCGCCCCAGGGTGCCCTTGTGCGAGCCCTCACAGTGCACAGATCCCGCTCTGAGCTGAGTTAATGCCTTAACGTAGCAGAAAAGCAAGTTTGGGGGTGGGGGGGAAAAGTGTTTTCTCCTGATTTGGTGAGAGGAAACAAGTTGGGTGGATGACCTAAAAGCCTACTGCATCTGACACAGCCACGAATGGCCCCCAGGCACGATGGCACCCACACTGCCGGGAACCCTTCTCCTCCCTGCACGCTCGGCCACCTCAGTGGGGTTTGAACTCAGGGATTGTGTCCCCACAGCCATGTGATGGAGTGTGCGCTAAACAAGCCAGGAAAATCAAATGGTATCCCTGGTCCCTCCTGTCTCACTCCATCTTAAAGTAGGAGAGAAATTAAAGGCAGCATAGAGAAAACGGCAACAAATTAACCAACAACCCAGATATTAGCAGTTTTTTCACTGATGGGTCTGTTTGCTGCACACTGTGGCTCCCAGCCAGGTGGACTATGGCCCTCACGGTATTTCAAAGTATTCGATGGTTTAATGTTGGGAGCTTGCTGGTCCTCATCCCCTCCCCTCCATTTGGATTCACACTTCATTAGCTGAGAAAAAATTGCTCCTTGGGGGAAGTCACACTTCTTTCTCATTTGATCCTTGCTTTCTACTACTTCTTTCCGCCTGGCCCAGGAAAAAAGGCAAAGTGATTATGAGCCAGAACAGCATCCAGGACAGTAAAGCAGTATCAGAAAAGAGATGTCCTCCAGTTAGATGAGCAAGGGCTGCAAGTTCAGAAATGAAAGAAGCCTTGCAGCTTGGGAGAGGGATTATCTGCCAAACGAGCGCCTCCAGGTGCCTCCACTGCTGCCTGTACCCGCCTCTTCCAGTCCCACCTCGCAGCTTTACCAGCGCTTCTCCACAGCTGAGGGAGGTTCCTGCTCACTTGGAAATGTCCAGGCAGCATTCCCTTCTCACAGCACCTCCCACCCAGAGCTGCATCTGATCTGCATCCCTGCTTGCATCGTTGTAGCAGCTTTTTGTGCCTCACTTTCCTCACTGCAAATAGAGGCATTCTCCCCCTGCACACACACACACCTTTTCTGCCTCTTCCTAACACAGCTCTTTAGAAACAGGAACCATCTGCTGCCGTGTTTACCCCAGGCCATACACAATGGTGCCCCAGGGGACCCAGCTTCCAATACCAAACACACTTCCGACCAAATTCCGACTATCGGTTCCCACGAGCACCAGTGCAAGGGCACGTGCACTGCTGCCGCCCCAAGGCCCTGCCGCACTGCTGCGCCCTGGCACCCGCAAACCCATGCACCTCCCTCCATCTGGCTCTGCAGCTTGGTGGCTTTGACTGCTGCACCTTTCCCTCTGATACAATCCTGAGTGTAGGATGGAGGCGTATTTCCTGTTGCTCAGTCTCCATCCGTTGCTCCCTGCCACAAACCCTCTGCACAAGGATGCAGACCTGCTCCAACGAGCAAAGCAGCCTCTGCGAAGCAGGCACACAAAGTGCTTGTTTGCAGCCTACCTCACAGGAGAGGAATCCATCCTATTCAATTTCGTTGGACTTGCATGTCAGGAACCTTTTCCTCAAACACATCGTGGGTGGTTTTTCTGCAATAAGCCAAGGGGAAAAGGCCCTTGTTTATTTACTCCCCTGTGGAAAGATTTCAGCTGTTATTACTTAACAATGCAATTTTGCAGCAGGGAAGTAATAGTCCAAGGGGAAAATCTCTCTAAACGGCTTGAGCTGGGGCATCTGCATGTGGAATTTACCCTCCCTCAAAGCGGCTGAACACAGCGGAAGCCCGGAGAAACCCCAATTCCTCATGGCCTTTTCATGTACTGTACAGAGACAAATATTTTTGCCTGCGGTTCTGACATTTGACTATACAGAAGAGATGAAGCCACCCACTGTGTACAAGGTCTGCTCAGCACTGCTGCTCTTTTAAACCTGATTTTTCCTAAGCTCACTCACAGACCATGGAAACACTATCAGGGGCCTGAAGAACAGCATTTGAATTTGGACTTCCCCAATGTATAGAGGAATTTAAAGCAATGATATTCACATTGAAACCCTACTGGACCCAGAATGAAAGGGCTGAAATCTTTTGCACTGTTTTCTACAGAGTCTCACGACACGTGGCTGGGAGCCCTGATGTTACTGAAGGGATAGGTGACCATAGCCAGATGCCTTTCACCACTCAGTACAATGTGGTAACTATAAAATTGCAGGGTGGAATACAGCCTTATAAATCCATGTAACCTAATCCAAGCCTCGCAAGCCACATTCTTGTGCTTCTTTGAACTTGATTTTGTTTCCGTTTTCCCCTATCACACGCATTTCCCATTCAGAAGAGGTCAAACAAAATCTTTTCAGGTCTGAAACTACAGAGGATCAAATACTTGGGAACTCTGGGAACAGCAGGAGCTGGGCTGGCATGTGAGTGCAGGCCCCAGCTCCTCAGGCATTCTGGGCTGGTTTGGGCACTCAGAGGCAGCTGCCGAGAACCCCCCAGTTCCTGCACTGGCCCCGCAACCTACTGCTCCTCTGCCCTGGCTGCTTCCCCACGTCTGCCCTGTGCGGGCCTCTTTCTGCTTCTGGAAATGGCTGTTCATGGGTAGGTGGCTTTGCAGGGAAAGGCTTGCAGCAGCCCTGAGTAAACCTGTCTGCACACAGCCAGGTGAGAAAGCGTCATCTAGGAGAGATGTCAATGCCTATCATAGGTACCCCAGGAGCAGGACACCACAGACCACTGATTTGAAGGTTTTGGAGTCAGACACATCTTCCATCATAATTTCTTTTTTTGTTTGTTTGTTTTTTTGTTTTGAGCACAGGCATCATTTCAACTTTCTAAGAGTAGCAATATATTTAACATTGCTTTAATCTTCTCCCCTCTCCACTCTCCCCCTTTTAGTTTTGCAGAAGTAAGTATTAAACATTAATTTCGTCTTGGGAAAAGGTGATATGCATGGAATTTATTCACTGTGGAGAAGCACATGCTGTGAATCCTGGCTGTTGTTGAATTATAGCTGTGGCACCGGCTGCCGTTCTCCTTGGAGAGCTTCCAGCAGCTCCTCCTCCCTGTGAATGGGCCATGGGAGGCAGATACCGAGCAAAAGCAGGAGCTCAGTCATGCTGCACCTCTCCTCTCTACAGTCAGCTATATCACTGCTAGCCAACAGTATCATTTCATACCTGCTAGCAGCAGGTGAGATTACATTCAATAAACATTTTAGAACAGAACCCAGGCAGACACTCAGAGAAGCTGCCCCAAAGCACATGCCATGCGCTGGATGCAAGGGAGTGTTACATTCAAAAATAAACTCACGTATCACAGACGTATCACGTATCTGAGTCCTTATGTATGAGGTAGACAACCATGTGAAGAGGTGCATCTTCTCTCCTTCACACAGGAGATTCAGACTGAAAAGGGCAACCCATGCAGAGTAATTTAGAAGTGCTCTTTGTGGGCCAACCATTGAAGATAGGTATCTATATCAATTTTCTTGCTGTCAGCTTATAAAAACATGGCTGTTGAGAGAGATGTTCTCAACCCTCACTATTACCTTTTACTTCTTTCCCTAATTGATGGCTTAGGCTACAACATAAAAAATTACCTTTAATGAAATTTATACCACTTTTACTTTGGCACAACAAGCACAATTCACATATTTCCATTTTTATCTTATTTATCATCTTTACAAGCTCTAGCAATACAAAATTTACCAGCTCTTAGAAAATCCTAAAGTTTATTTTACATACTTCTCCAAGACAAATACCTGTAATACTTGAAGAGTGTATTCTCATTTTCTTTACCAGCTATCAGTCTGACCACCTCTGCTTTCTCTTTAAGAAAGTTTAGCTTGATGCGAAGAGCTGTCTCAGCTGCATAAAGCTCATTTTCATTCACTCATGTTTGTTTGATTGAGGGCATAAGGAGACCTTTTTTTTTAATATAATTCTGTTAACTCTGATGTTGTACTAGCTTCCACCAAACTCCTCTAACATGGAAATGAACAACAACATAACTCAGGCAGCACTGTTACATGGTGTTACCTTCCCATACTCATGTCCCATGTGCAAGAGGCAGCTACAGAGCTGGGGGATGTCCTGTGACATCTCATGGTCTGTTGTGGCTTCTTTCCTCTCCAGCTGCCTGGGGGAAGGAGCATGTTTCTCTTTCCTCTTAGCTGTAAGAGAAGCAAAGAAAAGTGTGACTCCCTAAACTGGCACATTCCCTTGCAGTCCCCTGCCTCTACTGTCACTCCGAGCTGCCGGCCAAAATCTCCATCAGGGAAAGCCACTGCTGGCATGTGTAAGATGTGCTGGAGGCATCAGAGGCACAGGCTGAGTCCTGCTGCAGCAGATGATTTTTGTGACCTATGAGAGCCATCAGCTATTAATGAGATAAAGCAAGCAGGGCAGCTGTAACCAGAGATACTTATATGGTTCAGAACAACACTGGCAGCTCTGTTGGCTAGGATAGGATTGCCAGGTTCATCTGTTGTCCTGCACAGGGCATCAGTGTGACGGTAAGCTAGAGCCACAGGACATGCAGACACAGGATGAGGACTCCTCTGGGGAGGCCTCATCTCCCCCCAGGAAAGCCTGGGGTGCAGGTTGCTGCTGGCTGCAGGAGGCACCAGGAGGGGACCTGTTTTCCTAAGGACAGGAGTTGTTGAGCTGCAGTAAGCTGGGAAGCAAAAACTGCACTTCAGCATGGCAAGAGTTAAAGTCAGAGAGGATCAATAAGCTACAGGTCACATGCTTCTTTCTGAGTGCTGCTACGGGGAGAAGCGGCACTGTAAGTGGAGGAGCTGAGGTGCTGCTGGGAGGAAGCCAGGTCCAGCCCGCTCCTTGTCCAGGCAGGGGCTTATGCCCAGCAAACCTCAGCAGTGATGAAGGCCTTGCTCCTCCATGATGCCAAACCCCCTGTGATCTCTCCATAGGGGCCTCTGTGCCAGACTGAGTGCCAGGTAAGCAGAGACTGGCACCCTTTGGCAGCTGCAGCAGCCCTAGGGATAGTAGAGCTAGTCCCCAACACTAAGGTCTCTTGCAGCCATTCCCTCACCTCCTCCCACAGAGAAGGTTCAAGCAGGACCCTGAGGGGTTCCCTTTGTGCTGGTTTGCGCATAAAGAGATGTCTTTGGTCATTCTGGCATCTCTTCACAGCACTAGCATTTCTCAGCCAGTTACACCATATTCAAAATACATCATGGCTTTATAATCTGCAGTGCCTTTAGATTAATTGGAAATATGCAGAAAGTCACCAGAAATCACAACAAGGCAGAGGAAGGAACCAAACACAGCACCTGTACATAGCCCCATCACCCCAGCTCACTGTACACAAGGAGCCACTTCATGGAGACCATCACAGTGTAACATGTACAGATCAGCAGACTAAACATTGATAGGCAAACTGGATACTAAATGTGCATTCATGCATCCACATTATTTCTTTGCTCTGATTTTAATTTTATGTATAAAGCACAGAAAGGTGTCAAGTGATTGGTGCCACCTAAGGGGAACAATTAAAACACCTTTCCAGACATTGGCCTAGTGAAACGGATTCTGAAGAACCAGGAAAGGCGGAGTTCTGCATATCTTTACACTGCTTTGTTTTGCCTAAAGCTTTCATTATTTTTGGCTTTGTGAGAGAAGACAGTGAAGCCTGCCAGCCAGGGGAGCCCTCTCAACCAGCGTTTGGCTTCCAGCTCCTTAAAGAGATTTGATGTGACCGTCGGGAGAGTGTCAGTTCCTATTGTGGTTATATATGAAGCCGGGGGAGAAGGGGCGGGAGATGAGTGGCTGGGAACACGAGTACAACCTTGCAGGACTAAAAGTTCGGGATGTGGAGCTTTATGGAAGCTCTGAGCTCATGCCAGAGTTCGTCACGCTTTGCTGACTCCACTGGGGTTGCTCCGGCAGCACGTCAGTGCAAATGAGATCAGCTCTTACTATGACACAGAGAAAATGGTATAAATTCGACATATAACATGGTTATTATTTTTCATTCCAATAAAAAAGATGTTTAAGAGAATCAGTTTGAAGCTGTTACATTGCCTGCCCGTAAATGAACCTCTTGCACATTTCTACAGAGTCTGCAACAGCAGAAGCCAGGTGAGTCTGGCAATGGTGAGAGCAGCAGTGGTTAAGCTGTATTGGAAAATTGTTGCTTTTTTTTTTTTTTTGTCTGCTTCAAGCAGAATTTCGTCTTGTGCCTACCTTTGTAATTAAGATCAATCGATTGCCTCATTCATTGCCTCCCTGTAACTCATAAAACTTGAACTTCGACTTACACTCTTTTGTTTCTGCTAGTGTCAAAGAAACTCCTTGATGGGTTTGGAAAGCAGAAAACCATGGAACTATGGTACAATGCAGATTCAAAATACAGAATCTGGAAATACACAAAAAAGCCTCTTCTAAAATGTCCTGTGCAGAGTTAAGTAATTTCTATCACAAAGGTTGTTCTATCCTTGAAAGAGACTGTAAGCCATTAAGGGTAATGCTGATATTGATAATGCTTCAGTCTAACAGGCCCTTTACATTAATTTACATGCTCAGGAAAAACAATCTACTAAAGTAATACACTATTTGCCATTTGGAACATGTGGATTATTTATGCTTTTTAATAAATCTGTTATTACAGTAAAAGTTCAAGGCAAACATAGGCAAAACAGTAGATTTGAGGGGTTGGGGAAGAGGTTGGGACTATTTTTTTTCTTTTTCTTTTTTTTTGCAAGAGTAATGAGGTTATTTTTAATTTCCAAGCCAGAGAAACGGCAGGCTTTGAAAAACATACAGCTGTTGGAGATACCAAAAGTACCCAGATGTTGTAGGGAATCCCACTAAATATGTATACATATGGTCAGGCCAAAATACCTTTCTAAATTTGTTTAGTTACTACTCCTTAGCAACTGAGGAATAGTTAAAAAAAAGAAGAAGAAAAGAAAAAGAAGGAAGAAGGAAAGAATTACATCTCTCTCACTGAAGTAATTAAATATCCTTGTCTTCATCTACTTAAGATTCCTGAGAATCTTTCTGGCCTTTCTTTGGGAAAATGCCCTTTGATAATTTTGATTGAGAAAAGATTGAATAAAATGGGGTGGGATGTCAGAATTTGCCCTTTCATCCTGCAATTGGATCTACTGTCTTTTGTCCTGTGTGTAACACCCTCGGCACCACAAGAGGTCTGCTAAAGGGCAGACGTCTGTCTGCTCAAGCTAACTATAGAGCAGGAACTACAATTATCAACATTTGCATTCCCCAAATTCCTTTGCTGATCTCTGCTAGGATAATATTATAGTTATTCTTTGTTTGGAAATACAGATAAGTTACCAGGCTAATTAGCTGGGGAGTAGATTTTAAACTGTGAAGCTACATAATAATTTAGTTTAAGTTTTTTAAGCAGACGTCTCTTTTTAAACAGCTATCTTATGGAACAGTAACCTTCATTCAGTAAACCTATAGCATGAATATTTGTGTTCAAATATGGAAAATGTTAGCTGCAAAATCAATCCAAAAGTTTACAGGAAGTAACATGTACTACTGTGAAACCATTTTAATAAATATAAAAACAAAACCACAGACAATTATATCTTTGGTTCCATTGAACAGAAGGAGACACAGAGGCTCACAGTGATCAATACTTTACAGTTATCAAATCCTCAGGCCAGTCCTGTCTCTAAAAAAAAAAAAAACTTTCAATATTTTAAAACCGTGTAAAATAATATACTGTGTTTTTTATTGAAAAGTACAGATTGTATTAATTTTCTATAAGCCCAGAGGCTGCTTCTGTGCAATTGCTTTCCCCTGCAATTGGCGTGATTAGGAACTGAGCAAGAACGGTTTTTACAGGGGCAATCTCTAAATTAAGGAGCTCCCTTAAGTAGCTGACTAATTTTGACTTCAATGGTAGTTTAGATCATTCTTAACTCTTAAGTACCTGGCAAACATGTGTCTGTGGTAGGGTTTAGTGAAAACTCTGTGATTCTCCTGACTGTACTGGAGAAAGTACAGCCTGCACAGGGAATCCCCATTTAGTAATGCTGAAATTAGAGATGTGTAGCAAGACACAAAAAGAAAATCCTTATACTAATAATTTACACTGTCTCCAAAGGGCATTTTCTTGCCACCCAGGGCCTGCCACACTGAATTGCAATTTCTGGAAATGACAGGCTGCTAGTGTAAAAGGTCCCTCCGTTGCTCAGTAACAACTAATTGGTGACACTGGCAATTATGCCTGGATTGATCACTCTGCTTCTCAGGTTCATTCAGAGGTAAGCAGTGATGATATCACATCACATTCTCTAGTTATGACAGGAGATTTGAGTTGTGGTCTTTACAGAAATTAATTGAAGTTCAAATCAACAGCCTCAGAAACTAAACGACCAAAGAGGTTCATAATATCTGCACAGAGGAGATGAAATGCTCCATTGCAGTGTTTCTTCTCAATGCATTTTTTCAAGTTTATTTTTTAACAACCATTATTTTTGCATCCCTTCTTGTTCCATCCAGTTATATTAATGCCCCAGGAATGACAGGCTCCTCTCCGGCTATTCCTCATATGGGGGCACGACCATTTAAAAGGGTTGTGCTCAACCAGAGTGTTGCATCTTTTTGGTTAACAAACACCAGCTCTATTCTCTTCTTGATTTATTACAGCTGCTGTTACCTGCTTCCCCGATAAAAGCTTATTTCAGCAAGCAATGCAGCCCATGTCAAATCAAAACATAACTCGGTACAAACCTGAGCAATACAACAACACTTAAACAGAATGGTCTAAGAACGAAATGGAAACAATGTGATCTTCACACTCCAGGGCTAACGGGGCGCTGTGTATTTTATGGGTACCTGCTACAGCAATCACAGGAAATATTATAGGATTTACATCGATAAAATGAATAAACCAGAAACCCTGGGCTGTTCTGTACACACCATTGCTCTGCATTTAATGTACTTGCTGCTTCCAGTTTTATCAGGTGTCCTAAACAGTAAGAAACTGTAAAAAAAAAAAAAAACAGAAGCCCTTCCTAAAATTACTATGGTGCCTCTTTCTGTTTGAATAATTGATTTTTATAAAGCCAGTTTCTAAATTCTAGTCTTTATTGCTAGGCAAATTTTGATTTATTAAACATTGAATGTTTGATCATATTTCCTTTGAAATCTGTCATATCTCAAAACCTCATTAGTTTATAAGAAAAAAAAGTCATAATCAGGCAGACGATTAAAAACCAAATGAATGTCCCAAATGCTATACGACCTAGAGCACTTCTAAGGAGAGAGAGGATGACTTCCTCTAAAACATTTAGGACCTAGTTTTCTTCCCTATCACTGGTTTCATTGATCTTACTGTCCAAGTAGCTACCAAAAAAAAAAAAAAAAAACCCCAAAAACCCACTCACCCTCAACCTTCCTATATAATCTCAATATAATTTGAAGTTATTCTAGAAACTATGATTAGAAACAGCAATGTAGAAAGTTGTTAAACTCTGTTTTATGTTCAGTCTGATTCACCACTCGCATAGGATTGCTGCCTAACTTAAAAGGAATTGGGGTGGCCAGCAAACTTGGCTCCAGTCATCCTTCATAGTCAACAGAAAAGTAAGGGTATAAACAAAGTGTACAATGAACCTTGCAAAGCAAATGAGAGGAAAAAGCCTGAATAATTTCCATATGTATAGTCTGGTCATTCCACAGTCTGGACAGTACATCTCATATAACACATGCATTCCAGCTGTAATGTATGTCTGCAGTATAACCTATCCATCTGAAATACAGATGGGAAGTAAGATTTTTCCAGTATATTTTTGAGCATAACAAGATTAAGCATCCGAGTTTAACCCTACCTACGCTAACTTTATTGCAGAAAGAAGTCCTGTTCATATGGTTAAAACATCTTGCTGGATCGGGATCCAAACTGGATAAAGCTGAGAGATGTTTTTATCCTTCGGCAGGAGAGTAAAAATCCAAGCCTAGAGTTGGCCCCCGTTCACGGCACGTTTATTATCCCTCTCACAGAGACAGGAGTCTCTTCACATAGGATGGCAGTCTCTTTGTTGCCAGGGAAGGCAGCTCTTGCAGGAAGAAACAGACATGGAAGGACAGAGATTTCCAGATCAGCCTGCACACAGCTGAGAATGGACATCGTGAGCAGGCTCAGGCCACGGAGGAGCCGCCGGCAGGGCTGCGGGGCCACGCTGCGACGTGCCACACACAGCTGCCACAGCACTGTTTCTATTCTAGTTGCACTTAGCACAATCTTGAGTCTAGAGGCCAGAAACACCAGATCACCATGGCCAGGTTTGTGACAGAAAGTTCCTGTTATTTAACTTCAAATATTTTATTGAGACAAGAAGTTTTAAAAGGTGAAACTCATCTTCAACACCAGGAAAGTTTCTCTGTGAGCAGAACACCATGAAAACTGTGGGGTCAGATGAGAAAATGCTCCCTGGCACAGCCCTAGCAAAGACAGCAGGGTCATGAACCAAGTGGGGTTACTCAAGGCTAGCAGTGGGTTTATGAAGTCTGTAAGTAAGATTTGCAGGTCTGGACAATAACGCTATGTGAGGCCCTTTAATTTCAAAGCTGTTTTGATGCTTGAAACCAGTTCAGTAAGCAGGGAAGCAGGCCTGGAACTTGCAGAAGCTTTGGGAGATGGAGGAAGGAAGATCAAAGTGCTGCTTATCACTGCAGCTACCCGGGCGCGCTTTGCCCAGGGGAGAATTCCCTCTGGCAGCTCTGCTGTGGAAGGCAGTGAGGGGGACCGCTCCCTCCCTTGCAGTATTTTGCTCACACACTGGGATTTCCTCCCCCGCTTGCCCTGGAGAACCCAAGGAGAGGATTTCCTTCAGGCCCATCCAGGAGGCCCCATATCACGAAGAGGCACTTTGCTGTGAGAGGAGGCGGCACGCAGCTCTCAGGAAAAGCATCTCTGGTCCTGGTAGCACCTACGACCTGCGGCTGCACGTGCAGGAGCTGGCAGCAACACGAAGCAACTGGCTGTGGCAGCAACTCGTGTCAGAGATGCCGTTTCTAGGCTTTTGGGCTGGATCTCAGATGGCTTCCCTCACTTTACGTAGTCCTCACTCAGGATGCATGTTGCTCCTTTTACAAAGCAGGCTGAGAAATCTTCGGACTCTATGGAGTTATTACACCATAATTCAGGCAGCATCTTTCAGGATATACTAAATTAAACTGTTAACTACACCCCTGAAATCCTTCTTGTTGAAAGACCATTTCTGCCTCATATCATTTATTAATCTCAGCTGCACTGAATTATTAAACTGAAATCCTCAATAACTTCCATCACTAAAAATACCAATGTGGCTTTTAGACTCATATTTCTACTTTTTACTGTAATGCATTCTTCATTTTAATTACTGGCACCATATTTTCAAAGGCCAGTGTCTTATCTCTGCAAGATATTTGTCAACCTAAAAAAGGCTGACGAGTGAATAAGTCATTAGGTGTGACAAGCAGTGAATTCCTGAAGGAGAAAGATGGTGAAGAATCTCATTATCTAGGTGAACTAAGGGTGTGGGGAAAGCAGAGTAACAGAAGGGAACAGTTAGCTGCTGCTCCTGCTGCAAATGTGTGGCTCAAGACTCTTTCCTTGTGTTCATCAGGTAAAACCTGAGTACAGAAGATCTTTCTATGAAGTGGAAAGAAATCTTTTGTAGGTAAGGCCCAACCATTTGCCACTGAGGCCGGTTACTTGTTTCATAACAAGCCCTTTGCTCTGCTGTGGGACACAGTCTCCATCCTAACTGCGACACCTCAGAAGTTATGACATGGGCACTGCCTCAAAGGAGAACTGGCTTCCTCTGATGCTACTCCTGTCAGCCGATGATCAAAAAATAATCGTCTCCAAGACTCATGTTGGAGTGCAAGTTAGGAGTTGGCAAAATGCATGGTACTGTATCCTATAGTCAAATGCAGTAAGTGTGGTTTCTTCCTCAGGGAGCACCAATGCATCCAAGCCCTCACCTCTTTAAAGCCACCTCCATCTAGAAGAACAAGAACCATTCTTTTTCTCTCTAGTTTCCTTCTTATTTGTGCCCTTTAACTTAACTGCCTGTCAAAACATAGGCACCAGCAAGGACTTCTGCAAACAGAGATCAAAAACTTTAACCAGCAGCATATGTGTTGTGCACTATGAAAGGTAAATTTCAGAGATCCCACCTTCAAAGGGGTGCTTTGGACAGTTTTTCAAGTTAATCTAATGCCATCTGAAAAATACAGGGGTAACTGCTCCAGAGGGTGAGCTTCTATTACAATCTATAGTGCAAGATGGGAAATGCAACTTTCTGCTGTCTCACCTCTGTCACCAGACTTCAGTTTTGATCTTGGAGCTAAGTTCTGGAAGTGTGAGAAGGGAGTTTAAGCTTCTGCCTATCTGGAGTTACTGGATCTCCTCATCCATCCAAATGTTTCAAAGTTTAGCCTTGGAAGACTCATTAACTTACAAGCTGCCTTACTTATTTAGGATCAGGCAAAAAGACTGCATTTTGATAAACAGACATGACCACATTTCCCTGAAGTGTTTCTCAAAGTAATTTTAACTTATCAGACAGTGGAGAAAAAAGGTGAATTCCTGCAACTTTTTACATTTTTCCTCTTTTGAGTAGAAAAACAAGAAGTTGAGATTTTGTCCCACACAGATGAAGGGTTCATTATGTCCACTAATACAGCAGACACTGCACTAGAAAACTGTCCTCCAGGTAACTGCCTCTAAGCTCCTGCATGAGGTTTAGCACTTAGTTCACATTGTGGAACCAGTTACCAGAGTTGCTCTAAAAAGGCTCAGAGGCACTTTTTTTTTTTTTTTAATCCCTCTGGTGNCTGCTCTAAAAAGTCTCAGAGGCACTTTTTTTTTTTTCTCCCTCTGGTGTAGATGTGCATTTGTATGTCTGGTGCCCTGGTTATGCTTAGCAAAGCCATACGGTCTCCTACAGGGCTCTCATGCCTAGGTGCTGCATTTCTGTAGAGTCTGATAAAAGCTCAAGTTTGCTTATGATTTTAGAAGAGATAAAAAAAGCAAAGTAAATCAAACATAGCAAGCATATAAACAGTAAAAATATCTGGAAAGATACAAAGCAGGGCTGAATTTTCAAGGACCATTAAATTGTTGATTTGATACAGGCAGATCCTTCTTTGCAATTCTTAGAGCATTACTCTAAGGTGAATTTAATTTTCATTAAAAATGACTCTTACTGCCTACACATGTGCTAGATATCTCCCCATTGTTAATAGCCACTGTTGCGGCTACAACAGGAACCATCATCTTCCAAATCTTGCTTCTAGAAGAACAAAACTAACTGCATCCTTATTCTAATCTGGCCATCCAACTTTTTTCACTTTATCACCATCACCTTGTAAAGCTCTGTCTTTCATATTATGCAGATGGCATTAGAGCCCCACTGCAGTCCTTGGAAGTGGTTCTCTGCTATTCAGCACAGTTGGCTTTTGAATGAAACATGAGGTTCCTTTAGCACCTCAGGAGGCTGAGCGTGCTTTAGCAGCCCAGACCCAGCCTGAGCACAAGCACTGCCCTTTAATTCCACTTAAATAAATTCAGTGTTGTTGGTTTTGCCCCTGCTCAGAAAGGAGCTTAGTGGGAAAGTCAAAACAGATCTCAGCCAAAAAGAAAAAAATCATAAAGAAAGCCCATAAATTAAGCCAAGCAAGTGTATCCTAAGAAGAAGAAAGATCTCATGCAGACGAGGCAAACCATGCCACGCATAGAAAGCAAATCCCCACTGCTGGTCCCCGCTCATGCTATTCCAAAGCAGCAAATCTCTATGTGAAGTGTTTGTGAGCAAGCTGGAAACAGAGAGGCCTTGGAAAAATAATTAAGAAATAAATTCTACTATTTGGTGGCATTTGTTCCAAAGGAGACAAAGTGTCTTTTGTGAAACTCTCCCACCAGAAGCCTTGCAGAGCTTGAACTGCATCCACAACCTCCACTGGTATTAAACATAAAGTAAAATCTTGTTGTTCTCCTTTCCTTTTACTAATGAAAGCAGGGGTGGAAATCCAAATAGATTTAAAAACATACAACTAATCAACCAAGTTGGAGCTGCACTTTTCTGAGGATATGAGTCAACTTTACTAGGATTTCTTTAAAAAAAAAAAAATCTATTAGCATTATCACAGTAAGAACAGTACCCCAGAAGACAGGGAGGGTAAGGTGCTTAAATATGGTGAACGGATTATCCCAACAATAAATCACTGCTCGTGTGTCATATCAAGTCTACCGTATTTTTCGTTAGCTAGCATATATTAGGTAAGGGTAAGATTTTTTTTAAAGGAATTAAATCCCTTTCAAAAAGCTCCTCCAACTCAAGAGCATTTGGAAACCCGGCTAATATGATGCTTAAAAAAAAATCCCCAGTTTAGAACCTTCATGTTTTCTTTCTTTCCTCTGAAACTCTGAGAAGACAGCGGAGGCCAACCATCACCTGGCTTTATAAGGTGATAGACACAGGGAAAACCCAAATCCAGGTCGATTACAAATCTTCCCAGGAGGAAGATTGCACAGGAGGAGCCAGGCTTCCAGACACCACTTAAGCAAAGGTCTTGGAGGAGGGAAAGGTGAAATCACTGCAAGTGTGATCTTTTTTTTTTTTTTTCCACCCTTTTTTTCAGTGAGGAAGGAAAATGTAGGTAAGAGAAATAAAAGATACCTGTAAAGTATCCATTGTAGACAAACTCCTCACTGCCTCAGCAGGGCCCATTAGCTGAGAATGCATCGGCACCATCATCTCTCCCTTCCTCCTGGGAAGGAGAAATGGGAGGAAATGGATGAGCTTGGTAAGCAAAAGAAAGCCAAGAACAGGAAAGAGCTGAGAGACCAATTAAACACTGCGCACATGTAGGCTCCATGCAAGGCAGCTGACCTACAAAGACTATTCAGTGTATGCAAAGGGCTGCAAATTGAACTGATAAAGTAATCAGGTGCAGAAGCAGCACAACATCAAGCTGCATTGAGGGGGCAGGATTCCCCTCTTACTGACTCCACTATAAGGAAATGATTAATGCTGCAGAAATCAAAGCAGATCCAGTGGCATAAAAACTCACGAGATCCGATTCAGCTCTACTGCCTTTTGCATGTACTTGGTAATATGAATTGGCAACACTTTAAATGTTTAAACTGAATGAAGCTGGAGGAGAATTACTTCTGCAAGAGAGAGAAATCCTGTTTGCCTGCCACTCTATGGGAAGGCAGAGCTAAAATAGGCCATTGCCACCCTGCAAGCACAGGAGAATTTGCCTGTTTTGATCCTTTTCTTCCTGCAAACTTCTCTACTTTCAATAGTTGGGAGAAAGCAACAGGTGAAAAACTCCTCAAGTTGCTCCATTGGCTGGGACTGAGCAGGAGAGGCAGATGTGGGAGTGAATTCTTAGTTCTGTATTAGGGGGAATTAGATTACATGTGAGCAATGAAGTGTGTCCCTTAATGGACAGGCACATCACAGTAAGCAAAAAAAAACTCTTGTAAGTGTAATAGTTTTCCATTGTTATTTGGAATGTAATGTGAACTCTTTCTTAACATCATGTAGTACCATAGTTACTAATTCTCCTCTTCTTTTTAAGGAATGTTTCCACCCCAACTTCTCCTCTCAGGACAGGACATAATAGAAAGATGTGCCCTCTAAAACCATTTACTTCCATGGAAATCTTTAATAATAAAGTGCAGCAACGAAAAATTGCAAAGATAGAGTGGCCTGGAGAACAGGAAATTTAGACCCACAAATATATCATGACACAAGAGATGCAGCCAAGACAGCAATTTCAGAAGGAAAACAATGCTGTGTAACATCATTTCCCCCAGTAGCTGCAAGTCATTCAGCAACCTTGAATTAAGCTCACACCTCTACTGTCTCTCTACAGCCTCATGAGAGGAGAATGAAACTCTTTATCAGCAGTACCAAAAAAATCTTCAAACAGCTTAAATATTAGAAGGTCCAATTAAAGTTAGTGTGCTGGCAGCTGCCCTGCAATGATTAATGGGTTCACATATCTCCCTATACCCTGGCTCAGCCACGCTGAGCTCATGTTTGAGCATTTCATAACCTGAGCAGCTCCTGTGCTTCCAAAGCCCCAGCCTTGCTTGGATGGTTATTTCTCCAGGAAACAGGCAAAATGAGAGCTTACTTTTGTTTCTTTTCTTTTTTGAAAACATCCTTAAGAATAGAGGAGCATTGAATAACTGACTAGTGGCTCACTATTGTAGAACAATATACAATAAAAGAACATAAATAAAGAACAACTGGACCTTGCTACTAATGAGAACAGAGAAAGAGATTGTTTTTCATAAATAAGCAGAACTAGCAATAGAATCTGGGGACAGGTGTAAAGGAAAGAATATCACATTATCATTAGGAAAAATATAAAAGGAGGCAGGCAGGCATCTGCAGACACAGAGTAAGTCTCCAGAAACAATCCAAAGTCTGTTTTGCACCTAGGTCCGCTTGCTTTTGTGAATGGATGTACCCATCTCTCTGCTCATTAAGCAATTTGATGGATTTTGCACTCAACAATAAATACACTCAGACATCTACACACATCTACACTCTTAGGAGGTTCACAGAAAATAAAATAGAAACTATCAGGAGGAAGTACAGCAGCAGTGAGGACAGATTCCCAGGTAACAAATGAGGACAACACTGCCCCAATTGTTGCATTTTATAACTCTGCTTGTGATTTGTATCCTCAGAACCTATTTCTAATCTACAAAGGTAAACTCATTTGCTTCTGTTGATGCCTGACTTTAGAGACACTGAAAAATGCGCTGACAGAGCCCTGTCACAAGGCTGAAGCCTCATTAAGCCTTGAAACAGGCTCAGCCTCCCAGCTTGCAAAAATACGGACCTGCAAGGAGTGCCATCAGGGAGAGCTGAGTATTTGGGGACTTTCAGTCCTTCGACTCTGCTGTGATAGCCAGGAAGAGCTAATGAGCATCACCAGGAGTGCTGGTATGATAGCTACGTACTCAATGATCCACTGAGGATTTTGACAGTAAATCACAGGGTTCAGCCAAACAGACCTAACATTGTCTTGTTCTTAGCCCCTTCCAATCTAGCAAATTAAAAAATAAACAAACAAACAAACAAAAAAAACCCCAAAAAAACAAAACCAAAAAACAGCTAGTTCCCTGTGCAGCAATAAAACCCTCAGTATCTTGGTCTTGCCTAGAAAACATGTTCAGATCCCGCAAACATGAGATGAGCTACAGGATGTTTGCTCACGCTGCCTTCCCTGCCTGCTGCCCTGGGTAGCCCATGTGTGGGAGGGCATCAGCACGTGCAGCAGCAACATGGCTGATGTGAGGTGCTCTAAGGCTGATTCTTCTCTGCAGAGGACCCCAACACTGACATCCATGGACACCTGGACTTCTTTCAAACCCGCTGCTACTAATCCATTCATTGACTACAACTGAAAAAAAGCTATGACAGAGGCAGAAGGCAGATAGCACTACCTTTGTTCTTCTGCTGGGCCTTCCACCAGAAGATTTCAGAGCGTTTTTACAAAGCTTCACTCCAGCACTATGAAAAGGGCAAGAACCCTCATTGCCATTTTGCAGAAAGAAAGGCCAAAGCAACAGATCCACTGATCTGCCTAAAACCACAAAACAAGTCAGGGGCACAGCTCACACTCTGGGCAGCCCTGCTGACCAATTCCCCCTTCCTCAGTAAGCCATAGAGCTCAAGAAATCTTAAAATCCACAAGATTTCCCAGTCCACTTTAAGGGAGTATATGGGGCTAAAGCAAAGTACATGCTGGATAAGTGACTGTCACATGGTGCACATGAAAACTGGATTGCATACATGCATATGTATATACATTGGTATCTCCATGGCACATATTTCTGCTGCAGAGATGTGCCCATTGTGCTCAACACTATTGTGCAGCTATTAAATGCATGCACAGAAAGGGTGCTAATTGCTTTTCCATTCACTAGATATAGTCTCTACTTCGGTAGAAGGTGCATTCAATACAAAGCAAATCCATGTTAGAAAATAGAGTTGCTTCCCGAAGCCTACTGCATTTTAATTACCATCTGCATGGATGTGGGATCTTCTGTTTGGTAACAATGCTGCTGTTTCAGTTGCCTTTTCCGCTCCTTTAATATGGAGATTTTTATTGTTGGCCACATCTCTCCTAATGACTGTGGTAGTGTTGCGAACAGTGCATTCAGGTGCTTCACACATACAAATATTGAAGGCGTGACTGCAGTAGTAACCAACAAAATATGCAAAAATGCCATCAAAATATACAAAAATAAGCAAAAACATAGAGGGGATCACAGGCAGTCATAAGGGAAAGTAGGAGGCTGGGCCCAAGCAGTTGTGCTGAATGGCAGCAGAGCAGCTCGCTACTGCGGCGAGGACTATCAGGAAGTCATTTCCAGTTTGTGACACACACTGAAGTCTTCCTCGCGGACTGATTTATCTTCTACACTGTCCATTTTGCAGCCTATCCATCACTGGAAGATGCCTGAGAGGCAATAGGGGTGGGGAGGAGGAAAAACAAACAAGCAAAACCCTCAACTCACATTTCATGCATTGCCTGAAGAGTACGAGGGCAGAAAGCACAGCACTACAGCTTGCTGAGAGAGCAAGAGGTCGTGAGGGGAAAGGAAACACTGCAATGCTCATGGGGAGGGTGCAGCTTGGGAGAAAGGAGGGGAGAAAGGCAGAAGTGTCAATTTTGAGTGACACCTTTGTTGTCAGGGCTCAAGTTTGCCAAGATCATCTCAGGTGCATCACCTTAAAGGCAACTGGAGTGGAAATGCTCCCCACTTCGTTAGTCACAGGCCTGATTTCAAGCAGTTTCTGTGCAGTCTTAACTGATGAGCCATCCCTAAAACAAAAGCAATGAACATATTATAGCATCCCAGACTAGTCTTGGGCTTCCAAAGCTCACAGAGTAGTCTCATATTCAAGAGTACACCAAATAAATCCAGCTACTCTGAACTGTCTCGTGCACGACTGAGCTTTCCTCTTCAGTCAGACTCACTGCCCTCAGACAGATGCACCCATAGCTTGAAGAAAGCTGTTGGAGTTGACTTTTCTAACAATTCCAATTTCTGCTTCCCATCTGACAGACCCTGGGGAACAGATTTGCTCTCTAATCACTCTCTCACTCAAGCAGAGGGGGAAAAAAAAAGACAAAAAACCACTCTGATTGGAGGCATTAGTATTAATAGAGATCTCTAGACTGGTTCCACTTTATACTTCTGCACCATTACTAAATACATTTAATTTCCTAACTTTGGCTTGAAGTGCCATGTTCGACACTGCATGACTTCAGCCCAAAAAACAGTAAAAGATGAGTTGAAATATTCAAAGATGAAAGGGCCACCTCATCTTGCAGAAAAAACTGACAGCCAGACAGCACTGAGAGCCCTACAGGAAAGCAATATGTCTGAGATTCATTAGTGCCCTGTTTCAGTTTGTGTTAAATTATCGGGGACGTTTTCAGCATGATCCTGTTGGAGGCAGCAAAAACACAGATGTCTGAAAGCAGACGTGCGCCACCCCCCCACACACACGTCAAGCGACACATTCACACTCCAGGGCTCTCAAAACCCTTCTACACAAGTGGGAAAGAGGTTCAAATGACAACACATGCACCATCAGGATGACACTGGGAAAGGTATCTTGAGGGATGAGCCAGTAATAATAAAATTAAAAATAAATAAATAAAGAAGAAAGCCTTCAGCTCACAGAGTTGTTATTCCTATCTGCTTCCTCATTTGCCAGAGGTTTCACACTTGCTTGAGAAAATTCAAATTCTGTCACCTTCCCTGATCACATCAGGCATGATTTAGCAAGGAAGCCAGGCACATCTCTTCTGTATTCCTTCTTAATTTAGTGTTCAATAAGTACCAGGGAAAAAACACAAACAGCTAAGCTTTTTCACACTAAGCAGATGAAATACAATCTTGATTTCATGTATTATTTATACACCTTTGTGTAAATATGTATAACTTGCACATGAGCACATTCCCCGGAAACAAATGGCCCCTTAGCATAAAAGTAGGCAAACGTAATCTTCTTCTCCCAAGCACCAGCCCCCACTGTTCTTGAACAGGGCTGCTGCTTCAGCAGCTGCACTGAAAAACTGTGCTGGAGTTGAGGCTCTGCTCTCCTGTATATAAAGAACTGTATAAATAGCCTCACACTTAAAGACTTTGCCTAGTGAGCAGCCTATAGCAGCAGCCTGCAAAGAGGGAACAACAAAGAGGGCTTCAACTCTCAGCACTTAGGTTGCAGGCACAGGCACCTTTTGGCTAAAACAGTTTCCAGTTCCAGGTGCCCGTCTCACGCTCGCAGAGATCGTACAGCCCATGGAGCCACAACAGCTGAGGTGGATGCACAGATGCTCCTTGACTTTGGCAGTTTATTTTTGGGGTCACTTTGTCCATGCTAAACTAGTGGGCTCTGGTTTAGAAACAGGTCCCATTCAGCAGGTGCTCCAGCATCAAGCTCTGGCAGGAGGAGGGCTAAAGCTGCACCATTTCACCAACATTTCTGCTAAAACAGACTGCAATTGTTAAGCAGGATCCAGAGAGAAGGAAGCTTAAGGTCAGGGGAAGAACAGATTCCCAGGCTAAAATCCCAACCCCTGACTGTCCTTTCTAAGTTTTTGTTTTTTGGATACTTAACAGCACAAATGACCTGACTTCCAGAGTTTATTTCCCATTAGAAGGGCAATCTCAAGTGGTGGGTAGTCCTATACCAGGTTTTGTTAACATTCATTTGCCTTCAGAGGTAAGAGCTTGCCCAGTCCTGGCAGCACAGATGGTGAATGATTATCAAACCCACCTCCAATAGTCCAAAATGCTTATTTATTTCACTGCATTTTCCCCTTTCTTAATCCAGAAAAGACAAAAATATAGTTCAATATAAAAACAAACATATTCAAAATACTGCATCAATAGAATAAGATAAAATAGGACAAATATATTAAAATCACTTGGAATATTAGTTATAGCATTGTAGCCTCTTATTAAGGGACCAGAAAGAAGAGTAAAGAAGATGATACACACATAACTATGCTTTACATCAGAGTGTCTGCACAAGCAAGACCTTGAAATGTTAGACAAATACACACCAAGTTCGTGATTTATAAATATATCTCATTTCTTTTTCTTCCTGCTCTTCTCCTTCAGGCCTTTAAAAAGTAGGACCAAACACAATTTCCTCTCACAGGTTTGATTCATTCTTGAGAATGCAGATTAGAAGCAGGAAGCCAGTGAGAGCTTGAGATGATTTTAATTGCCCGTAGATTCTTTTGGAAAAGAGGGAAATAGATATGTAAGCTCCTCTATGAAAGACAGATGGATGACTAAGGTCTACTTTATTATAAGCTGCCACAGCACCAACTCAGCACAAGGCAGCGATCATTTGACTATGCACAGTCCTACCACCTCCTCATAACAGCAACGTTTGAGTCTCTTAACAGCCTGACAGCAAGTTGCTGGGATGAAACCATGATGTGAATGCAGAAGCCACAAAACCAATTAGGACTGAACAATGAAAAAGACGAGGAAAAGGACAAAGTTTTGAAATCATTCACTCCTGAGATTCAGCAGCTACACTTGTGTTCCCCATTAAGATACCCCTGACTCTATCCTGGAAGATTTTTTTCCCTGTGACTCTGAGCCCCTATTCTGTCCTTTATCTCAAGCGGAGTCTGCTAAAACAGGCTCTTCTTGTAATCCAGATTCACATCTCACTGGCAACCAAAAGGATTTCACAGACTCCTTTCATATAAATCACAGGAAGAAATCACTACTAATAGTCCACCTCCCACTGGCAGACAGGAGATACAGTGAATGCACAGCTCTCTTAAGCAGTGCTTGTTTAAGACAATAAGCCTGTTGTTCCTTGCTATGTAAAGTTTGCCAGGATGTATAAAGCCCCATTCCTTTGGCATCTGGTTCCATCTTGCTTTGTTTTCATTAGATTTTCTTTTTGTCTTTTAAAGCATACTGTTGATGAGAAGTATGAAGGGGTGGCCATCCCCAACTTTAACAGGTTGGCCTGTACAGAATTCAATAGTAGTAACTGGTCTGCACCAAAACTGTCACTGCTATCACAAAAAACTTCATTTGAGGGACTTTTTAGGGCACTAAGCATATTAGAGTCCATTTGTGACACCACCTTTCTGAAACCACAACTTCTGAAATTAAATTGGATCCTTGGGCTAAGGGCTGATGCTTTGGTAGACAAGGAAAAGGCAAGTGTTCTCAAAAGAGCTAAACTAATGATGCTGCTTTCCCTTTGGATGCTGCTTTGCCCAGCAGATGAGGTCAACTGAGTGATTATCCACTTGGATTGTCAGGGAAAATAAATTGTTCATTGTTTGATTTATAATTTAAAACATTTTATAAATTCATGAAAGAGCAATTGGTTTCACTGTTCTAAGAATAAGCAGCTATATATGATCATGTTTAAGTTTTTAAAGAAAGGATACTGTCAAAGACAGTTCCAGAACAGCAACACGAAGAATAAATTATATACGGACACTAACGGGGACAGGGGACATTGCAGCCTAAAGAAGCCATTGCAATGTCAAAAATATGAAATGTCTGGTCTCCTCCCAGCAGATTCAGTGTTGAGAACATATTCATGTGGTGTTATCACAACATAAAGCAGAAATAGGGGCTCCGATAGGGAGATACATGGCAAGAAACCAATCAGTTACTAGAGCAAAAACCAAATCATTTTGCTCAAAGAAGGACAAAAGACTGCTATGAAATGATAACTAAACTACTTACATGAAAAACTAAGGCCACCCATAGAAAACACTGTGTATCCTGTTCTGCTGCTACTAATGCACCTTGAGCATAAAGGCCACTGCACTGAATCTATATCTTTCAAAACGGGTGAAGTGGCTGCATGGAAAAACTGTTCTCTCGTTTAATGTGTGTCTGGAAAGTAGTAAGGTGGATGCTTGTTTTTGTTAATAAGTCAGCTCTAACTTCCACAGCTACGCTGCATTACTAGTACTGCTGGATCATGTAATATTACAATGAATTCTTAAAAGTCAAGGCCTAAGAACTAAGGCCCTCATCCACCACTGCAGAAGGCCACAGACATTTCACCGCCTAAGCGCAACAGGCAGAGACAGCAAGAGAAGAGGGCTCACCCTGACCGCTGCCCAAAGCTGGCACCTGCAGAGCTCTACCCTCTCTTTACAAACCAGCATCCAAGCTTCCTGGATCAGCTTGACATCCAGCAGGTAATGCTGCTGCCTGAATCAACATTTGCTTATTAGTAATACAAAAAAGATGGGCAACTAAACATTACAAAGTCTTAAACTGAGGCCATACTGGGCCTGTTTGGTTTCCATAAGCACAGGAACTTTGATTTGGAAAAGCTCTGCCAGGACCAGCCATCTTAACTTTCTGACCACACTACAGAGCATCCAAATGTCCAAATACAGGTAAAGCTACAGTAGGGTCATGATATTAAATTGTGCTGTAAACAAGAAAGTCTCACATGGAATTGTTGAGGAGTCGATAGCAGTTTTCGCTAGATAAATTACATAGCAATATAGAAATATGCTAGAATAGGCCTCCAGAACCAAGGAGATAATGCTGCATTACCAAGGATTTGGACTGCACCACAGCCCTATATATTCCCTCAGTACTGCTTTCTGCGTTGCAGCACTGTGTAAAACTTGTCTGTGCTGTAGATATTGAGCTAGTTTGAATTCATTCTTGCTCTCTGACATAACTGACCTGCAAGAAGCAGCTGACGAGCAATCATTTCATTGCTTCATGAAAGACGGCCCTATTCTTTGTCATTCAAGTTTGATTTTTTTGCAAGAACAGAACTGTGCTGTCTAAATTCTGAGTTCAGCTTTCTGGAATGCTGAATGCAAGGACATGAGGGCTGGAAGAATGAATTTTTATACAAAGACACTATCTTTATCCATTTCTAGAGTTTCAAGGGTAGGATGCAAGGACCCAACGAATGAAGTGCTCGGTACTGTCATTTCTAGGGTTTTCAGGATCCTAGTAAATGTGCAGCCCACAGACATGATCAAACCATGATTCTGAATCACCTGCAAGTCTGATTCCTCACACTGCTACAAATGCCAGTGTAGGAGAGGATGTTGTGCCTGCAGCATGTTAGAAAGCAGTTTGCATTATACAAAGGCAGACTGAAGCAAAAATTTTTCCCAGAAAGTGCAATCACGGAATGACTTGTGATCCTCCTTGTCACTGAAAAGGGACATCTACTTTTGCTTCAGTCAAACATCATCCCTGCCAAATGCACACTTCACTTTTCAGACTCTTACAGTGCAACACCAAATACAGTCACAAAATGTTCTTTAGTACAAATGCGAAGTCATTCCTACTTTTTATATGTCGAATTGAGAACTCCAGAGACAGAAAGCAACTCAGCTGACCATTCATCCACATGAAAAAACACATGAGTCTCTGAACCTAGGACTCAAGGCCCTCCTGACCTGTCCAGTCTTCTACCACCACAGGTAAGTATGCCTTGTCAGGATTAATCATCATATTAAACTATTTTTGCCTCTGACCTTTGACAGGAACAAAAACGTGCTGTTCCATATTTTCTAACTGAAAGTGGTGTAGAATCTTATTCTGTTCTATGGCTAAAAATGTTTATTTTATTTTCTAGTTTAACTGCATTCATCATCCATCTATGCTCATTTGTTCTTGTGCCAAGACTGTTTGTTAGCTTAAATTATTTTTCTACCGCATAGGGCATACCCCTGTGAGTTTTACAGGCAACAAATCATACTGATACTTTGCCATCATTTTACTAAACAAGACAAATTTTCCTGTCTCTCCTTGTATAACCTTTTAATTGTAATAAGCCTTGAGTGAACTCATTTCCGCCTAAGCTTATCCCTGTTGTGCATGAGTGACCAGAATCGTTCCCTTGATTCCACAAACGCAGCAGCTATTAATGCCCTTCTCTACGGACACTTCTTTCACTACATCTAGGCTTCAATTGGTCTTTCAAAATACAATAAATGTGTTTCCCAAAAATATGTTACATCAGATGAACCAAATTCTTTTCTGCCATAAAAGAACTGAATTTGTAGACAAAGGAAATGCAGCAAGTCTTATCTGGACCAAGCTACTCACATCTCTGTGCATCACTCTAATTTATGAAGCTAGTTTACAGCAAAGTGGATTATGTTTAATCCTTGGGCGAATAACCTTGTACTTTGCTCCATTCCATTTTATAACATTGCTCTTGCTTAGTCTTTGAGGTCATCCAATTCTTCTTGCACAGTATTTTATTCTTCCTTTTATTGATATCTCACAACTTTGTGTTAGTAACAAAACTACTTCATTAACTTTATCCTGCTTTCTAAGTCAAGGTCACTAGACTGGTCCCAAGTTTGATTGATCCTGAAAACCCTTAATAATCCCACCCAACCTTTCTTCTTCCTTTTATAGCATAACTTAGCTGCTACCTATTTCTACACCAACTTCGTGTAAAAGTTTTGGCAGAATTCTGGGAAAGATATAACCCCTCAGGAACATCCAGAAAACTGTTAAAGCCATGAATTTCCCTTGAATATAGGAATTATCTTTTGCTCATATCTCAAAGCTTGCCTTTTGTCAGTCCCAGCCATACCAGGAAGGTATGAGGTTGATCAGGTCCAAAGTAATCATCCTTCCTGAAAAAAGGCAAAGTAACTTTCTTAGTTTTGGAGCCACATCTGGGATACATTTAATTGTATCCCATCTTTTTTTGCACGGAGCTTCTTCTCCCCAACTTCTCCATTTCCTAGTTATATAATTACTTATTTGACTGCAAGATCCTTTCCAGTGTTTTACTTCCTTTTGCTTTGTCCCTAGCTTAAGTTGGCTTTTGACATTTCTTAATTCACTCTAGGGAGACACATAATATTTCCTTCTTAGTTTCAAACCTCTGTACTTACATAAGACATCCCACTAATTAGTCCTGAATCCTAAAAATTCTATTTCTGCTTTTTAAAATAAAATAGATCTTTTAATGTCAAAATTGGAAATCATCCCAATAAAAGAAACATTAAAGCTGAGATTCTCCAATGATCACATTCATCACTGTTTAAATATCTGTCTTGGAGACATTTTTCTGACCTAATTCTGCAGAAGGCTGAGAGCTCCCGGAACAAAACCCACACATGCTGTTTCACTTTCAATTAAGTATCAGAATTCAGGATTGTCTACAAGCTGAGCAGGTGACCGTCACCATAATTAGCGCTTCCATTTTCTCTGACCAAGTGTGATCACCAGTTAGTTATCTACCAAGTACTATATAAACTCATATTAAGGATTGGAATGCTCCCAGAGATCCTCTACAATGAACAGTAATAGACTGAGAAGGCCTAAAGACACATTTTTACTGATAAACACACACTGAAAAAGGTGGAAAAGTGAAAGAGAAGACAGACTGCAGTTACTACTTGCTCATCAACTGTGCTTAAATGTCTGGGAACTTGCACTCAGAGTACTTTCCAGCGACTTCCTGTCTGTGGCCATGACACTGAACAGGAACCACGAAGCCTCCATATACCAGCAAGCTTAGGTCTATGTCCTCTGTCTACAGGGAGTTCTTATACAGACCTGAGCTCTACCCTCTCTCCATTTTTCACAGGAAAGCTGGCTCCAAACCCACTGTTAAATTATCTTGCACCCTGTGGCACCCAGACTCTCACATCTCCCTTGTGCTGCCTCCTCCAGAGGAGAGGATTTGGTGACTACTTTGCAACAGCAATGATTTCTCTTTTGACAACTCACATCACACAATAAGCAGGGCAGAAGAGTTGAATAAAACCCTCCCCCAAAAAAACAGTCTTTTTTTTCAACAATTAAACATGCACGAAACATGTTTAAGAACATGAGGAAAGTGGGTAGGGGGTTGCATTTAGATATAAATTCAAGATGTAGATTTCCTCTTTCATATGCCCTCTGGAGAGCAGGAAAAATGTGCCACCGAGGCATCTGAAGGGATTTCAAGACTCGAGTGCTTCCCATCTGGGACCATAAATAAAAAAGCAGCACTGCAAAAATTTTCTATTTCTAGGCCAGACCACAAAATTACCTTGTCCACAGCCATTAAATTCTAGAATGGCATAAGGTATCTGACTAAAAGAGCAAGCTATTTACACCTCCAATTTTAATAATTGATCAAAACTGAACTGCAGTTACACACGCAGAGAGCGAGCAGGAGATAACTGCTAGTGCCTGCCCACAGATCAGCCACACGGAGTAACCATCTGCTACGACAGAGAGTAGCGAAGCCCCTGGCAGCACAGAGCCACATGTGGGGTGCTGCTGCGTTGTGAGACGGCCTCACCGCTCTGCTGCTGCCCATGTGCCGGGCCCTGGGCTCCAGGAGCACAATGGCACACGGGCTCCCGTGCAGTGGTGACAAACCAGATGACAGCAACACTTGGCCCAATTCCTCAGCTGGCTGCAGCTGGCTGCTCTGGCGCCAGTTTGCAGTTACATTGGCCAAACTAGCTATTTTCTCAAAAACTAAATCAAACCTCCTACTGAGATCAAGTGATCCAGTGGCTAAACAACAGCTTTCACATACTGCCTGCTCTACACTTAGATCTCTGGTTCATTTCTGGAAGGACTTTTATAATTAATACTAATTAATTAGAATTAACGAGTATCAAGATTGATGCTTTGGAAGCTGCCTAGAAAATATCGATGCCCATTGCTCCTTATTTTTAATGGGAACTGAGCATCCAAATGCCTTAGACCTTTTTCTTTTCCCACATTTTTCTTAGTCACCTAGTATCTATTCTTTGACAACATGCCCCATCTATTAAGCAAAGTTCTGCCACTGAGACAAAGTGAGATGTCAGCCTCCCACAGAGTGATCATTCTTGCGCGCTGGCTCCAAACAGGGAATGCTTCCAAATCACACTGCATCTCCCGAGGATGGGCGCAGAGGTATGTTCCTTGGAGCAACCCTTTCCTGGGCCAGCGCACAGGCAAGCTAGGGAACATGCTTAAGGAGCCACTGTGCCAGCTAATAGGAAAATTTCAAAACAAGGAAGCATATTTATCACATGTAGATTGTGGACAAAATATTTTTTCTAGTTTTACATGCCTTAAATGAAAATCAGATAGAAATCTATAAAAAATCTTTAGAAACCGTGCACTATTTTAGGGTATTCATATCCTTATGGTTTATTCCTAACTTCCAAGGTGGAGTTAACAATTCAGCATTCCCATATTCCACTCACCCCAGGAGACTGTCAATCAAATCACCCTCAGTGGGGAAATAGTGAGTCCGGTTCTATTGCAGTGAGGTGTCTCTGCCTTGCTTGTGCTTATCTGAGCAGAGCCAGAGCAAGAAATCAAAAACAGAATGGAACAAAATCCTTCCACAAAGTGAGCAGAAGAGCACTGTAATCTAGCATGGGATTTCAGCTCTTGCTTTTCATTGCCTATACAATCCACACTGATTGTGACTGGACACCCAACACATTCCAATATGCTACCTCTGTAGCCTGGGGACAGATTAGATGAATTACCTTGAATGTTCTTCTAAACAGATTTTACCGTCCAGTGCCAGGTCATTGAGAGAGTATGCAAGGACTGATCAGTTTTAACAGTTTTGACTTCAAGGCAGCACATAGTTCCTGACAGAATTAGCATCAACACTTACACTGCTGTCACCACGGCTAAAAACTTCCCTACATTTGCATATCATTGGCCTTGGTTTAAGAGAGGATGTCACCTCCAATCTGTAATCTCCAGAAGCATCTCTGACTGGCCTTTGAATGCCAAATATTTTAGCATTGACACCAGAGAATTTCAGAAGGTGCGGGAAGTTTTCTGAAATTATTATTGAATCATGAGACAAGACGATGGCCAGAGATTCTGCGCTTGATTTATTCAGAAAGTATTTGGCCTTTTGTGGGATTAGTTCAAAATAAACCAGGATCAAAAGTTAGAGCAGCCGGTATGTTCAAGTTGCAAGTTTCTGTCACTTTACACAACACCATAAAGAGAAAAGTGCTGGGGTTCATGGCAAGGGGGGTAGACTGAATCCGTTACTTTCACTTCCACTAAACAAAGAAAAAAAGTTCTGAGAAATCACTACTCTTGAATCATCTCAGTAATGCAATCTCAATTAATTACAAATATCAGAAATTAATTTAGCCTAAATTGTTAAGGTTACACAAATGAGTGGACACAGCATCTGGGAAAGTTACTGTTCCTTTGACCTCTTCCAGTGTAGATGTCTAGCAGAAGCTATCAACTGTTACAAGTTTCCATCTGAAAAATAATACAAAATATTCCAAAGGACTTATCCATAAAGGGGAACTATTTCAAAATAAGCTAAGGATGTATATCAGAGGCACAAAAGCTATTTTAGTTTCCCTCTCCATCTGCACACTCCCATTTCACATTATGAATTCCTCTTTGCAGTTTATCTTCTGAAGTGATTAAGCTTAAACCACATGACAGCATTTTCAGTGGAGAAAAAACATATGCCACAGAGAGAGGGCAGAATAGTCATTTCAAAAGCCACTATTCCCAGCTATTTGTTTGAATCAATAAACCTTAATAGAACCCTTTCTCCTGCATCAAAAACATAAGCAGCAGCAGACCTACTGGGAACTCCATAGCTATTGCTCTCATGGACGCGTGTACAAACACAGGGGTCAAATTATATTCTTCAAGGTGATGGGGAGATTTCATTACTTTAAAAATGATAGAATCTAGAGGAGACAAGTCCTTACTAGATGAAGTGGTCAGGTGAAACACATTGTTTTATTCATAGCAAAATCGTGATTGTATTACCAAAAAGCCTACAGGTCTCAACTCCACATTCCCCAGTTTTGCTGCTTGGACTCAAATCAGATCTCCTATTCTCAGCTTCCTCTTCTTCCAACCTCTGAAAACAAAGCTTTCCAGTTTTAGATCTGAGCGCATTTATTTGGTGATCCAGTGCTCAGGACACTACTGAGAATATCACAATCATAGTCTGAAATTGCAGACACTTAGGGCCAGCTGGATCTGATACAGTAAAATGACACCAAGAACTCCTACTTTCAGACCTACCTACTGAGATATGTGGGGAAAGAATAGAGGAAACTGAAAAGAGCCAAGGTCTCTGATAACAGGAGCTTCCCAGAGCTATTCCTTCACATTCTAGTCCCTTCTATTCCTTCACATTCTAGTCCTTCCTGCATTTCTGTCTGCAATCCTGAGCTGATCATACAATTTCTCAGTGCTTGTTTTCTCACCTGGCTCAGAAGAATGCTGCATCTTACTGCGACCGAAGGTGAAGGTTTCCAGGGCCACCTGAAGTCGGTAAGATCGCTTAGATCTTTGAAGACTTAGAACCAAGGGAAAAAAAGAAGTGTATGGTTCATTAAAACCTGCATGTGACATACCTTGAGCGGGGGGGGGTGTTCAAACTGGAGTGCTGCAGACATCTACATACCTCTCTTTGGCATCCTTGCTTTGCGCTTGCATCTAACAAGCTCCCCTCCTTCCCTACCCACCCCCTCCCCCTGCCACTCTACAGTTCTTATCGGCAGTTGGATGTTCAGTGATTTTTGAACTCCACACATCTGCCACCAAATTATTTCTCTATGTCTTGGTTCACTGAGCAGAGATTCTGCATCACTGAGCTACAGAATTTCTCCAGTGACAACAGGCTTATCATGGCAATGCCAACCTGTCTCACTAAAGTGCGCTTATGTGAGAAAGACAGAAAGCACTCTGCAAAAAGGAGATGGTTCCTGCAATAAATTAAGAGGGCTTCTTCCTTTCCCCAGTTAGAAAAAAAAATTCTTAAGACAGATATATGTTGCAGTTAGTGGTCCATTAAATTGAGCCTACTGCCAAAAGACAGTGAAATGCTTATGGCGTGAACACAGATGTGCCTGTTGTGTATGCAACAAATTGATTAAGGTCCATGCTGTCACAAGGAAGAGTTAATCAATGCAGAATGGCTGGTTGCTAATTTCTAGCCAGGAAGAAGCTCCCTAGGCAGAAGATTCTGCAAGTCTGACATCCGCCTGCAATCTTTCCCCTTGCTCTCTTGGCAGAGCAGTGGGTGAACAGATAATGCTTTTAAGTGTCCATTTACTGATGTAAGTTACAGAAAAACAATGCACAGTGCTCAGGACACCTACATGAATGCAAAATGAATTCATTATAATTGGTGTTACTGTAATGAACAGCAAATGCATTCATAATGTTAGGGCATTTAAAAAAGTTATGTGTTGCTGGATTCCTTGTCTGTAAAAGCGTTAATAAGGAAATAGGTGCATCAGATTTAAGAGAAACTCAGTCAGGCATTGGCAAGCTGCCGCTCCAGAGGCTCAAGAGAGGAAAAACAAGTGCACATGGCTTTTAGCACCTCAGCTATAAAAATACTGTTCTCTCTACAGCAATGGGTCTTTTTCTATCTCTGAATCTGAGCTAGGTAGGTCATCTAGACCACTTTCCAGTGCTGAAATGTTCCCTACAGGATATTTGCTACTGCCTTATCCAATTTAATTTTCAGACATCTGAAGAGAGATGCTTTCTACCATTCCCTTGGAAAATTATTATATAGTCCCAGAAAAGTTAAAGATGGGAACAAACTCCTGAAACTTAACTTAATTTGCTCATCTACAGCCAGCTCTAGATCTAGAAGACTTCCAAGTTACCAAAGTTTCATTTCCATTGTTAAATCAGTCAGCAAAAAGTAAAACCATCTTAACAAAGGGAAAGCACTGATTATTACTAAGCTCATCTGAAGGGTGGTGGGAAAATAGGAAAAAAAAAAAAGGGGGAAACTTTACGCCAGAAACACTGGCATCCAAATTCTGCCCTCGAAGTCTAGTGGGGCAACCCCAGCTTCACCCCCCAAAACCTTTCAACTTTGTTAGCCAAGACCTTCCTTACGCAGCATCTCTTTAGGAAGAGAACATCAACAGTGCATGGAGCACACAAAATTACAACCCCAATCTTAACAGCACTAAAACTTTCAAATTACTCTCAAAACAAAAGGTAGGGAAGATGAGTTTTTCTGTGGCTGTCTCCTCTTTTGTTCTTTTTAATTGATGTGCAAAGGGTGTGTGGCTTTTGTGGACACACAGCCTAGAGAGTCCAAACGTGGCCTCACTATTCTGGATCTCCACCAAGAAACAGAAAATGAAATACCGAGAAGACTGGCCCTCTACCTCCCATACTGCTCCCATTCAGATTCTCACCATGAGGACACTGCAGGTTTGTGAAAGATCCTGACCACAGAAAGGACACACAGAAATACTCTGTGGCAATGTTTTCAGCAATATCTGTTAACCAGATTGTACCAGCAAAAGCACTGCAGGCATTTTGAGAATTCCCTTTTCCACCATCCTGACAATTAATTACACACTCCTGTGTTCCTCAAGCACTGGCTGGTCCTCCCAAGCAAACTTGGCCAGGTGAAGCACAGGAGCGAGCAACGCATCCAAGTGCAGAAGGAACTGAATGCAGTGCCACTGAAAGCAGGTGACGACACTGTTTTATAGCATCAGGGTTGATGGGGGCTCAGTGCCTCCAGGGTAAATTGCAGGCCCCGTGACCTTTGCCGCAGGGAATTTGAGGTCAGCTTTCCCAGGAGCAGTCTCAGGTTTTCAAGAAACCCAAGAGCCACAGCAAATGGTGTGTTCCTTCTCTTCCCCCTCATCTTGTTCCTTACCTGTGATGAAAAGCTCTGTTTTTAACACTAACAGGCCACAACAGGCTGATGAGGTTACATTTTAAGTTTTCTTTATAAATGGAAACAGAGTTTTAAAAAAAAATCTGTATTTTATTTTTCCTTGAAAACGGAGCAATCAGTTGAGGGTACTGCCTTAAGCAGATGTCCCTGAGAATGCTTTGACAGAAAAAGCATTTTTGAGTAATTTAAAAACAACAAAAGCTCAGGTGCTAATAGCAAATTTTTCAAAAACACTTAAATTATGGCTTGAATTCTGCTACTTAACAGCAGTATCTGTGTGCAAATCCCATTAAATTTCTGTGAAAGCCAACAATCTTAAAGTTTTAAGTTGCTTCTAGTCAGAATTTGTTCCTATGTGCTTTTAAAGTGCGACTCCATTCACAAGTTATTTTACAAGAACCAGATAAAATAGCTTGAAATCATCTCTCTCATTTGCTACAGGGTGCTAGTATACAGAGACGCTGACTCAGCAGATCTTGCTTTCAGAGGCTAAATTCACTGTGCTTCAACATCAACATTTTTGTAGAAAAAAAATAAAAAAAGAAAATCACACTATGCTTAAACTATGCATCAGGACCAAGGACACTTACAAATCTTCAAAGAGGAAGATAATATATAAAAAAATGGCTACAGTAAATTTATCAGAAATAAGGTATTCTGTTTTGTGACTTTTGCTGACTTCCAAAAATCACTATAAAAGAAAACAGTATACCGCACACTTCTCACACCATGTTTTCAGAGAGAGCCATAAAATCGCCCTGCCTTCTTGGTGAATTTCCCAGCAAGTCAGAAGAATCTAAAATTAATTGACTTTATGCTCTGCCTCGACAGGGAGGTTGATTGCAATCTCCCCGACAACAGTCCAACCTCCCAGCTAAATACAAACTGCCAAATTCTGCGTAGGGATTTCCCCTGCTGCTTCTGCTTAGCTTTCCGATGCTGAGTGAGAATCTTAAAATTCTTGCTCTTTTGAGGTACACAGTATTTTAAGGACAGAAAGCTTTCTCTTAGAAGTCAGCTCCATTACTGAGGCAAATGAAATGCTAACAAAAGGAACTCTTTCCTAAGTACAGTGTAAACTGAGTGACAGACTTTACCACAGGTGGAGACCAAGGCATATCACAGTAAAACTGGAAACACTGTAGATGTTTCAGGAGTAGATTGCTATTGTTTTGTTGTTGTTAGTGTTTTCTTTTAGTCAATTTTAATATAATAAAAAAATCAAATTGAAAATTTTGTCAGGTATTTAAGTTCGATGTAGAGATAAAATCACTTGCAATGATCTTTCAGGAAAAAAATCTACTATTTTTTTTAATGTCACTTTGACAGTATAACAAGGCAGCGAAAAAGAATACTCCTGTCTTAAATCTAAGCAAGTCTCTTGACTGTAGGAGCCATCCTTCTGCCTTATCTTGCACTAGCAGACTGTAAAACACTGCTCTTACTGTGGTTTAGTGATGACAGAAAAGTCAGCAATACACAAGACACAAATATAGAAGTAGTGTCCTGAAAGATGGGACAAAAAAAGGATGAAGTGAAAGTCAGAGAAAGGGCTAAAGCAGAAGTGCAACACCACAGTGGTGTGACAACTCACTTAATACATAGTCTTTCTGCAGACCCTGAAAGCAGAAGGCAGGCAGGCATTTGCATTTGTTATTGTCGATTAGACATATTTGCATCCTGAATTACCAAACAGCTACCCACAAAAGAAATAGCTTTTGGTCTCTATTTGCCTACAATGTATCTAAACAGGTATCTTAAACCCTCACATCAACATGCCATCTTTCTGGACAGATAGACTTCAGTTTGACACAGGTTAAAGGGCTCACTGCAGCAGACATTGTTGAAATTCTGACATCTGACTTTTCATGAAGCAACATGAAATGATCTAATATTCTCTTCTAGCCTTACACTGTGACAACACACTAAAACCATGCTGGTCCCAGTAGTAACTTATTACTGCAATCCAAAGCAGCTGTTACACACGCTTTGCTTTAAGGAAACATTGCCCAACAAGCAGAAACAGAGTTAATTGGCCTCAACACTGAAATGGTAGTCTAAGCTACAAATAAGATTCCATTTTTTTAGCAGATGATGAAGCAATGTTTACAGCTTTCAAACTCAAGAAACATGTTCAGTGTTTTTGCTTACTTAAAGTACAGTGTTATCTCTGCTGACACAGATTCTGACCTGTTTTATCTACATGCAAAACACAACTTCACTATTTACAGTTTGGCAAGAAGCTTTTTTTTAATTAGACATAACAACAATAGATTAGGGAGAAGAAACAAACAAACAAACCACCCCCACCCCAAAATTGAGATTTGGATTATTAAGCATTGAAAAGTTACACTGGCTCTTATCCTTTCAGATTCACCGAGGAATACCCAATGCCCGGTCTTCACTAATTAGCGCCATTTTAGCAAAAGGATAATGAACAGATTTTGGGGAAAAAGAAGAACTACTTCTCTACAGTACCCAAGAAAGAAAATAGTGGCAGTAATAGGATGATCATAAGCCCTCTTCTGCTCCTATCAGAGTCCTTTTCCCTCTCATTCACTTGCTCATCTGTTTTAAATATACTATATTTAAGTTACACAGGACATTTTTTTGGAATTGAAATACCCCTCAAGAAGAGTTTATGGGAAGAGACAGGTTTTAATGAGGTCAAGCAAAATGGTGTCTTCAGGCATTCCACCTTTTCCCTGGCTAAAATCATATTTAGCACAAAGTACCTTAAACAAACAACTCGATACATTATTAGTATACATGGGAGAAGCAAAAGCAACAAGACTGCAATTTACTGCACCACTTCTACCTATATATGGATGCATATGAATAATAAGAGTAATCTTACAAATAGGTACTATCTAGCTCACAAATTGCATCAAAATAAAACTTAACTGTAGTTCATTACCACACTACTGAAAAAACTTGCAACCTGCATAAATCTAAAACACTCCTATTTCTGCATATAAACTGGAAGCTAAATGAGGTATCATGAAACCAAGAGAATAAGCAAAATTGTATTTATGTTTTAAAATTAAAGCAGATCAACAAGGTGTGTACACAAGAGATTCTGAATTCCCTTTATAAATTATCAAGGTATTTTACACAACTGTATTCCATTAAAATAAATTGGTACCTTCCAGGTAAAAATTAACAGTGACACTGAAGACTCTACCATCTGTCACATGGTCCTCTTGGGTAGATTTTACTTGAATTTTTAACTTTTAAAGTATTTCTAAATAGCGTAGTACTTGCTACAGAAGGGATATCCTAGGAGAATGTTCTTGTTTTTTTTTGTTGTTTGTTTTTTGACAAGGGCTCAATGACAGGGATTCCTGACCTACAACAGATTCCTCTACAGAACAGCAGCATCAATAATAACTATCAGTTGGTTTCTCTGTTCAGCACTGGCTAGCTTCTCCGATTTTATGTGGCAGCAAGAGACTATCCCTCACTCTCCGTGCTGGAAAGGGAAAGTTCTCAGGCTTTCTGTGCCCTGAAGGTTTCAAGAGGATGTTTACTAGCAAAACAGATGGTAGACAGATGTGTGCAGCATCAGAATGGGGAAGCTGTCTGGAAATGTTTTAAGTGGTTTCACACTCTGGCTCACCCAAAACCACCCATACAAATATCAGCAGACAGAAGAGGAAAAGTGTGACACCATTAGAAAAAGCATCCACATTGTTTACATGGTGTCCCACATAACCCTCTTTCAACCCCACTGTATCATCACTTGCACTCTGCTTGGAGCACCACAGGCTAAGCGCAATGACAACACTTAGGCTCCTTGACACAGCAACCAGTCCTTTCACAAGGAAACCTGGAGCACTACAGCAACAGCCATTAACCTTCAAGGAGCTCTGGGCAAGTACTACCTGCACATCTAAAGCAGATGGCACAGGATCACGCTTACGCTAATCCAGAAGGCAGGCGGCCGACATAAGAAGTTCCAGAGCAACCTGGCAGCCCTCTGCTGTGCTGACCACTGAGCCAATGTCGACGTCTTTGCTGCTGTGATGTACAGCAGCTGGACAGAAAGCTGGGCACAGGTTATCAACTAGCTACCAGGGAAAGAGTAAATGTCAGGTCGCCATCTTTTTAAATGAAATCTACTCCTTTATGCCCTCACCACACAGCAGAAGATAATTCATTTCTTTAGAACAAAAGCTTGACTATATTGCCCGAACAGCCTTCTGCATTACGACCCCCACACTAATCTTATTAAGAGAGAGGTTACTGGGCTCTTTGTTGGTGAACAGCACATTAATGAGATCTCCTTGAAATAATCCCATCTCTAATATGCAGAGAAAATTACATTTTCCAGCATAATTACTGTGTCAATCAAACCCCCCAACTCCAACATTAATTGCTTTTCTCTAGATTCCAACAGCCTCTTGTTAAGTGGCAAAACTCCAGGAAGAAAGGGGAGGGGAAAAGCAGGGCATTTATCTTATTCAGTAAAACCCACAGTGGTTCTGGAAGGCTTTACTTAGACCACATCTAATGCCATGAAAGGGGGGCTGCAAAACAGGTGGCAGCTGGGTCAGTCGCAGGTCACTTGGAGATAGTACAACCTTGCAGTGCCTCTCGACTGTGCGCAACCACTGCAGTCACAGCCCATCCACGCTGCAGCCCCGCACAGTGTGGAGCAAACTCCTCCCCAGGAGCAGCTCACATTGCCAAGACACTCTCCATGCAAGCCTGACGCATTTCAATGGCTAGATGGGGTCAAGACGAGTCACGTGCTGCAAGAAGGGCTGCTGAGGAGAAGCCGGTGCTGCGAGTAGGAGTGTTGACACATTTGAAGGCAGCAGCCATGTCCTTAACCTGCCTTAAAACAAAGGGCGGGGCAACGGCAAAGCAGCTGTGGGAAAGACTGACAGCAGGCAGCAGCAACAGGCCCTTTAGATGCGAGACACACAATCCATAGACACTGCTTCCCGAAGACTATTCCACCTAAGAATTACAGCCTCCTCTTATCTCTGACACGATACTCAGTGAATGTAATTCTGCTCTCCGTTATCCCAAAGCTAGTGCAGACCAAGCATTCTAAGCATGCCAGGGACCTCACAGGCCCAGTGATACAGAGAGCTTGGCTAGCAGCCGTGCAGCGCTCCAGCTTCTGCCCCTGACTTCTAGCAGCGTATCTCCTTTAACGGCAGCTTCACCGTCAGCTCCTTGTCGGGTCTGGCTCTGTCCAGGCCAGGGCTCGGGGAGAGCTGGCTGCCCCTGTCTCGCTCTGCCACCCACAGCAGCTCCCCTGCCAGCCAGGGTGGCCCTGTTGGCAGCGCCCGCCCCAGCTGCACCCTCCTCCTGACATCATGGCTTGGGCCCTTCCTGCTGCAACCAGCTCTCTTTCTCCTCTCAGCTACTCACCAGCCTGGGAAGGAAGATGCTTTCCTCATCCTCCCCTCATTGCCAGGATTGCTCCGCATGCACCTGCCATAGGGTGGGCAGCAGCACAGGGACCCGTGCGTGGTCCCCTCCCTCAAATGGCATAGGCAGGCAGAGAGCAGAGGGATGTGGGCAGGCACGGGGAGTAGGAGGTGCCAGGATAGGAGTGGGGCTGCCAAAGCATTTGTACCCTAATGACAATGGGGTGACCTTGTGCCCACGCCCCTGCCACACACTCTCTCAGACCAGTAAAGCCAGTTAGCTCCCTCCTTAAATTCACATGTGACCAGTTTGTCTGCAAAGACACAATTTTCAAAGGCCACGGGCTTCCACTGAGTAACAAAAGGGAGCTGAAGATCTTTGCACCTTTGCAAAACTAAATGCAGTTGAGGATGGACAGGGAAGCTCAAAACGAGTCCTGTCTTTGGAAAAATACACCCACCCCCTCCACCCCCTATGCACTGTGATCCTCAGTAGCGTGCTCCATCTGAAAGGCATCACAAACAACACAGCAGTGGTTGACCATAGTCACCAACAAAAAGTGGGGTTTATACCAGGAGATTTTAAGCAAACATGCAAAGTTTGGGACCTAATAAAACATTAATCACTGTAGAACAGTAGTAATTTGTCAGGTGCTTTGTGCTAGAAGAATGCAAAGCCTTGGGGATTCTTCCTTTAAAAATAACTGGCAAATTGTTAGTTTTAGCATAGAAAAGCACGACCTGACACCAGTTTACACAGAATTCCCAGGATTTGTTAATTTTGCAAATAATGAGTTTTGACACTAAGCACATAGCTAGTGCCTTACAGAGAGCTTCCTCTCACCAGAGTAAGTATGGAAACCAAACCAAAAAAAGTATTTCTAATGAACACAGGTTTACTAACAGAGAAGCAAAGGCTGTAGCAGAGAAAATAAAATCCCTGGGACAAGAAAAAATAATTCAAAGGGAAACAAAATTATGCCCTTTAAATCACTTCTCACTCATAGGGAAAACAAGACAAAGGAGAAAAATTAAGAGCAGAAAACTTATATCTAGCAATAGAAAGCTTGCCAACAGGGAATTTTGTGCAGTTAGAATTATAAAACAGCCTCCCAAGAGGAATGGACTAACCTGGCCACTGAGATACTTGAACAGGACAGGAGAGGAAAAAAAAAAAAGAATAGAAGATATACAGTAAGAGGGTCTGTCTGAAAGAAGACACACAAATCCAGCTAACAGGTTTCTTGTTCATTCCAGCATATGCTGAGAATCCATTCTGCCAAAAATAATCATGGTTAATGTTTACCCCATAAACTTTCTGCATCTAAAACACAAAATGCCACCACATAGAAACTCTCCCAGATAGCAGCAGTATATATACAGATCGAACCACTTCTCTTCCTGTCATTCAACCTTTTGGTGTTTCTACTTTATTTCATAGAAATAAAAGAAGAGATACCTGCATCTCCCATTTTTCCAGGCAAAAATGTCTTTGCCCACAACTTTGAGTGCATTTGTCACATAAGAAGAACAAGGGCTTAAGAAGGAAAAGAGGTGAAGTCTTGGCTACAGAGTGAGACTTGTGCAATTCCTCAGGACAGAAAGAAATAGTTATAGCAAAATAGCAGGCAGCCTTTCCCAGTGTTCCTGCTTGGTACCCCATTACCATACAAGGTTTGGGTGCCTGTTACATGCAATTATAAGCTGCATTAATAAAACACACAGTGCTGCAACAATCACAGGACTCTAGATTCTACTGCTTTAACCGTTTTTAATAAGCAAGTTCCAGAAGCATAAGACATACCAGTCTCTCCCAGGGAAAACAATGGCGGGCTTGTTTCCCCCCACTGCTGTGAGTGTTTTAGTTATTTTTTTTCCAGGTGTTGATTGTGTTGCTCGCAAGGGTACACCTGGGTGAGAACCAAGGCAGTAGCCTTGAATCAGAATCACTTTCCCACTGAGAGTACCTGACCAGCCCATTAAGTTCTCCTGCACTGTCCTTTATTACACTGCTTCTGAAACAATTGCTAGGAAGGAAAGAGAAGAAAAACATATCAACGGTGTAGTGAGTGACCTTTCTTTCGTCACCAACCATCCAGCCTCTGCGAAGCAGCTATGTGGAACGAGAAACTCAGCTGGAAAAAGAACAAGCACCTCACTTGCTCACCACACTGTGAGGACAGATGATTTCTTGTGGTCCCAGAAACTGCTCAGATTAGTGAAGAAGTTAATGGCCAATGCAGTGGGTGAGGCTTCAGGACTGCCCTACACCAGCATTTCTCTGGATGCTCAGCATAGCTGGCTCTTCCTGTCCCCAGAGCCAACAGAGAAGTCAGGATAGCCTTGAAAAAGGATTACCTTCCTCCTGTGCTGCTAATCTAAACATACCTGCCAGCATCAGCTTTCAATCTCACCTGGACTATATGCTCCAAGAGATGCTGCACAAATCACTGCTACGATTTTAAAAGTGCCTTCTACAAGGCCAGAGAAACTTAGTAACACAGAAAAGAGTATCCAACTCTGAAAAAATATTAGTTGCTACTGTGTGAATATTTACTGCTTAGATAAAATAATTCATTTAAAATATATATATACTGCAAATGTAATTCTGCCAAGACAGATGACCCAAATTCAGCAAATAGGAGGTCTGGACAGAACTTGCAAACAGAAAAAAAGGGGATTTAGGCCACCATTGTTTTTATAGCATTTGGATTAGACAGGAAACACAATAGCCACCTTCTAAGAGGCCTTCAGCCTTTTGTAGCACCTAAGTACAGAACATTTATTTTGAGAAACAAAATCCTCCAACAGAGGGGGAATTCTCCAGGGGCAAACAGAAGCTTTGAATCACCACAGCTGAATAAAGGTATTGGAACAGGCTCCATGTATTTTTGATTCATTGACTGGTTCATTAGAATAAGTCTTTTTTTTTTTTTAAATACCATATTACATCTGAAGGAATAACTCAGTATCTCAGAATTATCAGATTACTTTTAGTTAGTAAAGAATAATGAACATACTTAAGACCTCACTAAGGCCTGTATTCCTCAACATAGAATGACAGTATTATTGCAAAAATGCCACGCTGAAAGCATCTAGGTAGATTAAAGTTGCATGATTTTATCTGATTTCTCTTTTTCTTTTTGCTCAGCACAAACTCCACCAGCTGGTCTGGATCATAAAATGAATACAAAATTTTATTATGAACCATATGATACCAGCAGGAGCAGAGAAGGTTGAAAACTGCATGAATATTTAAAATCAGGCAATGAAGTAAAACACTTCTCCCTCTCTTTTATTTATTTTCTTGGACTTCTCTAAAGTTAAGCCTCAGGTTGGCTATACAGGCAATCGCTACAATGACGCTCTAATGAGGGGGGCAGCCCCGCAACCAAAACCACAGAAATCAAGAGAGTCCACTGGCCAATAATTAAGACAGGTCAGACATCATTAGATATCTGTCCCCTCCATACTGTGAGCACAAGCATTCAAAAAGCCCCTGGAAAGTAGTATTTGTTAGTTACATGCAAAGTGGGTCAAACAACACCAGAGGACTAAAAATGGTGCCTTAAAAATATGCTAAGTATTTAAAGAGTCAAACATATCAATGGCAAAAACAAGATTAATAACAAAAACAGCATTCTCCAAGGACTTTCATTTTATCTGCATGAACGTGTAGGCTTTAATTTCCCAGTTAACATATTGACTATTTTTGCATGAAATGCCTGATTGTTTGTGGCTAAAGCTCTATTCAAATATAAAAATAAGAATATATCAATCACAAAGGTCAGAGCAAAGCGCTTCAGTCTGCTGACTGGCTGTTAGCTGACAAAGAACCACCACATTCTAATTCCTCAGTGAAATCCTGCCTTTAAATCAGGTTGAGAAAGTAGCTCATTGATTCCTGCTGCTTTGCTATCAGGAAACAACAGATGTTAATGCTAACAAGAGAGAGGCACTAGCAGCAGCTCTTAAAAGGATCTGTAGGATAGCTGATTCTGTATAGAGTTCAGTGATTCTAGACAAATAGTGTTTTAGGGCACTGAGCCATTCTCATTTTTAAGTAATATTCAGACTTCATAAATAATTATCAGATGCCTTCTGGCACAGGTCAAGCAGAAATCAGTAGGAATACCCAGAAACAGACATTTATCCTCTTCTCCCCGTCACCAAATCTCCTCTTCACCCCACCTTTCTGGAACTATCAACAGCTCCTCAGCTCACTGTAACCACAGTGCTCTAGAAAATTCCTAAAACCTCCTAGCAGTCACTCAACATCACATCTAACCTGTTCAATCGTACCCCAGCGACTTTCCCCGGTGTCTTGCATAAGCATCACTGTGTAATATGTGCCTTTTTCAGGAAGAAGGGAAAAGGCTCGGGGGTCAAACATCCTGCAGTAACTTTCCACTAGTCTCCAAGATCTGTGAGTAACCATCCCTAATTGCTCATGTGGGCCAGAGAAACCAGTGGCACAGCAATTATTACTTGGTTTTATTAATTAAGCCCAAAGAAAAACTACCTAATTGTCTACAAAACACTTATCTTACAAGACAGGAAAAACATTCAGTTTACCTGTGCTGCAAGAGGACTTCACGTGCAAGTCTCGCATGAATGCCTGGGCAGGCCTTCAAATGACACATGGCTGTACACTCCCATACCCCTTGTCTCCCTGTCCTCATGCCATATGGCTCTTTCTTCATAAGTGCACCAACATTAAGGTAATACAACAACAAAACAACAAAGTTGTAAGAGAAAAGAGGAAAGGAGGAAGTAATGCTGCTGTTCTGTGCAACACAAGCTCACTGAAGGAGGACTCTGTTTCCAGCATGCAACAATGGACAAAAAAATTAATTAAATCAATGCTTCAAAACCAAACATGTGGCTCAGGTCAGCAATACAGATGCTTGACTAACTGTCCCCAGTAAAAATGATAATGGTAAAGTGAAAACAGAAGTCTGATTTGCCTGCTATGCATACTTAAGGAAATCAGGAATAATTTTGACTCATTTAAGAAATGCATTATTCTCACCTCAGTATGAGACAGATCAGGTCCTCTGCTCCTAACATATGAAGGATGATCAGCTCTAAAAAGAACATGAGAAATGTTGAAGTTCTGCATTCTAGCAACCAAGATATGTAAAGATGTTACTTCTTGAGTTTCCAATCATTTTCTGCCTACCTAGTACATGACTACTACAAAAGCAAAGTATGGCTTATACTGGGAGCAGCAAAAGTGACAAGAGTAATACATGGAGCTATAACATTGCTTTTACATATATAACAATAGAGCAAACAGCTTGATTTGACAGGCAAGTAAAATAACCACTTGCATTTTTATCATTCCAGGATCACACAGTGTTTGGGCTGGTAGGCTTTTCCATGGTATTTTCCACAGTTTAGCATTTTCCCTTTGCATGAAGCAGGGGAAAGATAAAACCATGTTTTGCAGAAAGAAAAGTCAAGAACAGGAGAGAGAAAATACAAAACTGCTCCTTTGAAATAGGAAGGGTGTGCGTTTGTTTTTAAAACATCTACTTTCCAAACTTATTTTTCAGAAAACAACTTTTAAAAAATATTACTTAAAGCTCCACTTCCAACCACATCAATATGTCCCCACTCAAGCCTTTTATAATTAAGCTAAGACAGAAGAAGGACAGATGGAAAAACAACGGACAACCACTCCCCAGTGGCAAAGCCAAGCTATAAGCTCAGTGTTGGTCTGTGTGAGGCGAGCAGATTGCTCTGGTTTGCAATTTATTCTTCTGATGGGATCCTGTTACCATCTCTCTATTGTCATGGAGAATGCTTTAGCTGGGTTTGGACTCCCCAAAGGCTGTCTAGAGTTGAATGGGTGCTGAAGGTCACTTTTGAAAGCTATTTTAGCAGACGGGTTAGTCCTTGATACATAAAATTGAACAGTCTTCTAAGCAAATCTGCAAAAGCAACCCATGACCACAGAAATCAGAATTACTGTTGAGTATCAGTACAATCCAAAGACCTCCATACAGGCTTCACAGAACACGCAGCCTACCAGATTAGCGTTCCAAGTTCATTTTGCCCTTGTCCAATTTATATCAGTCTCCTTAGCTTTCCTAAGAACGTAAGTTGCTGCTGTTTAGAATAACTAATTGCATCCTGGAGTGTGAGCAATGTGGAAAGAAAGTATAGTTTCCGGCATATCCTAATGTAATAGTATTGTCAGCCCAGAAACGGCTAAAGAAAACAATGCTCTGAAATGAGATACTAAAAGATTTGTTATGTTGCAGAAAGGATTGAAGATAAATGGCCAAAGCAAAATCATCCTGATCAAGCCATTAAGGCAGAAAAACTACATTTTGCATTTCCAAAGGAACTTTCATCACACTACAGAACAGCATTAGAACACAAAGCCTCTTTAGGAGGCAACACAAAAAAAGTATAGAGAAAGGGAAAAAACAGGGACATCACAGAAAAGCCCCTCTCACACAGAGGGCATGTGTTAACAGCCTAAAAGACTTCTGAATTCAAGAGTTTTCATCAAAACTATATATTTTTAAATACAGTAGATAATGCAACCAAGATCCCTGGAAAAAAAAAAATCTCTACTCACAAAAGAAGATTGGTACTGTGGCCCATTCCCTGCTGGGATGATGGAAGAAAAGGCACATAAGGCACATAAGCCATTTAGTTCTTTCTCAGGTTAATTCTTGGGCCAGCACTTCCCACTTTCTGGTAGGCTTGAGTTTACCACAGAGGACGTAACTTCTATAAAGGGCTATGTTCCTTGAAGGTCAAGCGGGTAGAAGAAGATGTGGTGGCCTCCCACATTTTCCAAGCTGGAACAAAACCAGACTGGGTCCCCCTGGCCATGCTCTTCCATCAGTAGTTGCACAGCCAGGATGCTGTTTGCACTTACTCCGTTCTCTGCTGTAGCAGCCAGTCTCACTGACAGCTACCACAGGCTAAGTGTAAAGGTGAAATTATTTCTATAGCCTGATACAAGATCTCTGGATGCTGCACCCTCTGATGGAAACTGCAGTAGTTTCATGTATGTTTCTACTTACAGGGTTTATACTGAACTAATACAATAGTTCCAGACTATTTTTAAACAATTTAAAGTCTATACGTCTCTGCCTCTACAGAGACTTAAATAAGTTATAAACACTGCCTATGACTGTCTGCAGCAGATACAGTAGCACATAGTCCGGAGCTCCAGCAATTCACACTGTTAGACAAACTGCAGCTGCAATTCCTAGTGTTATTTTTAACTTCATTCTCCCACTCAGACTAAAGTCTTGTCAGCCTCTCTCCTTTGAGAGGCGTACATTAAACCACAACCCAGTAGTGCTATCAGCACCTTTGTCAACAAAATATACTTGGCTCCCCGGGACAGTGTGTCATAAATAGTAAGATTTCTGGAGTTCAGCAGTCTACAGGGAAGAGTTCATTAGAACAGGCTGAGTCAAAAGAAAGCTCAGCAAACTAATTAGCCCCAACAAGTGTGGCAGGGCAGCTCTTTGGAGGTAGCACTCCATCGCTAGCTCCTGAGAAGCTAGCACTTTCCCATCTCCAGCATTTAGTCTTAAAGTAGCATTAAAACATACACCATCAGACCAAAAGTTCCATGCTAATATACCACAAAGAGCTGCCTTTCCTCTATTACCTGGTTACCTTAAACAATTTCCTCTATTACCTGGTTACCTTAAACAATTTCCTCTGTGCAGCATTCAATTCAGTCTATCCACAAAGTCGAAGATCTTCAAGATTACATCCATGTAGGAGAATGTGGGTCTTTAGTAAGGTCTGAATCCTCCTGAGTCTTGGTTGGGCTGGCAGGCTATAAATGCTACCAGTATCCTCAGAGATTCTGAGTTAACACAGAGTTAATCTAAATAACTTCAGTGCAGAACAGTAAGGGGCTGAAAAAGTCTAGAGGGAATGCAGAAGCAAGAGAACCAGAATGAGCCACTCAACATGACAGTTTACAAGCTTACAGCCTAAATATTGCTGCCAAAATGACATTAGTCAACAAAAGAAACTTTTAAGTATTGCATCAAATGATGTTCTGACAAATTCCCATTTTTCCAGATGCAGACTAGCAGATGCATTCATGCAAAAGAATTCTGTAAGCAAAGAAATAAAAGACTGAAGATACCAGAAGACTAGGAAAAAACCACCAGAAAGCTGTAGACAGCATCATCTTTTTTTTTTTTTTTCTTTTATATTCTTGTGCTCATTAATCTTCTTGTGTTAAGTCACAGAATTTTAGTTTAACTAAAAGTCATTCACAATACTAGTGACCAATGGGTCAGCACCTGTATTTTCCCCAGCTTCTGGCTCATAACTGGAAAAGGAAGAACTGAAGTGAGACTATAACCTAAAGAATTCATACCTACAAACACATAAGACTTCAAGAAATGCATCTGCTACCTTTTGCCTTAATACCATGCCTGTTCATATCATTATTTGCCACCAGCTACATGATTTGCATCTCCCTCTTTCTGTAGCTCAAGTTCCTTCTCCATCTAAGCATGTAATTCCCCTAATAAACAGAATGATACTAACACTCTTTGGTATCATTTTATTTCTTTTGACAAAGACCCTACCTCACCTGATGGTTATAAGTTTTCTTCTCCATTCAAGCCTAAACATGCTCCACAGGCATGAAATAATGTAGTATTAAAACAGGCTCTTAAATAAACAATAGTCCAAGCACAGGTCCAGTCAGAGCTAACAGGAGCTGCAGATACACAGCACTTGAAAAGGACAAATGATTTAGGAACATTTTTAGGCCCATGCATTTGATGCAAACTGTATTAGAAGCAAGAGGTTTCTCAGTTTTAATCCCATGACCCATCTATATTAATCTATAAAAAGTATTTGCTTTCAATAAAAAAGAAGAGCAAACGAGGGAAAGACAAATGGTACTATGTTCAGCACTTCAGAAAACCATTCTTTTCTGAACCAAATACTATTGCAATAGGAGTACATATCACCTGTTGTCTTTAAGGGAGATAAGACCTTAAAGTCTGATAGCTGAATGGCCATCACAGACTTGTGGAATCACAAAATACTTGAGGTTAGAAGGGGTCTCTGGAAATCACCCAGTCCAATTCCCCTGCTCAAGCAAGATCACCTCAAGCAGGTTGGCAAGGACCTTGTCCAGTTGCTTTTGAATGCCTCCAAGGATGAAGACTCCACAGTTTCTCTGGACAATTTGCTCCAGTGTTCAGTCACCCTAACAGCAAAGGGTTTTCTTGTGCTAAAGTGATATTTCTTGTTAGTCATACACATTATAGAAGGCATCACGATTATTTACATCAGATGTTTATACAGTAAAGGACACTGTAACAACATCGATCACACAAGATCTGTGCAGATTGTGGAATTTCTGTAATAGGCACACACAAAAAAATACCTTTTTTTCTTCTCACCACTGCTCTCACCAGACAAAAGCAGGACAGAGCTGTATTAAGCAAGCTTTGATTTTTAATTGCCTGGACAATCTATAAGGGAATTATATTATGTAAACCAAGGCAGTCATGCAATTTAAGATGCTTTGCATAATTAAGCAACTAAACATATACACTATAAATAACCTCAGCACTCCTTAGATCACTACAATCATTTGCCTTAAGTCATCTAAAAGCTTGTGGACTATAGTTTGAAAGAAATTACATTAAGACACCTTTGCCTACAGATAATTTTCTTCTTACAATTTAGGCGTTTACATGAATTACGATATTCACTGCTATCTCCTCCTGCTGCTAAGGTTAAGGACAGAACTACTTGTCTGGATTTATTCACTCATCCTTGTCTATATGACGTCAACAACTACTGGCAGGCTTGCAAAAGGCCTGAGATGCGGATTAAAATACAAAGGCTATGGTGACACTAAGAACCAGTTAGGCCCCTAAAAAACAAATTCCATCTATTTACCAATAGATAGGCCCCTAAAAAGCAAATTCCATCTATTTACCAATAGACTATCAAGACAGACTATTCACCAAATTGGCTATGAGTAAAAAAAATTCTAAAAATTTGATTGTCCTTTCATTATTAGCCCATTTCTTCTTATTTTGCCTTTCCCAAGAAATGATCTAGGTATGGAAAAACACCTTAATTTCCATTCATAATTCATTTTAATTCTGATCTCAACAGGGAGCATGAGCAAGATCAGAATAAGGTTTTCAATATATTTCATTATGATTTTTTTTCCACGAAGAACAAATAAATAAAAAAATAAAGAGTGGGTGGTGCTGCAAGCATTACTGTAAGCATCATGGGGACAGACTTGTTTGAATGGTAAAACAAAACACAAAACAAAAAAAGCAAACAAACAAACTTTCCTCATAAAACCTCCCTACCATTAAAAAAAAAGTTTCTTTTCCACTAAAGGAGGAACAGCGTGTCATTTGGTGTACCCCAAATTACACATGTAGGAAAGCAGACACTAGATATGAATATAGTTACCATCTAATCAAAGACAGTGTAAGAAAATCCAAACATCACTTCCCAACACATCAGATTGCCAGCTAGTAATACAGTGATTACCGCAGGGCTTCGATTTTAAGCCTGGAGTGGTTTGCTCCTTTGGCTTTGGAAAGAGCAAGTCAGCTCCTCTATAAGCCTGCTGACCTTAACTCTTGTTACAATAGTCAAACCAGGAACAGAACTAGGTCTGCCTGACTTGGTGCAATGTATTTCGAGCCAAGTTTAAGCACTTGAAGTTGCACAAAGTGAAATAAAACATAGTGATGAAACAGCCAAACTAATTATAAGCTCCTGGATCAGAATGACTGCTTTTTTTAACCAACTTTCACTCCTCTGATTAGTGACAAATTACCTTTAGGTTTCTTAGGAGGTCACTGCCTAATAGAGTTGCTGTGCTTCTCTAGAGCTATGAGGGTAATTTAAAGACCTTGCACAGCACCTAGTCACTCCTGTCTTTACATTGGGGAAAAGTAGAGAAGGAAGGGTCAGCATTTTTCAGTTGAATGCTTCAACCAAACCCCCCAAGTTACCTTACTCCTTTCTCATTCTTTCAATCAGACCAGGAAACTCCCCTCATCATTTTCTTTAGTTGCCTTTTTATGTTGTGACAGGTGTGAGTACCTTAATGCCCTGTAGCAGGTTTTACTGGAGTGACTCATAAGCCACCTGCCCACGCCTACATACTGGCTCAAAAATCCCTACAGCTTCCAGCCAGAGGTAGTAAAATAAAGGCAGTAAGGACCAATTCTGTTTTTCTGGAGCACTACAGGACGCGTACAATTCTAAACCATAAAAAGTACTTTAGGATATCTTAAGTTTTAATTGTTCCAGCATGACATAACCTCAGGGAAACTTGCAGACCACCACAATCTAATCTGGTGCAACTCAGGAATTATATCCTGCAATAAGAAAAGCCAGTTCAGTTTTCACAGCTGTCATGTTAAAAAAAAAAAAAAAAAATCCAACAACACATTTACCGAGTTATTAATTACTTTTATTATGGTAGCATCCAGAGTCCCCAGTCCCACACAAGGCACGCTTCACCTAAGACCTCTAAAGCCTGATCCATAAGTATAGGAAGTTTCATGAGCTAAAATTGGATATCAACCCATACCACTTGGAGTCAGTTACTTGCTACAAGTCTACTGTGCAACATTCACTTTAAATGCAAACCTTCCTGGTGTTAGTATAATGATTTGGATTAGCACTATGCTTCTCTTATTGCAGGGAAATAAAAATCTCATAGCACCACTATCACATTTCTGAGACAACTCACTGAATAATGGTAAAAGCAGCTGCAAAATAGCAAGCGAACAAAGACTACAGTGATATAATGGTGACTCAACCACCTTTCAATCCAGCTATTAAAGTGCCTGCAGTTCCCTTTATGCTGCAGGTGAATCAAAAGCAATTGAATAGAATTAATCTCTCCCTGGAGCATTAAAAAAAGATGTTCAAGTTCCAGTGCAGACTTGTTGGGCTCTTTCAAATTTGAGTTTCTTAAACTTAATCTTGTTGTAATGCCGAAGTACTGGTCCAGTGAACTGAATTTCAACAGGGCCAGTTTTAGACTCTCAAGTAAAAAGAACTGTGTGAATTAAAAGTGCATATATTCAGATGGTACCCCTCAGGCTGAAACACAGGAGCCATAAGGACACACCAGTAGTGAAGGGCATACTCTTTGAACTCTTACCAAGCATCTATGCAGTGCCAAGCCCATGAGAACACAGGCAGAAACCTTGACATAATTAAGGATAACATTGAGATATTTGAGGGTTTTGTTTGTGTAAAGTGCTAGCGTTAAGGACAAGTTTATTAATGGAAGATGATTAGCAGAAATGTGTATTTGCAAATTAACAAGAGAACCAGTTGGTTCAGCTGCTAATTGTTCCTGCTGCCTGAAAAAAACCTTTATTTTGAATGAAAACTCAAAACTCTCTGCTAGACTTCCTATGTGGTGCAGAGTTGAAGAGAAAAATTCAGCTCTTTACCCATCACTTTCCAGAATATCCTAGCAACTTTCAGTGCAACAAGGAAAGGAAGGGAGAGTTTTCAGATAAAATCGTGAAGTTCTCAGAAGCCAAGAACAGCTCAGATCTTCATGCGGTTGGAATTATGAATCTTACCATCCCCTTAGTCTCTTTAACTCTATTTTCTGAGGGACCAATTTTATTTTTGGCTGCCTTGGGTTCACTGGAATTTTTTCATACTTCTTCATATATCTAGGCCAAAACTGAGTTTCTGGATATGTAATTACTCAAAGTGACACACAGCCTCTAGGTGAAGAACTATATTAGAGTTCAACATCAATAGTGGTTTGTCCAGATAAGAGTGTGAACTGCTTAAACACAAACTTCATTCCTTATTTCTCATTTCCATATTCCTCATTTCTGTAATAGGCCTAAATAGCATTAAAATCTGAAGACTTCAAACTGTAGTTGATCAAATTCATATCCAAACTCCAGCCTGTAGTGTCACACTTTGTTTATTAATAAAAATATTGACCTACCATCCACATATAACCAGCCAGGATCCAGACATCAAGGAGAAGACTTACAGATGTCCAGGCTTTCGGGAAATAAATTAAGAACAACAGCTGTAGCAGTAATGACTGAATTGTTTCTTTTTCTATGGAAACAAATGCAATATTGCATCTATAATAGCTCTTTTTTTAAAAGAGCAGTATTAGAGAAGTGACTGTAATATACAGAGCTTTAAATAGCTGGGTATCCCTATTTGTCCCCAAAGGAGTGCTTGTCTGGATGCAGAAAAAGCTTTGACATGAACTTCTCTACTATACTCCTGGACATGGCCAGTAAACAGAGTCCATACCAAAGTGCATTTTGAAGGGTTGTTTCTTCACCCTGGAATTCATTTCCCTCTTCTTGAGGGGAAACTTGATCAGCCCTTCCTCTAGAAATACAGTGCTAACGGCACAGATTGTTAGCAGACCGCAGGGAGCCTAAACCTCTAACATCTGTACTGAACCTATAATATCCTCATATTCCAGATCACTTTTGATGTAGAGCTTGATGAACACTTCCAGTAAATAGGAGATTCTCAAAATCAAAACTGTCTTTAAGAAATAACTCTGATGTTAAGACTGTTGGATATGGAGGTAGGATAAGTTAAATTTATGGGTACTTAAAGCTGACAAGATCAACTACCAGATAACAACTTCTGAAGTGGATATTATCTCAATTAAAAGCAAACAGGCTAAAGGCCATTACAGTAAACTCATTAAAGTATTTCCATTTTAACCAGGAAGGTTTCAGAACTTAATATAAAAAATGGTCTCTTGGTAAAAAGCATTTATAAATAGCCACAGTAACAGTGTAGAGGATGCTACTTTCCCAGTAAAACCATACCATTCCTTCATCAATTCAACTATTTCTGCCTTATCCATAGGACAATTTGATGAAAAATCCATTCTGTTCCTAGAAAAGGATTCTTCTTAGAATAAGTACACAAGTCAGCAGAGGTAGGTTGTGCAATTTAATCAGCAGAATCTACTCAAATCCTTATAGCTTACAGGTATCAGAGGAGCAGCAGGTAACGCAGGGTTTGTGGCCAGGCAGAATATCTTAGATAAGACCAAACAGCATAGCTGGAAGACACAGATAGGTCTTTCAGGCACAGAAATCTCAGGTTAGGTCTTGCCTGTGTGCTTGAAGACATCTTTTTTTTTCCAGCTATATTTGTCTGTTTAATACAAGATATTAGCTCTGCAATCCTTGTATTGTCCATGTTCTTAGACTATTAAAAATTTGACAACACACCAAGCAAAAATGAAAAAGGAATGAAACAAATTATGTTAAAAAAATGGACAATAATTATAGGTTCAGTCTGTGTTTGGATTTAAAGTTTGTTAAATAATGAAGTGATTTCCCTCCTTTGATAGCATATACTTAGACACAAAATAAAGTCCTGGAAACAGAGTCACTGTGCGGTGACTGTTCCTCTTCTTTCACTATGGTGAAACTCTCTCTGTTAAAGGCAGATCTTGCAAGACCTGTGTGTATGTGTGTCTCCATGCATGTATACTTGTGTGTGTGCGCATCTGTATTTTTTTAACTTAGAGGCTATCTCTAAAGACAGGCACTCAAGATCTAAGTCTGGATAATGATGTTTGTGGCAGTAACAAACTAAACATCTTAGACAATAAGAAACCTGTTCGTAACAAATGAAAATCAGGAGTAATTCTATTACTGAACTGTCCATGAATTCAGTGAAACTACAGTCTAATCATTAGATCTAACCATTATCTATGGCCTCAACACATAACTAGCATCTTGCAAATAAACTTCTCGAAAAAAAATCAGAATGACAGAATGAATCTCAAAACAGAGAACAGGAACACACTCATTATGCTGACAGTCTATTTTAACACTTCCCATACAGAGGATTCTGCTAATCCTGATGAATATTCGCTTTCTTCTGAGCAGGAGCCTGAAATTTAATGCATAAATTCACACCTCTCAAATAGAAATCTTTCAGAAGTCAACAAAATACAACATTCTCTATCTTTCAATGTTAGCAAGTCCTTTGCATTTTAATTAATTACACATTACCTGTATATGATTATATATAAGAGAAAGAAAAGCACTGTGTTCAAGCTCAATAGTAAGTTCCTATGCATATTACTAACATATTAGTAAGAATTTTTTGCATTCTCTCCTTAACATACACTATTCATGCAATGCAATAAAATATTTCCTTGAGATAGTTATAATTACTTTTATCTAATGAAAAAAAAACCACACATGTTCTGCATGGAAACAAACAGCTAGTTGTTTTTACTGAGACCAGCCCCTAAGGATCAGAGGTGATGGAGGTCCCAACCTAATATAGTCCCAAAGCGGGGCGGGAGGGAGGGGAGGGAAGCAATAATCCCATGGCACTTGACTTTAAACAAGTAAACTGTGGAAGCCAGGCACGTTTTACAGACATCTTACTTATCCAGAAGATCTTGGGGCTAAACTAAAAAATAATTGCTGTTTATGGAAATAAGTTTCTGTCAGAGAAGGAAGATGACCAAATACCAATTGCCAGAGATGAGAACGGACAGTAGTACTATGTGGAAAAGGGATGCAGTAGTCATCCCTTTAAGGGACTCTGCCTCAAAAATGTCCTCAAAAAGGACATATTTTTCATTGGTGTCCAGAAGTCCCAATAACTTCCTTGCAAGATAGAGATCTCCCTGGCTTTGCAGGAACAAAACTATGAACCTGGTCCTCGAGTTCTCAACTTGAGGAAAACATGCCGACAACTAACAGATATCCTAGTCTGATTTTTCTGCTCACATTCAACCTCACCTATTTTATCAAAATCTGGATGCATGTTACTGGATTCAATGAACAATTAATGTGATTAACTAGACCACAACAATTAAAAACATTTGCTTTGACTGTCTTTGGGCACCTGTCACTTGTTCTACCCATGAAGGAAATAGCAGCAAAAGGAAAATTTGAACAGTTAAGATTTTAAAGTAAATTCCTTGCCTTGAAAAATCCGCAGTAGGGCTTTGAGTATTTTACTTACCACCTATTTGTAAAACTGCTTCTAAACAAGAAGTTCCTGTGATGACTCCTATGGACAGATTCTCAAATTTCTCGGCATAAAATACGACGAGCAGTCGGAAACTTCTTTATTCTTTCAGAGGTAACAATGCTTCTTTTCGACTCATTGACCTCAAACTTCTAAAGCAAAAGATTCTCACATCAAATGTCCTTGATGATTTTAAACAAGTTGAAGCTTCAGGAGACTGTAATCCACAGTGGCAAACATGGTCCCATCACCTTTTTCCCCCCACTGGTGCTATTAAAAGTGCCACAGTAATGATCTTTCAGTATGTTTCATATATCTGTTAAAATTAACTGCAGAAAGAAGTTCTGGAGCAACAAACTCAGACATGTCATAATGTAACTTCACACTGTCACTTGGGGACCAGCAGCAATGTCTAGCCTGTTGACATGCCTCACAGGCCTCCTTCACTTGGGCAAACAACTCACTCCAGCAACAGTTACTGGCTTTTGTGCTGACCAGATGCAGAAACTGCCAGTGGGGTCTAAACTCGCTTGCAGGTAGCAAGCTCTGTAGTACAGCCTCCTGTGAGGGAGCATGGTCCTGGAGTTACTTACTCGATTCTCTGCCTCCCTTTGCAACATCATGAACGCAGTTTAAGATTTGGGTTATTTTTCCTGCATTAACTAAAGAGAACATGCCAAAGGAGTGAGGGAGAGCAGGGCTGCCTCCTCTGGTAGCAGAGACCTGGATCGGCACTAACTGACTGTGACTTATAGCAAACACAGGTTCTTCTCCAGAGGAGGAAATAAAGTGCCTTGCTTGGCTGCAGATCTTCCTGCTTTTCCTCCTACTTGCTTGACTTCTCCTGACCTGTCTCTTCTCCTCCTCTAATTAGCACATGGAATGTATTCCTAGTTACTCGCTCGGCTCATGAGCAGCCTGGTCAGCACAGTGACATGACAAAGTTGGCCTTGAAAGGCTTGCTGAAGCAAACAAAATCTTAGATTTAGAGAACAAAACTTTGAAGTCATTTCTGCATATGAACAAAACAGCTTAAAAAATGGCAGTTCCTCACAGAGTGAGAAATGCTCACCCAGGAGGCAGGGGCCACCCTTCCACCAAATCCCAAGGCCAGGTTTCAAATAGCTGCAGTGCTCACACTTGCAAAGAAGGTTGGCAAGAAGAGTTTCCTTGCTTGTTTTCATGCAACAGCCTCCTTTGAGTCTTGTTCCTACAGAAGGCTGCACACTTTTCTAATGAAACTTAAAATAAACCCTATAACAGTGAGATCAAGGGCAAAAATTTCAGCCAAAATTATAATTTGTTACACTATAATCAACTGAAAACTGCTTAAATTAGGAAGATGGGAGATCTTAATAGATGGTTTTACCAAATTTTGTAAAGCCATTAAAACAGGTGGAAAAAATATACAGCCTTTGCAGACCACACTAGACAGCATCCAGAGAGCAGTCTTTGAACCAAGAAAAGTTAACCCTGACTGACTGGCAGGATTGGCACTAGCAGGTAGCTTTATATGCTGTAGCTTTCCCTTTAATTAACATTAAGTAATAACAGAAGCCTGTGTGGAAAGTTCTCTCAAACTGCTCTCAGGGCATTCTCCAGCACACGCTTGTAAGGGGCAAGGGCAGGAAGCAGCAAAAGCAGGCAGCTGAAATGGCTCACTCGCTTCAGAAGCGCTCATCCTATTAACCAGGCTTCCTGCCAGGCACAAAGGAAGCCACTCCGCACTTCACCTTATGAAACAAGCACTGAAATAAAGGTGAATTTGAAATAGAGATCTAATAATAAAAAAAATCAAGGCAGGAACATCATTTCAGGGGCTCATCTGAGCAGTCACAGTTCTGAAAAGGAAGGGCAGGGAGGTAGAAGAGAGAGAGGCAAGCAAGAGAACATCCTCTCCCTGCTAGAGCCTACCCTGTCCCAGCCTACACAGCCGCGAATCTGTAGCACTAGCACATCCAGGGTTTGAAGTTCATAAGCCTAGAAGGGGAATTTCTCCATCTGTTCTTACGAGATGTGCCCGGCTGCTTTCCAAAGCTCTTGTCTGCTCACACGGTGATACATCTTGTTGTTTTGAGAAGTTTAATTAGGCAACTGGAAGCGAATGCCAAAAATGCATTCTGCACAGAGCTTTTCCCAAAATAAGACCTGATTACTGCAAGAGCCAAGCCTTGGGAGAATTTGCAATCCTCACATTATTTTCAATCCAGTTTCTCTCTTCATTCATTTGAAGAGCAGAAAATAAAATAAAAGAGAAACAAAGCTGTACAGACCAATCAGATGGTGACATTTGTTGTGATATTCACTGGGTATCTGCTCATCATTTAATTGGTTTTGGAAGCTTTGAGTGCTGATATAGCAAATATGTGGAAGTCTTCTTCATATAGGGAGTTAGGACAGGTTGGCATAGTAACTATGCATTTCTAATCCAAATTTAAATATAACTTCTTTCTCTTGCAGAGAAAAAAAATGCTATAAATCAGTTTCCTGATAAGTCAAGGAAATTGCAGCAACACCAGCACCTGCATGTTGTAAGATAAGGTGCAACCAGCACCTTGTCTTACATTTAGAGCTCAGCATATTTTGCTTACTTACCAACTTTTGCAGAGTTACTCAGCACGGTTTGGGGAAGTTTGGAAGTACTTGCAACTACAGCAGAATTCAGGAGAGGGAAGGCAGAGCATGCTGACCACCTGGGGCTTTCCAAAATGAGAGATTAGCTCAGTCTTTATTAGGGAAAGGCTGGCACTGATTCCTCCCTAGAAGTTATTCATCTTTGTAATATCACAGAGGTAAAACCTTAAGCTACCAAAGCACCCTCTCCCTCTTTCCTCAAGTCCAATCCAAGTTAGTTGTACTGCTTGATAAACATCAGGAAAAAAAAAAAAAAAAAAAAAAAACACAGCCGGGGCTTTTTTATTGTTTGTTTTCATCCATTACTACAACAACTCCATCAGATACANCCAAAGGCCAAACCAAGTTTATGTAGTTGCTTTAAAAAAAACAGAAAAAAAAAAAAAAAAAAAAAAAAAGGAAGCAGCAGCAGGTTCTTTTTTATTGTTTGTATTCCTCAGAAAACAACAGCAGTCTATCAAGTAATGACTAAAACAAAACCAAGAGCTGGGTCCAACCTGCTAAAGCAGTTCTGTACTCCCCTGGGTATACTCAGGAAGGCAGACAGATGCCAGCAGTGAGCAAGATGTTGACATCCTCACTCTAATCAGGTCAGTACTTGGCCTTACTCCTCACTTTAGGAAAGCCCAGGGGAAGAAAAAATTTATTATGAAGCATGACAAGAGCATGCTTGCCCCCGCATGAACACAAAGCTCAATGTACCAAGGATGCCTTTCCTCTCTTCTTCAGAGCAGCAGCAGTAGCTGGTGGCAGAACATACTTTAATCCCATACTTAGGCAACAACACTTTGTGCAACAATGAAGTGTCACAGCACAATTCTATTGCTGGAATCCTCTAAGGAGCTGGTACAGCAATTGAGACTAATATATCTTTCCTGATTAAAGCTAGGAAGAAAGTGTGCGCACACGCGTACACACACACACAAGCAAAAACAAAAAAAGACACACACACTTCTGTGGCAAAAAAAAAATAATAAAAAAAATGCTATTTAGCAGTCCAGATTTCAGAACTGACTGCCAGACACAGAATGCCTCTGCAATTTTAATTTTTCCTCTCCTGCCACTGGAAGACCACGTGCTCCTGACTATTTAATACTGCTCAGTGCCATGCACCCCACTGTTTCTTTGCATGGCTTCTCCACGTTGGCAGAGAAAAGGAAGAGGGGCTGAGGGGCTGGCAGGATGCTGGCTGGCATTGTTCCTGCCTTCCCCCAGCTAGATGCACCCCCTCCTTTCCTCAAAAAAGGCCAGGGCCACTCTGAGCTGCAGTCTCCATGTGCCAGAATTTCACAGAAAGAAGGTCTTGGGCTCTCAGTGGGCAAGGAAATGAAGGGAGATACATTTCAGCTTTGTCCATAATCCCGTGAAACACAGTAAAACCCTATTCGAAGCACACAAGCATTAGCAAATAATCATGCCATCAAGTTGGTTTTGTTTGCAAGCTGTCCCTGTCTTTTTCAGTCTAGACCTTGGATGCTCAAAGGGAAAAAGGCAGATGAATGCTTGATTTAACTTCCTTTTTTAAATATAGGCTTAACAGATCTTTTTGATTTCTTAAAAATATTTCTAGGCTGTTGACACCACAGGACAAAGACTTTTCAGCTCTTGTTCCAGATGCTCATGAGAGAATGCGAGCAGCTACCCTTAGTTAAAACCATGTTCCTTGCTCTCAGCAATTTCAGGAACAGTCCCTTTCAAATATCAATGTTCTTCTGTTTAAAATGCAATTTAATTCCCTTAACAACATCTCTACCAATTATTTAGCCTCTTGTTAGCAAAATGCACACTTATGTTTTGATAGCTACTTGAATGAAGTACCAGGTAGATTGGCCAGTACAAATGACTGTTAATGAACAGCCCTTTCTCAACACAGCTGAAATTTCTGTAGATATTTAGTCATAATTTTGTGTTGCCGTATGCTATAGCTTATCCATTTACTTAAAGTTCTGGATCAGGTGCTAGTTTCTGCGGCCCTATGAGGAAATGCTGAAGAAACAAGTGATCCAAAAGTAACTCCTCACAGCAGGTTTGCAGCATGATAGGTTAGACAAAAAGGTTAAAGATTAACATCTGTAAGGGTTAAACAAAAATCTATTGGAAATGGCAGACACAAATGAATTTGCCCCAAGGGAAGAACTAACTTTGACGCTCCCCTAAGCGTCTTCTCCCTCCCCACCTTTTTTTTTTCGTAGATTCCTACCTTCTTATCTGGAAGCACCAATGGGATAGCTGTGATAGCAGCTGCAATCTGCCACAGGCAACCCCCTGCAACTCCAACTCCTGCTAACTATCACCAGAGTCAATTTCTCATGAATAAAGTCTAAACCACAGTCAAGAGTTACTGCTCCATAGCACTAAAAATCATGCCAAGCGAATGCTTCAGCTAAAAGATATTGGTGAAACTAAACCAATTCCTTAGCGAGGTTTGAACTAGGCAGGCAAGACTTCCTAGGAAATGCTGCCAGCTATCCCTAGGGCAACTATCCAGCAAGATAAAAAGCCCACTGAAATCCAACTTAAGAAGACTTCGCACAGAAAAACTACAAAGAGGGAGGGGAAGAGAAAAAAAAAAAAAAAGCATCCTCAGCATGTACCAAGATTGCCATGTGGCCTGATGAGGGGGGTTGCAGCTAATCTGCACTGACATTTCAGGCCAGGAAGATATACATATACACTAGAGCACAGTCTGATGGTGAACTATGTTGTTTCAGTGTATTTTTATTTCCTTCTTTGTGAGATGTCTCTTTGAAGTGCCTTAACCACATCATGAATAAGTACCCATCTTTTCTATCACATATATCCCAAAGCAGCCCCAGGACTCTCTCCCCATCCCCCCCACCTTTTTTTTTTTTAATAGTTTTTTTTTTTTTTAATCAACAACTGCTGAAAGTTGAAGAGAAAACAATTGCATTCTAGACAAATATGGAGGAAGTGGGTGGCTGGAAATGATACAGGGAGCTGGAGGCCTTTGTATAGGCAGGCACTATTTTTAGACACTTACATGGAATATGTTTGCTTTGTTCAAAAAATATTCATTTCTCTATACTGTGTTGTGCCCACTCATTTTAAATTGAAAGACTTCAGACATCATCTATCTACTTTTCCAGTTTCTGCTGCAGGACTGAATACATAACTTCTGCATGGAAAGCAAGTTGGATCCTGGAGACTCTGTGGCAGGGCAGGGCCAGGAGAGGAAAAATCTTCAATCTTCCCCTAATAATTCTGCCTCAGCTGTTCTCCAGCAGTAGCACAACTGCTCTCTCCAATATTCACTATCAGTGTCTGTCACTTTAAAAGTACCACTCACCCTAATCTTTATTCCCTGCGTACCAAAAAGTGACAAAATATCAATAATAATAATAAATTTATCTCTTTCCGCCTCTCCAACTCCTTTTTTTTTTTTTTAACAGGAAAGGAAAAGAATCATGGAACAATTTTTTTTTTTCAGTTTCCACTATGTTCCTACATGTGCTGGTAAAGGAACTGTGCCAAATAGCAGTTTGAAGCTCCATGTCCAGCACAATGAAAAAAAACAAACAAACAAAGAAAAAAAAAAAGGCAAAAGAAAAGCAAACAAACACCAAAAAAAAAAGTGCCACACTCCAAACATACAACTAAACAACACGCACACACACACACAAAAAGAAGAAAAAACAGACCAAAAAAAAATACCAATGACAAACAGACTGGAAGCCATTTCTCTGACAAAGGTACATTTATAGAAATCCCTTTATTCCAGAAAGGAGATAAGGCCTGCTTCCTCCCCAGAAAGGACATTTCCAAGGAATTCAGTGGACCGATCACTACCAAATCACAGGAAACCTACACCATTTAGCACTCAGAGAAAATGGAAAAGTGATAAAATGGAACATCCAATGGCTGAGACACAGAAGCATATTATAAGTTCGGATAGCTATTATATCGTGAGCTTTCCTCACAGGACTGGACATGTTACCACTATTACTTAGGTCACCTCAAACATATCACATCTGACTTCCTTGTCTGGGATGAAAAGATGGAGGCTTAATCAGACCACCTTCTCCAGGAGCTCCCTGCACAGCCAGAGAAGGGCAGTTATTTTGTCTAAGCTCAGTGAGAAACAGTCTCACTTCCGTTCACCCCATCTGCAAACTAGCAGTGGAAAAACTCCCCTCTCACACAGATGTATCATCAAGAACCCATGCATCTGAGATCCTGACGTACTGACACCATAAGCTCCACTTCTTGCTACTACAAAGAGGCACTACAAGATACACAAGCCTATGGAAGTGCTACTGGGAAAGGGAACCGGGTACAGGGAAACATCACCAACTGCAGACAGCTAGGATGTCAGTTCTTCTTAAACATGACTGCTTATAAAGGACGCACATACTGTGTGTGTCATCTGCAAGGGAAGGCTTCTCACATCAGCCCCAGGAAGAGGACACAACCTGTGCCTACTAAAGGGGAAAAGCTGCCCACAATATCACTCATCATTCTTCCTCAGGAGTCATCCAAAGGCAAAAAGGGTCTAATGTACATCATTCTGCAGAAAAGAAAGAGAAGAGCACCATCCATGCTCATATAGGTCAGCACAATTAAAAAAAAGAAAAATCCAACTATTTCCTCCTCACTGAGCCAGAGCCTTGTCAATGCTATTCATGCTATTTTTGCTGTGTGAAAGGCATTACTGATATTGACAGTACATGTTACTTTGCAAGTAGATGAGTATTTGGTTGAATTCTGAGCAGAAGATGCCTTCCCTTTTGCTGACATTATGCAGAGGAGAAGAAATGCCACAGGGGTAAATTCTGCCAAGCATCTAACAAGTTAGCCAGTGAGAGATACCAGAGCCACAGCAAGAAGCACAACTGCATCATTATCTGCAAGTCAGGTCTCCCCATTCCATAAAAATTCAGGGTTAAGTTTCCTTCTCCTTAATTCAAGTCAGATCCTCCAGTCCAAATTGAGTATGGGTTTGAGCTAGGAGAAGCAGAGAAAAACATCACATACAGCTCTCAGCTGCTTTATCACTATTATCATAGCAAAGTTTTATATGCAGGCACTGAAGGAGTTGAATTAAATGTCAAACATCATTCTGGCACCAGGACCATGAACAGCAATTGGCTATAGGGAAAAGAAATCTGACAGCTTTGCTCTGCTTGTCAAAACACCATTTGCCTTAATCAGCTGTTTGGGCAAATGGATCGCCATTTGCCAAACAAAAAGTTATCAGAATCTGTTCAGCTAAGCTTGCAACAAAAGGAAGGAGATGAGGGCAGCAGAGGGGAAAAAAAATCAGCACAATTTAAAAAATTCTGTTCAGATGTTTCTGGTGTTTCCAAGATTGACTTCTCTGCTTCTAACAGTGAAGCAGAAGATACTGAGAAGATTCTATTCTTAATTTTATGTTAAAACAATATCATTAAGGCTTCTTCCCATTCAGACAGTTTTCAACCTCCTCTACCAATTAAACAAAAGAAATATCCTGAGTTAATTTCCCTTTCAGGCAAGTCACAAACTGTTGCTGCATTTTGGAATCGACCCCAGAAAGCTTGCCAAATTAAGTTTGAAAAGTCTACCTAATTGTTTCAGTGTATTGATTTCACGTTTGTACGGGAAGATGTATAGAGAGAGACACCCCCAGCTGGTTAGTCTCACAGAGCTGTCACAGTAACACAGCTACACATCACTAACTAGTTAGCTGGAAATTGGGGTCTGCGTAGTAAGATCCTTTAATCCAGCTACTGCTGTTGTGTTCACAGTTACAGAAATAACCCCACACTACTATTCATTTTAGGCAGCCTGTAACATTGCTGCAGAGGCAGAATGCTAAAATTTGTTAATAATAAAGATTTTAAAAAATATATATACTAAAGAAGGAAATTTAGGTTCTAGAAAAAACAGACTAATTCAGACAGCAGTAACTTTTCTGAAGCTGGCAGAGAATCTCCTGCCCGCTCTGACTCCTGTGGGAGGTTTATGGGCTCCTCGCTCTTCACAGAGCGCAGTCCTGCACACGTACTGGGAGCTACACTGCAAGCCTCTGCAGTGGTGGCTCCAAGCAGGGGTGAGACACAAGGTGAGGACAGCAACTCCAGCTGGCAGTCCTGGGCACACTAGCAAGCCTTAGCATGCACTGAAAAATAGTGGGTAATTACAACTGCCTCTCGGATGAATTAAATTACTTTCAAGTGATGTTTTGAGGTCTAAGCTGGAAATTAAACTTAGGTGTGCCAAGAAACAGCTCTGGTGTTTGGCATGCTGAAGTTGGAAGTGGTGGTGAACAGTGGGAGTCACTAGGAGTCTGTAACAGCAGGGTTGGGCTTGGATGTGCATAGCCTAGACAGAAAAATAACCTGCACAAGGTAAGCAGAGAGAAGTCTCTTTTGGGTCAGGTTGGTAGGAGCAGCAGAGAGCAGAGAGCAAGGTGACTTGCTGCTCATGTACAGGTCCCCACAGTTAGCTGTGCCCCAGGTCTGTCTGGCAGACATCCTGCACAGGGTCACCAATTCATCACTCTGTCAGATATAAATAAAAATGGAGCACACATTTTATATATATGCATATGTGTGTGTATTTTAAATACACATGTACATAATTATACAATATATGGACATATACATATGCACACATGGTGAATATATTTGATAGTATAGTCACGTATATATTTGAATACATAATCATACAACAAAAGCAGCTTCTGTTTCTAGTCACCAGCTTGCACCACTCTAACTCCTCATCCTCTCCAAACTCTGCACAATCTAGGAAGGAATGTGATCTGACCAAACAAATTCTTGAAACTTCTTCCTAAAATATTGCCCTATGACTTTGGAATGAGTTCAGCACCAGGTAAGGTCAAGCACAAATAATTAGTTATAGGAGGAAAAGGAAGCGGCCTTTCTTCCTTCTGACTCCCATCTCAACTTCTATCTCCAAACAGAAAATAACACATATAAAGAGTTTTTTTTTTTTTCCAAAATTGTGATTTACAAAGTTTTAACCACAAATTAAAGCAGCACCTCTAAACACACAGAACTTTAAAATGGATGTAATACCTATTCTGTCCCAAAGTGCTTAAGACAAAATTGTTAGCCTTTGTTAACTTTTTAATTAAAAGGAAAAAGAGTCAATTTTGAGGGTGGGGAGGATGTTGGCCTTCATCCAAGCCCTAGCAGAAAAGAGAAAGGCTGAGATTTATATTAGACAAAAATCATAAATCTTCATCCACCCCTTTGCAGAGTTCTAATGTTAGTGCTAAAAATAACCACAGTGCCTATGGGATTTCAGCATTTGGATTAATCAAGTCTTGTGGTGCTAGAGGGGAAAAAACACTACAGGAACAAAGCACTGAAGGATTTCAGGGCCAGTGTTCAGACAAGGACACTGCACCCACAGAACAAGCTGTCATTTGTTTCTGGTTCAAGCAGATGTTCCATGAGGATTACAGCAGGGGAAAAAAAGGGAAAAAAAGCCTTACAGGCATAAAAGCACATTGAGATTTAGGTCAGGCAAGAGCAGAGCTGTCGGCCTTTCCCACCTGCAGTGTTAAAGTTTAATTAGTCCGAAATCTCCTCTTAAAGTCCATGAGCCATGGTGGCATATCTAGGAACCACATGTTTAGTCACAGCTTTTTGCCGCATGCTTTCAGCTGCCCAGCACTAGCTTACCACTATGCAACCTCCACAGATGTGGCAAACTTTACAAGAGCAAAAGTACAGGACTCAGTACTTGAGAAGTGCAGAAACCATCACGATGCTGCACAGGAAAACAAATACAGAGGGTTAGAGATGGAAAAGAACTAATTAATCATCTAGCTGCTGTGGTTCCAATGTTATGCTGTATGCTAATGCTGTTAATCTGTTCACTTTGCGACAAAAGAAGCTAGCTAAGCTATTGGCGTCTCCTTGGAAGGGAGAGTCTTACAGCTTTGATGCTTGGGGATTTTCAAAATGTTTGGTCCTAATCTGATTTTTCTTACAGCTCTTAAAAGCTTTTTATACAAACCACTCATCTCAGTTCTACTAATGTATTTACAAATATGCCTTGTCTTAGAAGCTACCTCTCCTTTTCCTGGTTGCTTATAAATAGCAACACCAGTTTGTGGCTCTCCACTGTAGCTCCCTCTCTCCCAAGGCCTCAGTGGAATCTCCAAGCCACATTGTCTGATATTTCCATTACTGTTCTTTGGTTAACAAATTAGAATTTACATTTGCTGCAATCAACAGCAACTCCTATTCCAATGCCAAACAGGGGATTGAGAGCTCTAGATGTTGAACTTCCCTCATTTCCAGGAGAATCTCCCAGGCAGCTTTGCCACATTTACTCCCCCATCCACTTTCCTTCTCAGAAGATTTCTAGGGTATTTTCAGACATAGCATGAAAAGCCGAGAACAGATTCCTTGATTTCCCCACGTTGCTCCAGTGTGACCTTAGTTACAGTCTAGCATAGTCTGGACTTTTCATGTGATGTTTTGTCAGAGTCATTTCATAAAGGAAGCTGGCCCTTAACTTAAACGCTGTGGTTAAAGTTCATTAGGCATTTGCCTACAGCTCAGGAGAGTAGGGAGAAAAATAAATAAATAAAACACACCAAACCCACAATTACCAGCTCCATGTTCATAGTCAGAAAATTGAGGGAGGCGGGCGGGGAGGGAGAAAGTGACTTATCACCAGCCATATTAGAATCCTGACTTCTGAGTCTTTTGATTGGCAGGCTTAATTAGAGCTTAATGCAATGTTCAGTTAGGCATTAACAATACGCTATGCTTAAATCAAGGCAAATGAAAGGCAAGAGCAAGCAAGCAAGCTTTCAAACAAGGAATCACTTCAGTAACTTACTTTGGGTCTGCAAATTTGAACTTTAGCCTTTCCAGCATCCGCAGTCTGACTACATTCAGTTCAACAGGTTCTCTATTCTATGAGGAGGGAGAGCAGAGGTCACTAGACAGCACTTATTTTAACTCTACAAAGCACAACAAGGATTATCATTAAACAATGGGAGGCAGCAATTTTTCAGCTTATTCCATCAGCCAAGTTGCAGCAGAACTATGAATACATTAGCCTGCCCCTGTGGGACAGGTTTTGTTCAGTCAAAAGGACTAAGAAAGAATGGAGAGAGAAAAAAAAAAAAAGAAAAAAGAAAGGATGAAGGGAAAAAAAAAGAATAGCTGCCAAGTGAACCAGGAAACTTGTTGGAATGAAAATTAAATGCAATTGCACAGGCTGACTCATTCATCTCTTTGTCTCACAGCTTCACTGCATCCATGTTCATCGACACAGGGCCATGAGACATGTCCAGGGATGCTTTAGAGTCACTACTGAGGTAGTGGCTCAGGTACCTGTGGGAGGTGCTCAGTCCTCTGAGGTACAGGTCCTCAGAAGGTTGTGGTCCATGTTACATTTACTCTAGAACACTGGATTGACTGCCTCATTAATTAATACGCTGCATTTCTATTTTCATTTGCAAAAGAGCAGAGAGAGATTTGGAAAGTACTAATTAAGGAAGTAATCAAGGATGCATGCTTCGGTAGAGCATGGGAAGTGTGGGACATTTATGGAATACCCAAAATGTTTGCTTCCTTTTTCAACTACTCCCTGAAAGAGGGGAGGAGAAAAAAAAAAAAAAAAAAAAGTTATCCAGATATCCTTCCTATCTGAGGGACATCAGTTTTTTGACAAAGAGTTTAGGTGGGTTTGTATGGAGGTTTCTCCCCTTCCCCTCACCCCACAAGGCTGTTTCCCAGTTTTATCTACAGCATCTAACAGAACAGAATCTGAAATATTTGCTGACACCTTGCTAGAGGGGCACATAGATAACTAACTCCTGATTCAAATGCCAAATCCAAAATGCAAATCCTCAAAAGCCCTATCTAATCCTAAAGGCATTTGAGTTTCTGCCAAAAGAATACCTTACATATACTTCTTTTTTCCCCTCTTCCTCTCCTCACCCCCCTGGCATGGAACGTACAAAGACCATCTAAATCTCAACAAAACAGACTAACACTAACCTTACACATTTTTCCCCACGTAATTCACTCACTGAAGCATTCTTTCGCCTTTAGCACAGGTGGACTGCATTCAAAACAAAATGAAACAAAGCTTCATTTTGAGAGCACTGCTCTCCAATTTGATCCCCTTGCCTTGCATAGCCAGAACTCTCCTGTGGTAAGAAAGCCTAGGCGCAATGATGCCATCTACTCGATAAGCTTGAAGCCAGAACCTCCATATCTCAGAGAAGTACTCCAGGTCTCGGTTTGCAGGGCCTTCAGGGGTGAGCCTCCGTGTCTCTTAATGAAGCTCTTCAGCTCTGCAGTCAGAACAAAGAAAAGAAGATTCTTAAGTGAATCCTGGGCTGAAAATGGTGTTCCTATTGGCATGAAGAAAAAAACAAAGACTAAACAATACACTTCTAAGCATTTCTGCCTGTAGTCCTCAGGTTCCATGTTATGGCTTTCCTAAATCCCATTCTCATACGTTACAGAGCAGGCCTAGGCCTCAATCTGAGGAGTATACAGCATTACAGCAGTTATTAGATGGCTCAGAAACTTGCAACATTTACACTAAGTTCTTCTCAAATCTAGTCCCTCATGGAATCCACTCCTGACAAATTCCTTCCTATTCATGCACTCAGGAGCATGCACAATGAAGGAGGCTTTTATCTTTCTGCACAGGCCTCCATCCATGTACAACTACTGTATTTTAACATCAACTTGCTGGAATTTTTGCTTTATCCTGATACCACCCTTCACTGCAGGGACAAGGGACAGCTGCACCAGCACAGCACCATCTGCTACCTAGCGCTTCTTGTAACTCCACTGCCTACTGGAAATAAAGTAGCAACCTAAATATTCTATCAATGTGAAAGAGCAAGGACAACCATTTTCTCAGGTACAAAGAGTAACTTGACCAAAACAGCATCCTTTCCGATGCAGGCAAAGAGGTCCCAACCATATCACCAGCTACCACTTCCTCAAGACTTCTCACTTCATTGACCGTTCCTTCTGCTTAGGAGCCCCCGTAAACTAGTCTCCACTCACCAGTCAGATTGCCACAAAATAAAATCAAATCCTATTTCACCTGTATTTTGTTTGTGGTCCACTTGTTTTTCCTGTTTCACACATATGAACATCCTAAAGAACTTCTGTTGCTCATTATCCTCCTTCCTCACTCTAATCTTACAGCGCTTCAGGAGTGCCAATCACAACATTTCCTAGGTACTGCCCCTGCCACTTTGGACAGCACAATTATCTTCTAAAAAAACAGCTTGGGACATAGCAAGCATAATAGCAGCAAGGGATAAAAATTAAAAGCAGCAATATTTTCACAGGTGCCCCAAATCACCAAAAAAGGAAACCATAAGCTCTCAACATATGGTAGGCTGGCAGGATTGTTTCCAAATAGATTTTTTTTCCAAGCAGCATCAGTGGCAAATGTCCTGAGGGACTAGTTATACTCAAGACAGAAGACAGAGTGAGTTAAGCAAGCCAAGAAGCATCCCAATGGTCCATTAACATACCCCCTGACGTGACTGATAGAAGCAGAAATCAAGAACATTTTTCCTTCTCTCAAGAGACACTACAGACACCGAATATAAACTCAGAGAGATGTATATACAAGTTCTACTTGACTTGAGCTTTGGCTGTTGCCTGGCTCCACTACTGTAGCTCTGACAATCTTGAAGATTGATTAGCTTGGGGCAATTCATGCATCTTTGCTTTCCCTTGCTGCATGGTTATTTTACAGAATTAGAATATTACCTGAATATTTTTAAATTATGCAATCTCTCAAGGAAACATTGATACACTAATACATAAGGTCCAATAAGAAGATGTACAACAGCCACTACAGGCTTCCATCCTGCCTGGAAACACTCTGGGGGCTGAAGGATCAAGGTTTCACCAACATGCTCCCTGAACAAGTGCACTCCTCTTCCTCACCAATATGAGGGTTGGGGAGAAACACCCCAATACTCACAGCATGGTGGCAATGCAGAAAAGCATGAGGAATGTACATTTCTGCCACTGTTCATTTTCTCTGTTAATGAAAAACAATCTTCCTGTCAAACGAGTAATGGAACTAGAACTTCATCTGCATATTCTGCCTTTTTTCCCCCCCCTTGTGCCTATTTTAGATTTTAGAAAGTTAACGCTATGACTTAAAAGCCTCCCACAGTTTGCAGACAGAGTAGCACTTTTCCTGCAATTCCTCCTTCTGTTTTCCAAGAAAACACACATTAAGCCATTTTAGGGATATCTAAAATTATCAGCCTGCCAGGACTGTCAGGCACCTCGCACCAGCAGGTTACCAGAACAGACCTGAAGCACACAACTCACATGCCCAGGGGATGAACATTTCAGTCACCTCCTTGAGCCAAATGGCTGGAGGTTCAGGTGAGACATGTTCATAAGAGAGCAGCAGGATGAGAGCTATCAAGGAAATTCAGAACTGCTGGGTTGAAGAGCCACATGCCCAGCCAGATCTCGTGCAAACAGCTCCTAATTCCTTCCCCCCTCATAGGAAACACCGATTGCTGTTGATTAGCATCGCCTTCTGCCTGCCCTCACATGCTAACACTATCTTTGACCATCCCATCCTTCTTCTTTACTTTCATCCCCATCCTTCCTTTTCCCCCACAGCATCTTATAGACACAAAAGCAAATGCTCTACAACTGTAACAGATAATGAAGTCCCCTGCTGATCACTCCCTGGGGTTCACCTGCAACTCCCCACAGGTGCTCCAAGTGCCTATCAGGGGAGAAAAGGTGGCTCAGCTCCACTGCCAACTGCTCCCCAGATATTTGGGCAGTGAAGCTGATGCCCTGGGCTCTTCAAACTATTGTTACTGTCAGCACAGGCTGACCGTCAGGATCACAACACAAGCAAAAGCCCAGAGAGATTCCCACCATCACATCGCGCTGTCCAAAACACTCTGTGAGCTGCAGCCGCGAGGGAGCTCCAGGCTGGCGGGGCAGCACAGGTCAGGAAGCTGCCCCCAAATAGCCACGCACAAAAGCTGCTTCAGCAGCTGCAATGCTCAGCTTAGCAACCAATCCTCCAGTGGCAGCGCAGTGGTTTTCACCACACTATGCCCGCACAGTCATCTTCTAGCAACTGCTTTGCGCTGAGGCACAGGCAAGCTAACCGTGCAAACCAGATGTCCCCTTGCAAGTTGGGAAGCTTCAAATAACAGCTAACAGGCTTAAGAGAGGAAAGACACAGCACACCCCCTGAAAAACAAGCGCAAACTTCCAACGGATGCTCGTAGGGGCTTCAAAAAGCCAAGCAACGTAGGATTTTCACGCTAAAAAAAGAACGGTGCCGCGACGGACCGTTAGAGCCGTTAAGACGGTTGGCGCCCGCGGGACAGCCCCGCCCCGGACGGGCCTCGCGCCTGCGGGCGGCTGCCTCCCGCGCTGCCGGCGCCTTAAAGCGGCGGTGGCCGCAGCGGGGGGGACAGTGACCGGGCCCGCGGGCGTCCCGCGCCGCCCGTGGGCGCCCACGCGCCCCCGCGGGCTCCGCTGGGCAGTTGTGCGGGTGCCCCAAGGCTGCTGGGCAGGCGCTGAGGGCCCGAGTCGCCAGTGGGAAGATGCGCTGCGAGTGGGAAATGAGACACTCGGCTTAGCCATCAGTTGAGGGAAGGGAATTTACTGCATCTCCCTAGGGCAACGGAAAGTGGAGCAGAGTGTTAGGTTCACTGAGCATTAATGATCTTCCCCTATTATGCTAAATTATTGTTTCCTAAGCCACTGATCAAATACAATAGCTTTATTAAAGCCCAGTTCAACTGGAAAAAAGAACGCATCTTTCCACCAAGCGGCTCTCATGAGCGGTGAGGAGTTGGTGCCCCGAGATGGGGCGCTGTGGTGCCGCATCGTGCCCAGCGAGGGAAGCGGGACCAGCACTCCCCTGCAGCCCCCTCGTCCCTCCCCGGGGTCACGCATCCACTGTCCGCGTGAGGAGCTGGGAGCCCAGGGGCTCCTCCGGAGCAGGCGTGAGCCGCATGAAGTGCCCAGCAAAGGCTGCTAAGGTGCCCTGCATCCACACGAGGAGAGGGCAGTGAGCAGAGCTCCCCTCTGCCCCCCAAAAAGCACTTAAACGTGACCTGAGCTGGCTTAAAGTCTGTGCTCACAGCACGAAGCAAGTGCAGGCCGTAACAATGCAGTCTCATGGGGAAAAGATAATCCGGGGGAAAATGAGCCAATTTTGGTGTGAGTCTGTAGAGGCAATGCTACATGATTTAGATGCAATTAAATGAAACAATTCTAGTGCAATCCTATGGAGGCCACATCCAACGTAATTACGACAGCTAACTGATATAAGTATGCTACTGCTGAACTGAAATGATGTGAACCCACGGAAAATAAAGCGCATATAAAAATAAGGTCGGAATTGGGTTAAGGGAACACTGTAAAACACTTTTGAAATACATTTTCATTACACAAAGTACTCCTACGAGCTGATGGCCTCTCACTGGTAGCTTGACCCTGCCCAGAGTGTGGTTCCTGAGAGCTGAGAACAAGGTCTCATCTGCCACTAAGAGGAAGACGCAGGGCTGAAGTGTTGGCTCGGGAAGCCCCTGAGGCATGAGCTGCTGCTTGCTTACCCTGCTCTTAATTCTTGTCCTAGATGGATGAGTAGCTTGACCCAGCTGGGTCATTTGGCTGCTCGTGGTACTCCCATGGCACTCTCCAACATTAATCTTCACACCACCCTTGCGCAGTATTTAAAATGCCATTACTTCTTATCCTGCATCTGTGGTATACACATTAAAATGACTTATCTGGGCCACAGCTCAAATCTGAGTGGGTTTGGATGGGAAGTGGGAATGATCCAAGCATTTAGCTACGGACTGAGATGCTGAAATATCACAGCACCGTTTGGAAAAAAACGAGCGGAAAGCGGGGGCAGGACGTAAGAGGAGGCAGACTGAAAAGAGCTGCTGTCACCCCCAACAGCAAGACTGCCCTTGGCTTTGGCGGTGAAGCACTGCTTCAGAACAGAGTTGGCAAAATGTGCTTTGCACTGTAGACATTGCATTGGTCTGGGCATCAGCGTGGGCTTAACTCACCGGCTCTGTGCTGGCTCGGCCCCTGCGGGATGGTGCCGTCAGGACAAGGCTCCCCTCGATCCCACCTCGGACTAGCGGCTCCCTGACACCTTCTTTGCCAGGCAGGGTGACCAGGGGCATCATCACCTTTGGTTCCTGCTCTGGGATGCTCCCAAGTCACTTTCATGCTGTGTGAACTTCAGTTCTGAAGGTGCTTCTCCCCACACCTTTCCAGGAGTGTCTTATCTTCCCATCCACGCTGCAGCGCTGTGTGATGCTAAAGATCTGGGTTGAAATCTACCTGGATAAGGGAGGGATCAATAGGCTCTTGGTTTTGCATCCATGGCAACACATACTTTACCTATCATTTTATCCTGAACAAAGGAAAATTAAATACTTGATGTGAAAAGAGTTCAGGTTTTGAGTAAATTGGGGGAGGAAGGCAGCAGGTTTTGCCTCCAGGTGGAAACCTGTCACACAGAATCCTTAATGTAATGCACCTAAGAAAAGTGTTGATAGAGCAAAACTTGCAGCTCTGTGTGGAGCATGTGAACGCCATACCGATTTCAGCTGCCGCTACTAGCAGTTCAGCACAGGCTCAGAGAGCCATCACTTACCTTTGACAAACAAGCAGACAAGACATTCACTGATAGCAATAATAATAAGAAGAAAGACACTTTTCCCTCAAGAAAACAGCCAAGGATCAAAACTTTATGTCTTGGGCTAATAACAAACTGATTCTGGTCTGACTTCTACTGGCAGAAAGCTCAAAGATCACTTTTCAAGCCGAAGATGAACTAAGTCAAACTGAAGTCCTTCCCATGTTCCTGAACACTGGAAAACTAGAGGTGCTACTGGTACATTTGTGACATTTGTAATTACATTGTGTTTGATATCTGATGATCTGCAGAAGCCTCACCCGCTTGTATGAGTTAAGTTTTTTTTCTTTTTTATCTATTTTCTTTTTCAAGCCTAGTTATTTTGAAACTGGATTTTACATTAGTTAAATTAGGTAGTTAACATCATAAAATGGCCTGATTTTCTTCTTCTCTGTCCCTAGGGTTTACAGTTATACAGCTGTAGAGCGAGTACAATGCTCAAAACTCTTCATTTCTCGTTGGGTTTAATTTTACAATCATTTTGTTCCATACTTTTAAAGTGCAAATTGCTACACCAAAGGCAATGCAGTGAAAAAAAAATCATTTCCTAGTTGTGTGTCTATCCATATGAAAAAAAAGCACTGAAATCCCAAATCTTTCTAAGTCGTCACTCCATCCTCATCAAGTACACATACCTATGTTAATACATAGTGCTACATTGACTCCTCTAACCAAGCAGTTTCAAATTTCAGTTTTTAACTCTTTGCAGAATGGCTCTGAATGAAGCGAGCAGCAGAGAAGTTCGTGCTCTCAGCAGAGAAGCCCAAATGAAAGAGAGGGGCAGCCTGAAGCTGGTAGCAAGCAGCAAGCTGGCCCGGCCGCCAGTGTCTGCTCCTGGTCGCACATTACCATTTGCCTGCTGTTCACTACAAGCAGCTCCAGAGACAGCCCTGGGTCAGGCAGTGGGGCCGGACGTGCTTGGCCCATCAGTTCAGACTTCCTGGTGTGCAAATCTGTAGCAGTGCACTGCAAGCCTGAAACTCTGACGCCGATAGAGCTTGGCTTCAACAGAGCGCAGAGCAGGAGCACGACCTAAAAGACTCCTCTAGCTTGATCCTGCTCTCTCATCAGTGTTAATGATGTACCCAAAGATGTCCTACCTCATCTCTACCAAGGGTAGGGAGCCACAGAGACCAGAGTCTTGAGACAAAACATTTACGGTTAATACTGTGCTGTTGGGTAGAAGGTTGTGGATTAAGCCATCCTCCTGGGAAGAGGGTGGAAAAGGAGGGATCATAAAAACATAAATACGTGAGCTATCGATGCTACATTTCTGCTAGATGGGAACAGAAGGAAGGGTCTAATGTAACCGTGGGGAAAAAATAAATAATTTGTATGGATATTAAGTATCTACGGTAGACTTACTCCATTGTCGCCCTTTGAGATACGTTGCACAAGGGCACTAGGTGAAGTATGAGAAGAACCAGGAGGATATTGCATTAAATATCGGCTCTAACCCTGTTACAGTTTTATTTTACTTGTCATTGTGATTCTGAGGCTGAGGTAATATATTCCTAGAAGAGCGTTACCTTTTCTGCCGGTGTTGGGGTACAAGGAGAGCGCAGGTGACATCGGGGAGGTAGCTGTGTTGCTCTACAGAGGCAGCAGGAGCGCACACAGCAGGGGCGGGCGCCCTCGTGCCGGCGCTGGGTGGAGGCGGGCGGCAGCTGCGCGCTCCCTGCCAAGCGCCTGGCGCAGCGCGGCCACCTGAGCCGCCAGCTGCCCGGGCGCCGAGGCGGCTCCCCGAGGAGGCACGAACCAGGGCCCCTCCTGCACGCGGCAGATGGCGGAGGATCCCGCCAGCTCCACAGCGTCCACAGCATCTCCGAACCAAGAGCGCTCACCATGTGCCTCTCCTGTGCCCTTTGCTCTCGGCAGGCAAAGCAGGGCTTCGTGCTGAGGCCCTGCCGGTAGTGCCCAGAGAGAGGGCCGGTCTCACAGGGACAGGGCTGCTTTGCTGCTGCAATGTCACCCAAAACAAGGGTGAACAGCTCACGAGTAATGGACTTGAGTAACAAAGCCCGCAGGGCTGAGCACACTCACTCAGTGTAACCCCCTCAGTGTACATCGTCCTGCGGAGGTCCGAGGAGTTCCTGCCTCAGCTGCCCTCTCTGTCCCGCTGTTGTAGCTTGCTGCCCGCACAGCTCTGCTAGCACAAAAATGTTCATGCCCGAATGCTGGCACCTTCGCCTTGGCTTAACTACAGCTTCACTGGTAAGAGCAGTGCCAGAGCTCATCCCTCAGTGCCCAAGTCCTGCTGCTACATTTGGTGCTCTGGCTTCTCTGGTGACACGCAGCATGGCCCAAGCTTCTCCCTTCCTCTGCCTTCCTTCCTGCAGTAGGAGGGCAATAACAACCCTCTGCAAGAGCACTGGGATGCCTAACTCATCGTTGTAAAGCACTTTGAATCCGTAATGGGAGAACTTCAAAGCACAAGTGTTACATCATCACTATTGATTGTATCACTGTCTCTGAATGTTACATGTCATTATCATTAAGCATTATTTATTAGATAGCCGTGCTATATCTGAGCTCCTGGCAGTTGGCGCAATCGGCTGGAAATGGTTATCTTATATTTGTTCTTTCCCAGCAATTTAAGTAAGATGTACATATGTCTGAAATGTTAGAAGCCAAATTTTTGTCATTTCAAATGCATAAAGGATTCCATCTGATACACCTCTATTTTTCATGCTATTATGCAAACCAAGAACTGAAATGTTAATAAGCTTTGTGAGTAATTTGTATCAGGCAGGGTATTTTTTAAAAATTGTTCAGTGAGTACACTTTGCCTGTCTGAAAAGAAATTCTCTTGATAATTGTGAACATGCTGATAGTTGCTGTAATTGAAAGGAACCAATGGTATAATTAAATTGACAGCACATCGAAAAAAATACTATGAAAGAAACATCAATTTGCATTTTAGCATAAAATAAAATGTCACGGTTTTTCCTTATCACAATAGCTGGTGTTTCTGGGGCACTATGTGTAAGAGGATGGGTATGTCCTCTTAGCCCAGTGTAGCAAAGGGAAACTGACAGACAGCACAGGGCTGACAGATGCTTGTCTGTGTAAGACACAACATGCATGAGCATGTACAAATATTAAGCATGTCTGAGAATTTGGAGCAGAGTGTGAACAGACGCAAAAGTGATCTATATGGTTAGAAAAAAAAAAAGCAGTAAACAGTGTGAACAAAAGGCACTGAGCAATGTGAACATTAGTGAAGAGTCAAAATTCCTGAGCCCTCCTTCCAGACGTGGTATTTGCTCATTGCCCCATAGCCTGTGGCAAGTCATTGAGCTGGGCCGAGGTATCACAAATAGGGCAGAGTGCCTGGGTTGACATCACGGCATGCGAGTTTGCCGGAGCACGTTGCTTCCTGCCGGCTGGAGTCTGCTGCGTTTCTTGAGAAAACAGCTGTCCCACCTCCGCACCTCTGCTGTGCCCCCATTCCGGCCCTCTCTGCAAGGCAACCCGCATACCTTGGGTGCTGGCATGTAGCTGCAGCCTCTTTGCACTTGCCTTGCAAAGCTCCTCTCTCTGGCTCTTTCCTATTGTATCCATCCACTTTTGCTCTCCAACTTTGAGATCCAATCCTGTTTCTCAAGATCACCCTTAGTTGCTGAGTTGGTGAGGATAGAGAGAGAAGCATTAAGCCTGAAGAAAGACACGACCTATTATTAAAAATAGACAGAAACTTTAATATTTTTGTCACTCAGCACAGACAACATCTGTCAGATTTCCGACTTGTGTGCAACAAGAGCTGTGACCACCCGGGCTCAGAAGAAAGCGCGTCGTGTTGCAAGCTGTGGCTGGCAGCCGGCGCAGGGCAGGCGTGCGGCAGACGGGCTGCTCGAGGAGAAGCCCCGTGCGCACCCCGCACCAGCTGCCGCTTGCCCTGGGACAGACGGCGCTTGCGTGAGCAGCGCTATCATGGCCCCGCGGCTTCCTGGGCCACCTGTTTGGATCCTGTCTGAACGTGCTTGCGGTTGCTCCTTCACTTACACTATTTTCAGTCAAAGTGGGTGGGAGGAGAAGGAAGAGACAGTGGCGCTGGGACAGAGCCTGAGGGGTTTTTTTTCCTCCTAGAGCCAGACAAAACCTTCCTAACATTTGTATTCACAAGCACCCTGATTCATATTAAGTGCTGATGATGTGCATGAATTGGAGATCTAAGTACTAACCCAGATTGCTCAGATCTTCAAAAAGCATCAGTACATCACCATGCAGCAGCCAAGCCTTAGATCTATAATTTGGTATTTATCTTACCTATCCCATCTCTTGGGTCAGAAGCACCTTTCCTAATGTCACCAACGGTACTGTGAAGAGAGATGGATTTGTTAGCAATACCATGTTGCCTTATAGGAAATATACGGTGTAGGACCCACTTCCTTTTCAGTGTGAGGGAGCTCAGGGTGAAAGTTTCAAGGAGAGAAAAACATGTAGCTTGGCCTGTTAAGATTTATGGAAAAGCCAAGCTAAATATAGTCTTTAATGAAATATATTGAAAGATAATTTTAATGATTTACTTTAATGGGAATATTTTAATCTCAAGCAATACCAACTGTAGTGTCTGCAGCAGAGCTACTAGAGTGTCCTGCTTGCGTAGAAGAGGTCTAGAAAATGAGACTGTCCGGAGACTATTGGTGCAAAGTGCCCCATTCATTTCCTTTGACTAAGATGAACTAAACAGAGCAAGTAAAATAACTGTCAGGCTGTGTACCGACAAGTAAATTACATTTATAGTTTACTTCTAATCATTTGAAGCACTGTAAGAAACAAGGGAAGTTGTTTGTTTGTTTTTCAACAGAACATGCAACTCAGCCCAGGAGCATCTGTATAACCTTTCTGTATCAGCTCCAACTACCTGTCTTTAGAAGGTTTGACATTTCATCGGCTCCATAATAAATCATAAAGTCGTATGAAAACTGCCAGTCACCAGGGACTTCCTTTGTTCTACGCTGACAGTCGCTTGAAGAGCCTTGTTAACAGCCCTAATGGAAGCCCTCAGCCTTATCACACCTGTCAAATTGCTCGGGTTTGCCGTTCCTGCACTTGAATACCACAAGAAACTATTCTCCCTTGCCATCATCTGAGATAGTAATAGCCCACATTAGTACAGCTCACTTTCCTCTTGAGCATTTTATGTCAGCTGAGAAGACCCTTCTCCTCCTCACCTTATCAACACTTTGAAAGTCCTTCCTGTTTAATAATATTTTATTTTCCTCCAAAGGACACTTTTTACAAACAAAAGCGCAGCTTAAATATCACAAGCAAAAGCCCCATTTGTTAGGTCTATGAGAATGTAGAACAGTCTCCAGATAAATAGGTAGAAATCCTGGTTCTGGGAGTCATCTAAGGTTAGTCTGGCCAAAACTACACACTGGGCAAAGAAGTCCTCTGCTGAACAAGCTCAAATGGAGGGAAAAATGACTGCAGTGGGCTCTTGCACTGGTGACTTCAGGAGCCCCTGGTTGTTGCTGGGCAGCCTTCCATGTGATGAGCTGTGCCAATCCCCTAGCTACTTCTGCCCCCCTCCACATGTTTCTTGATAAGGGGATGCCTCAATGCTGTCTACTAAGCTCTTTAATGAGCCTTGAAAGAAACATAACTAGACTTGGAGTGACATTCTCTGTTTGAAGATTTTTTCCTCTTTGCACTTATTTTTGATAAAATTCTACACAGGTAATTGTTTTTCTGATCCTCATTTTTGGCACAGACTGAGATATTCCTTGATAGAGGAGCTCATAAAATGTCCTGTAGTCCTGGATTGTTACAGCAGCCTCCATTTAGTGGGCTCCTGGCAGGCTGCTAGTCAAAAAAAAAAAAAAAAAAGGAGCAGGAAGCATAGCTGTCATTCTCCCCTGTCAATTCTAAAAACAAGCAGGATAAAACCATATCATAAATAATACTCATCATGGATATACTCATCATCAACTTTTGCATCCAAATTGCAGACAAATTCATGCCTTACCCCTACAGGGCTGTAAATCAGAGAAGAATTTAGCCTGTTACTTTTATCTCACAAATCACAAATGGAGGGCCTGGTTTTGATCTCTGGTGGCTATAAAATCAGAAATATCTCCACCGAGCAGTTGCCTTGCTGTGTAGCTGGTGTGAAACGAAATAATACCATTAATATCCTCCAGATCCTTGCATCCAAGCTCATCCATAATGTATGCCACCTGATTTTGCACTGCACTGAGTTTTAAAAAGAAAAAGAAATAGAACACATTGCCAGATGAGCAAATCATGTGTATTCTTCACAAGACAAAGGAAATAATCACTTTTCCTTAGTTTGAAAACATTAAGTGACAGCAAAAACTTTGTGGATTATGAAGGTGACCTAGCTAAACCACAGGGAATCGACTAACTGCAGTCACCTAAGCAAATAACTAGAGTGAACAGATCCTAGCTCCTCCAAGAAATCATATACAGAAAAAAATAATTCACAATGGCAGCTTTAAACCATAGTTTATTAATGCACTTTCCCCCGCAGCAGGACACAAAAAGGAAGCTAGCAAGACAAGCACATTAAAAACTTATGACTCCTCTGACTGAAACGTGCAGATAGGCAGGAATAAACCACCCTTCTTCTGGGGTCTTATTTGAGATGCTGGTATAAAATATATTCAGTGAGTACCTCATTACGTGCTGCATTAGTTGCTGATGTCGCTTTAGGTGAGCAGCTCTCTGCCTGCGCTGCAAGGGAATTCGTGAGATCTCAGCCATGAAGTGAGGAGGCACTGGGCAGATGGGGGAGTTGCGGGGAGGGGTAGCGCGTGTGCGCGTGGGGACACTTTAACAGATGCCTTTTCCTTTCTGTAAAGCAAGACATCTCTGGGAACAAAGCCCGTTAGCTACGTTTCAATTAAACGAGGAAAGCAATTGCAGCTCAGTCCATACGGACAAACCGTGGTTTAACAGCGTCTGGGGGATCCCTGGCGCACCCCGCGCAGCCATCACCAGCAAGCAGCACCCCGAGACGCCCGCTAAAGGGCACGAAGCAGAAAGGGCCTGCGAGCTCCTCGGCGCTGTGCAGCTGCCCGCGACCTTCGAGAGCGCTGCGAGGCTCGCGGGGTCTGCTTCTCCGCGCGGCTGGGGAAACCCGGGGCTATTAAGTATTTGGACATTAAATGTTATCATCCAATTTTGTTACACCAAAAGTGAGCTCTTTAATTAACTGCTCACAACTCAAAACTGGGCAATAAAGATGCTTGCTATGATTTTTTGCTAAATAATATCAAATATGTTAAATTAAATACTGAAGGCTGTAAAAAGTTATTGAATATACCTGATATTACGCAAAGTGAAATCCATTACGCATACAAACATTTAATGATAGCATTTGAAAACAAGGCTGGACTTTCAGGATTATAAGTTTTCTTTGGTTTACAGCCAGTCACTTGCACTCCAGAGCTGAGGGCCTCCCTGATACAGTAGACCTGTCATACAAGGTTAAAAAAAGGGCCGCTGAATTCATATGATAAAAGGAAGTTTGCCATCCCCAGTTTCTATAAGGATTTAAGTGTCTCTATAGTACTTTCCCTCCCCCCCCATTCCTTCATATTTCTTGTCTACGCTCGGTTGTGGACAGGTTCTTAAAATACATTTCTCAAGTCCTTTGCCACAGACATTTTTGGATGGGATTCATTTGCTTTTCTGAGCTTTGAAAGCTATTCCTTTTTACTAACCTCCAGGAAATTGACTTATTCTTTCAGAATGTGTTGGCTTGTCACTGAGGGCAGTGGCAAAACCATGTAAGCAAAAAGTTATTCCCACAGTCTTTTTTACCCCCTCCCTCTTTGAAGTATCTGTTACTTTAACTACTACCATCAACGTGGCATTCCTTTAGCTGGCTTTCCTTGTTAATATACATAGGACTTCAATTTCGGATGGGTAGAGTCCTCAGGCAGGGAGAAAAGAAAACAAAAACACCGGTCTTGATGGATGGTAGAATCCAGGTAGAATCTAGCAAAGCTGCAGCTTGGTTGCACGGATATGTAATCAAGTGGGGAAAAAGAAAAGCCCAAGTTGTTGCCATTGTGCACTCGGTACAGGTGGTAGGCAGAGGTTTGACAAGCATGACGCTATCCTGGCAGCACCACTAACTGTGCAATTTAAATCTGTCTGTATAATTGCATTGCAGTACACTGTAGCTTACTCTTCTCCAGCTAGTGCTGTGGTTGTATCTGACGTGAAATCTTCCTACCTGTATTTCCCTCCCTGGGATAGGAACAGGAGGCTCTTGGGTTTTCAGGATGCCTGCTCTGTTTCCCTTGAGTCAATGATACCTGCATTTTGCACAACCAGGCTTCCCATGGGTTTGATTTCTTGTAGAAATGGTCAGTGTGACAAAAAAAAAAAAAAAAAAACCCAAGCAGGATTACTAAGGCACAGCCTGATTGTAGCATTGCTCTTCTCTCTTCTTTGTTGTGTATTGTCTTTCCTCCTCTGATAAGGCAGGGGAGCTCTTTCCCTTCAGCACAATGCTGGCTTGGTTCCAGCAGAGCTCCTGCTCCTTTCACACCTTTCAGTGCGCAGTTGGGGCTCTGGCTCAGGCAGCCCTGCACACATGCTCCTCTGACGTGACTGAGAAGCCCAGAAGAACTGCGGGACCTTCCGGACTATTGCTCACCAGGAGTCTGACACAGGCATGTGGGATCCTCCTGACACAGAGAAGCAGCAGAGGTTCAATGTGTGATTCTACCTGAGGAGAAGAGGTCCTGAAGTGGACCCTACAGGACTCATGGACAAGCAGTGCTGAAGTACCGTGAAGAACCTGTGGGAAATGATGGAAACAGTTACCCAGGGACACTGACGTCCCTTTATTCTGCTGTTCATGCTGCGCCTCTCCCTGGGCCAGGTGATGGAAAGGCCCAGCCTGCGCCTGGGCTGAGAAGTGACCGTGTAACCTGGCACCCAGTTCCACCTTATGCATGGCCTGCTTGCAAAGTATCAGCTAGGCTGCGCGGTCCTGGAGGGCGAGCCTGTGAAAACGCCAGCTGATTCCCGATGAAACGCTACTTGATGCACGCAAGCCACCATCCTTTGAAATAGCCTCTGCTCAGAGGAGCACCGCTGACTTTGGTGGCCAGTGCAAGAGGGACATGGTGAGAGGTTTTCCAGGTGACAACAGTGGCGGGAGCCCCCGGCAGGTGCTGCTGCTGCCCAGCCTGGTCTGGTGGTGCGAGAGCTTCACAGCGCTCAGTGCAGGCAGCGCTGCTCTGAAGGGGTGATTAAATTTTATGCTGTGGTTGCAAAGTAGGAATAACATGCAAAATGGGATTAAGTCTTAATATGCTCTCACATCCAAGCTAGGCCTGGACCACCTAGTATGTCAGTGAGAAAATTCTGAGCATTATTAACATTAAAAAAAATGCACCAAACTTCAAAGGCAAATGAAACCACAAAAACTATGCTGGTGATATTAAAGGCATGCTGTAAGCCAAGTGAGTCAAAGTGTAACTAACTTTATTTTTACATTCTTCCACTGGTTCCAACTTATTTCCAGAATCTTTAAACATACTGACCTGAGCTCAGCCAGCGAGGGAAGCAGAGCCAGTGAAGTCAAGAACTTTGCTCCCTTCTGGGACAGCAGCTTTTTTGTGTGGGGCAAGGGAGTTCTGCCCCTAGAAAGAACTTGCCATTGGTGAGGGAAATCCACAAAGGGAAATCCGCAATGCAAATAAATCCAGATTTGAAATTACTTGAGACACAGGCAAACAAAAGCAGGGGATTTTTATCCTGCAAGGCGCCAGTCTCACTTTGTTCAGTAGGTGGGAAAGCTACTGAATTCACAGAGCTTCTGCTTCCCCATCGATTCAGCAGTAACTCACTCCCCACGCAACCACAATTCTAACACCCTTTATGTAGGTCTCACAAACCTTGAACTCAGCCCTCCCTTCACGCTAGTACAAGTTGGACGTAATGTCTCAGGGACAATGAAATCAAGCTGTGAGTAGTAGCAACCCCCACCCCCCATACTCCTTTCAATTCCAATAAAAGGAAAAGTCTGGGGGAGGAAACATGCTGAAATATGGGACTTAATGAAGTGCATTCACATTACAAAATCCTCTAGAAATTTTCTTTTCTAAGGCTAGTGTTATCGGCTAAGCACGTGAGCCTCCACAGAGCTGAAAAGCGCAAAGCTCTGCTCCGGGTCTGGGATTACCCACATGCCGCCAACGCCCACGCAGCCTCTTCATGCCCCTTCCCTGCCCCAGTAATGGGCCTGCGTCCCATCAAGGCCCCCCATACAGCACACACATGAGCCCCTGCGCACCTGAAAGCCCTGCGTGCAGCGCACATGTGAGGCCCCGCTCACCTGAAAGCCCTGCGTGCAGCACATACGCGAGGCCCCGCTCACCTGAAAGCCCCGTGCGCAGTGCACATGCGAAGCTCTGCTCACCTGAAAGCTCGGGAGCTGCGGCGGGAACCTGGGTGCAACCTTAAGTGTTCTGCTGAAGTGAGACCTAAAGCCCTGCAGCCTTGTTGTCATAGGTTATCTAGATGGATTCCTTGACTTCACGGAAAGAACACTAGTGCTCAGGCCAGAGGTGCACAGGCAGAATTGATTAACTCCTTCCATCCTATCACACATTAATTTGTGCCTAAGCTTTCCAGGTCTTCAAGTCTTCTAGTCTTCACATAAGCACCAATCTGATTTGCCTTTCCTGTCACTCTAAGTNTGAAAGCTCAGGAGCTGCGGCGGAAACCTTAAGCTGCAACCTTAAGCATTCTGCTGAAGTGAGGCCTAAAGCCCTGCAGCCTTGTTGTCATAGGTTATCTAGATGGATTCCTTTACTTCACGGAAAGAACACTAGTGCTCAGGCCAGCGGTGCACAGGCAGAATTGATTAACTCCTTCCATCCTATCACACATTAATTTGTGCCTAAGCTTTCCAGGTCTTCAAGTCTTCTAGTCCTCACATAAGCATCAATCTGATTTGCCTTTCCTGTCACTCTAAGTCAGAAGAAACATCACTGGAAGAAAGTAGAGTTAGACTGGTACAAATGAAACTACCATATGAAAAGAAAAGAAAAAAAAAGTTTTATAGCTTTTCATCCTTTTGTTCTGCTGCAAGCCAGTCCAAGAGCAGAGCACACATACAGCTAAGAAGGCATGCAAAGAATGCACCAGACCACGAATTTGCAGGGCACTGTTTGCCTTACAGAAATGACACAAAAGACAGAAAGTTAGTCTTCCCTAATGTGACGGCAATTTGAAGCATTATCCAGCACCAAAGCAGACGACCTACACGAGAAGAACAAAATGCAGTTTCACAGAAAAGTATCATAATCCAGTCAAGCTAGTTGTCTACATTCTCTTTGAATAAGCACATTTACCTACTAACAGTAGCACAGATTCTCAACCACAATCTCTCTAGTTTCATTAACCTATAACTATGCCACTTTTGAACACATGAACTATACATAACTTGAGGTAGTTACCAATCATCAAATAGAAAACTGTATTTCTTCTTGAAAGGTGTAATTACCCAGGGTCTGTCTTCAAAGCCTTTGCAAAGGAGATTTATCATCCCTTAGCCATCAGAACCACAGTAGTGCTGATACCCCTCCGAAATAGGTTGAACTGAAAAGAAACCTTAGACGTTTGAAGCACAGCAGTTTGCTCTTTAGGGCGGTTTAAAATTTATGCCAGCAGTTTATTATTTAACTGTATTTTCATTAGGTGAATGCAATAGAGCTTCTGCATCTGAGTTAGAAAGTAATGCAGCACTAAAGAAGAATTAAGAATTACACAGTTAAATCGTGTATTATCATGTAAATGGAAGAGAAATGTCACATGGGACTCTGTGCATTGTTCGGAGAGATAAATGCTGTGAACTATAAATACAAGTTCAATAAAGAGCCTTGTCAGTTAAGCAACTGAATGAAAGCTAGTCTTGGGGTCTGTTGTAACATTTCAAAATAAATACATGTACACACTTGGAATATCTAATATAGGTAACCAACTGACCATTAATTTTAAGTTCTTTGTAGACCTGTCATCCAATCCTATTAAAAAAAAAAAAAAGAAAAAAAAAATCCCACACACCCTAACTGCTGGAGAAAACTATCCGTTTGTGAAGTTTAATCTAAATAAATGAATATTAACAGAGCAAAGATCTCCTGCCAGCACGTATGAGTGCACAGCCCGCTAAGCGGGGCAAAGTTAGTGCTTGGCACGCTGAAGGTGCACCTCCGCGCACAACGGCCGCTGAGCACACCACGGCCCTCCTCAGGGGAAGCGCCTGCCCAGGTGTGGAAGGGATTATGCTGCCGACTGATACAGCAGGAACAGTGCTTGCATCTGGGGCTTAAAGAGGATCATTTTGTCCCTAATCTGGCAGTATTTTGAGATATATGATTGTCCCTTCTACAAATACTGGTACATGTTCAAAAAGCAAGCATGAGATACAAATCCTTTGCTCTGCACATTCTGCCACACCTAGAACAAAGCTCCTGTTAACAGTACTTTAGCAAAACTGGGAAACTTTCCTCTTCTCGCATTCTACCCACACCCGCCACTGCAGAGAGAGACAAATGGAAACAGAGGACTCAGGTACAGAGTGCTACATCCTGAGTGTGCCCGACCCCTCTGCGGGAGTTTGTCTTGCAGTAACACTTGACGTGAGTTGCCTTAGCAGCTTGGCACGCAACCTGAACGCCTGAGGAGGCAGCTGAGCTCACGCCATCTACCTCAGGCTAGCCAGAAGTGGCTCATTTTAATGCTTAAAAACCCACTCAAGTCTGTTCAGCTACAGCAGACAACAGTCACCTTGCTTCAGCCGCTCAAAGAACTTTTGCCATTTCACTGCCACACCTTTTAGGAAGAAGACAGAAGGAAATGCAGAGTATCAAGCCTTAATTCTGGTCCTTCTTGCTTAGCATGAAATGAGATAAAGCTCAACCAGTTCGGTGGAGCAAGCTGGAAAGAAATGGTCTCTGCAGTCATCAGGGAAGACTGAAGATGTGTAGGTTTCCCCTTTGGAGCTCAGGCAAATATTCAGGACAAAGGAGGTAAAACATTAACACACTTTACTGAAATATCAGTTTCTTTAGTATGTTACAGAAAAGCTTATGAACATACATAATGTACATAAAAGGCAGACTTTGTAAAATAAAAAGGTCTTTCTTATAAAAAATTAAAAAGTCAAAGTAAAGTGCATGAAACAGTTTTTTTTCTTCTCCACTTCAACTATAGTGTCAAAGTCTTAGTACAGAGTAATTATCTCTAAAACCTGGGAGATTTTCTTCCGTCACCCATTAGTCAGTTATTTTACTGGTCAAATCAAATGATGATTACAAACAAACACCGAAGAATCAAAACAGCTTAACCAGATGTGTCCACAACAAAGACTAGGAACTACGGGAACATGGGCTTTCTATACACTTTTCATTGACCAAACTTAACCAGCAGAAAGGTTTGCTCCGGTTAAAGAAAATCAACAGGAAACAAGCTTTATAAATAGGGCAGTTTTGCTAGTCAAGGACTCCCCTATTGTGCAGTCAGTTCTTGGTCCATGAATATCAATATTCATTTTTAAATACACTGTTGCAAAAGGAAGAATATATAAAAAAATTGTATCCGTCTGCCTCCTTTGGAAGGAAAAGGTAGTCGACCCCAATCCAGATAAAAGACGGTAACTTTCCTACAGGGTCTCTTTATGGGGGCAAGTGCACCAAGAGAGTTAAGGAAAACACTTGAGATGCAGGATTTCTTTCTTTTAAGGAAAAAAATAATAATAAAATAAAAACAAGAGGAAACGGAGACCCAGTGTGGCACTAAGAAGGCTGTAACGCTGACAGCATCTTCAGAGATCCTGACAAACACCGACCGTGGCTCCTGGGCGTAGCGAGCCCCGGGCTCCGCGCGCCGGCGAGGAAGCGGCCCGCGGCCCGAGCCCGGCCGCTGCTCCGGGGTGCACTCTGCGAACGCGACGCCGCCCGACGTGGAAACAAAAAGTCGGGGAGGAAAGAAGGAAGCAAAATAATAAGAAGAGGCGAGGGCGCAGGCGGGCGGCCGCCCCGCCACCGCCTCACGCAGCGGCGGCGCCGGCCCTGCGCGCCGGTGCGACCCGTAACGGTCCCTCCAGCTCGGCGCGCAACCCCCCACCCCGCGCACAGCGGCCGCTCCGTAACGGCCGCGCCCCCCGCCTT
>VWPW01026060.1:467617-508718 GCA_013389825.1 Crypturellus undulatus
CCGACGGGGCCGGGCGGAGACGGGGCGGGACGCCCGGCGCGGCTCCTCCCGCACCCCAAATAGCGCCGGGGGGCGGCGGGCAGAGCAGCGCAGCGCGGCCCGCACCTACGAGCCGTGCCCGACGCCTCTTGGAGGCACCTCGCGTCTCGTTGCGACCGCTGTAACCGAGAGCGCTGGGGCGGCTGGGGTCCTCCTGTGCAAACGGAGCCACGGAGCGAAGAGAAATAGTGGCCGTTCTGGCTTTCCTCAAATGCCATGCAAAGTGTAATCATTCTGCTTGTTATCCCCGAATTTAAGCCTCGTGCCATTCCCCATCTTGGGTCCTTATTACCAGATGATGCTTTGCACTTTTGTGCTTTGAAGCTGTACGCGCTGCACTGCGAACACCAGGTGTATGATTTGCCGCTGGTGATTGCTACAATTCACAGTGGCCAATATGAACAGTACCATTACACCGAGCAGGAGGCTTTTATCCAGTGCTAGGCTGAATATTTTTATCAAAGTAATGACACAGAATAGTCTCTGCTCTGTGCAACTTTCCAGCTTGAACTGGCTTTAAGAAAACTCAGAGCTTGTTGGAAAAAGACTGCAAGCTGAAAGTATGAATTCTATTCCAGACATACATTGGACATTTATTTCATTTTAAATGAATTGTTTGCATTTCTTTTGGGGTGAATTACGCTTATAATGAGCATCTAGTTGTCAGTTCCTGTGCTGGAAGGTCCCACTGGAAAACTACCTGGTAAGGATCCTACATTTCCTGTTATTAAGATGAAACTAAACACCAGGTATGCATGACATTTGTTTCAATTATAGCTTGCCTTTTGTAAGCTGAGCACTTCATCAACAGGCTGTGCTATGACTGCACCCTAAATCAATAGCAGGGAATACAGCTCCCCCCTCCAAATGCTTGGCTTCTGCACTGCACTATTTGAAAGGAGAGCAAGCCCAAGTTTTGATGAGCCATCCCCTTGGCTAGTTTATGGACATTGCAAGCTGGGATATTTTAAAACCAGGCAATTGGTACAGGGTTAAACATCAGCCAAACTAAAGTGCTGTTCAATTTACAGCATGTTAAGCATTCCTGAAACTGTGATCACTGATATATTTGGGTCAATCAGATGTCTTGTTACAGCTTTGCAGACATCGCAATGAAGCAGCTTGAAGATAAATTAGAGCAGTCTCCAGGCTTCTCAGACCTATATTGGGGAAGGGAGCTTTGGCCACTGTCCAGACCCAGCATCCTAGCGAGTATAAAGAAAACAAAATAATTCCTTGCTTCCCTCTGCTGCTTCTTGTATTAACTTGATTTTAGCTGCCTTACAAAGCCAGGTTCACAGAGCACCTTGTTACTAGTGGCTAGCGTTGATCTTAGCAGCAAGGTGCTTTCTTCCTCATTCCCATCTCTGACCCCAGCACCTTCTTAGCCAGATGGGAGTTGGAGTCATTACAGACAGCAGCGATTTGTCCCATCAGTGATGGAGGGACCAGGGACTATGCAGGACTTCAGGCAAAAATTATCTCAAACTCAGGTCAAAGGCCAAATGCTAATGGATTTTGCCAGGATTAGGACCATGGCAAAACAGACGGTGCCTGATTTTTCTGGGCACAGCTCACTGCTGCTGGACTCGATCAGCCTGTCTCTGCGAGCAAGCCCTGCGGAGCAAGGCAAGCTGGGGAAGGCTCCATCGCAGCCCAGCCTGTATATATCTGCATGTATTTTTGGCATATATCTCCTACCAAACGTGTACAAGCTGATCTGCAGAGCTGCTTTCCTCTGCAGAAAGCTTTCTCCAGCACTTGGTGGTGAGACCGCCCTGTGCCCTGCGTCTAGGCAGGGTTATCAGCAGAGTAGCGCTATTGCTCATGCTACTTATTTCTCTCGGGGAAGGGTGGGAACTGGGCTAAATCATACTGGGAAAAACTTAGTATGTGGAAGTGTTATGTGCTTAGCACGACTTGTAGTCATTCCCATCCAGGGAGTGCTTTGTACAACTGTGTCAACAGAGCACTCTGTGCATATGCCTGACTATGGCTTTGCCAAGGTGAATTTGCACTTCTCCACCTAAAAACATCTCTCACAATGAGGTGTTCCAGCAACTGAAGGATATTCCATCAGGCTGGGCTGAGATGGAGGATTTGTAAGTGACCGTGAGGTGGGCTGAGGAAGCTGAGGTGCACTGCGTTTCATGGAAGGGAGATCAAGTGCTTAAAGACCTTGCCCTGCAAGTATGTTGGTGATTTCTGGAAATCTTTAAAAACTTAACTCAGCCTGGAACTTGGAAGATTTTTATTGCTTTGACTTCATATTTGGGTTTCTCAAAAAAGCTCCTAGGCAGATGAGGCAGATGGTACTCCAACAGATTTTTTCTCTTTTTTTTTCCTTTGGTAATCTGAAGTACCATGTACAACATGAATCTAGGCAATTTCCGTGCACAGAACAGATCCTATCTCTCCTGGACTCCCAGCTTCTCTGTTTTTAATATCTGTGACTCTGTTTTTAATATCAAAGCAATAAATGAGTAAGTGCTTGGACTCTTGTGCCTGGCTCTTGAAAGTGTTCATAAGACTTGTCAGATGCCTGATGATGTTTAGTCAGTTAGGAGATTTATTCTCATCTCTATTAAAAGTGAACAACAAAGCTGGAATGAAATCTGTACTACACTCACACTGATGTCCTCAGGGTCTCCACGAGGGCGGCTGTGCACATTGGTCACAACAGAAATGTGCTGAAATGGTTCGTGCCTGTAGTATCCATTACACAAGCATGGCCCAGGGTGTGCAGACACCTGGGGCTCTAGGTGAGAGGATTTTTCCCTGTAAGTCACCAACACCAGACACTGTGGCCCTGCTTTTCATGGTGTGGGGTGAGATCCTGAGCAGCCGCAGCTGGCAGAGCTGTGCCACGGTGAGAGGCTCGCTCAGACTTGCACCATTTATGTTGCAGCAGCTCTGGGCGGTCTGTGCTCCCTGCCAACCCTGAAAGGCAGTCTTTCCTAGACAGAAATGCAGTAGTCTTTTGTGTCCCTCTTGCAAAATTCATTATTTCAGGCGTGGAAGAGAAGAAGCTCTTCAAGAAACCTTTTCAAGTGAGAGTGCTGCAGAAATTCAGGGAGACAAAAGGTAATTACTGCATGACAGGCTACCTAGTGCACTGGGTGTTAGCTCCTGCTTTCAAGTGTTTTCTAAAGGGTCAAATCCTCTTGCCTGCAATATTCATACTGGTAACATATCGCCTTTTTTTTTTTTTTTTTTATTTTTGGCTACCAAAGCATGTGAGTGAAGAATATCACTCAATACCATTTGTACAGTAATTCCAGGCACTAGCCAGATGTATCATAAGAGGAGAGAGAGGAGAAACCCAAATGCAGGGTCTTCCCAGAGCTGAGAAGTCCAGACAACCTCAAGTACAGCCCTTAGACATTCTTTGCTCCCGATCCGTGCACCTGGCCCATGATATCATACTTGAAGAAGTATGTATGATTTAGGAAGACACTGCCATTAGGTAGATACTTTCCATCATCGTCTGGCAAGTTGGGCCAGGGGTTAAATGCTCTCACTGTTAAAAATAACCTCCTCACTTCAATGTTTTCTCCAGACACTTAGATAGCCCTGTGATGGGCCCAAAGCCTGAGGTGGACTAGACATGACTAGAAAAATGAGGCCAGGGTAAAGCTAGAGTTACTACTGTTACAGGAAAGAAAAAAAAAAAAAGAAAAAAATGAAAAACTCATAAAATCTAGCTTCTACTGCAAAAATACACCCAGGACACATCTTAAACTTTTCAGCAAGTCCTAAAAAGGTGCAGTTTTTGCACTGCTGGTAAAAGTGCTGTAATTAGTCTTAAGGTGAAAACACCAGCTGTGTCAGTGAAAAGCCAGCTGTTTGCTCATTTCTAAGTGAAGCTGAAAAGAACCAGCTTCAGCAGCAAACCCAGTCTGTAGGCCCTTAATATCTTTTCTCTGTGTCGTGTTGCCTGGAGAGGCAGTTGGATCCCTCCCAAGGATGGAGGAGCCCCTCCTGCTGCCGAGAGCACTGTCCGGAGGGGAAAGATGCAGGAAAAAGCAACGCGTGAACTCCTGGCCCTCTGCTTTCCCCTCCTTGGAGGGATCCTCTGGCCCCAAGTGAAGCTGCAAGAGGCAGTGATGAAAAACACAGAGTGTGTCCTGCTCCCTCTCCTTGAGCTAGTGGGTCCCAGGGGGTTCCTGTCCCTGCTCTGCTCTGCCCCACAGAGCCCCAGGGAGGCATTTCTCAGAGCGGCATCTCATCCACACCATCTCTTATCTGCACTATGTGGTCAGGAGCCCCCAGCCTGGCCACCAGGCTCGTCTGGCCTGGTGCTCGGCCCCTTAGGACTGCCTGGTAGCGCACCAAGCTGTGCGAGTCACAGCAGGACACGTGGCACCTCGGGGACTCCTGTGGGAGACCTCCGGGCAGCATGGGGACAAAGTCCACTCCTGACGGCAGGAGTGACATCGAGGCTCTTCCCTCTCTTGTGGAGACTCTTCCTTCTCCTTGCTCTCTGGGAGTCTGTTTTGTCCGACTTTATGAGACTCAAACGATGGGATTTCCACCCGCCCTCGCTCTGGTCCAGCAGACGTCTCTGCTGGGAGCACCGACTGCTGCAGCAGCTCGGCTCCTAATAGCTTTTTCTACGTGTTCCAGCTGTTGGAATCGAGCTGTTGACTGACACCCTAACCCTCACTGAAGAAAATAAATAGGATCTTCCTTGGCGTGTGTGAGGAGGGCCAGGCCACCTCACCATAAGCCAGCTGCGCCTGGGTGCCATCAAGCTGCCTTACCTCGGCTGCGCGTCCGCGCGCAGAAGCCCAGTGTGCGGTTGTTGGCCCAGCAGTGCAGCAAGGCCTGTGCAGCTAGGCTAAGGTAAGACTCGAGAGGACTGACCAGCTCAGGTCTCCGCAGCCACAGCGATCACTACACCTTAGTCCACTTCGCGGTGGAGACAGGCTCACCCTCTGAGCGGGTAGGAGGTAGGAAAGGAGAGAAACCCTTCACTTCTGAGTCACACATTCCTCAGTTTTGAAGGTCCCAACCCCTGATTTTCGTGTGACTGGGGTCAGTGACATTGAGAAGTTCCCCTTCTGCTCACTCTACATCTCAGTGTGACCTATTTAAATTTCTAAGCCTTATTAAACATAGTGTTAGGATTCAGTAAGTGTCCCATTGATTACGTATTTAGTTATCTGGTATTTAACTAGCATTCTCTTAAGGAATGAATAAAGAGTCAGAAACAAGAGGCTGTTACTGTGTATGACTGAAATGGAAATGGGAAGGTACCCTTCAGAGGCCAAGGACCGTGCAGTCAGGAACTGAATCTACCCAAAATCTGAAATGTCATAAACATTTTTATAGTCAATGGACTTTATTGAAAATACCATAATGCTTTTATTAAATTAAAATATATTTGAACTCCAAGTGTATTTGAACTGAATGAAATCCAAAGTCCTCACCTGCACACAGGAAAGCATTTCAGTTATTGCTTAGTTCAACTGGCCCAAAGCAACGTTTCATTATGTTTATCTCACACTGCACGAAGCACATCTCCTGTCACAAGCAACACGTGCAAAAGCTCAGCAGCAGGTATCTCCCTCGGCCTTTCCTGCATGCAGTGTAGCTTGGTGAGACAGATCTTCTAGGCCTCATTCCTACAACCGGCCCTGACATCTTTTCTCTCTGCTGCTGCCGTGAGTTACTTACGTAAGTTATTTAATGATGTCTGAAGAGATCTTCAGGTTTTCCTTGAGAGTGGGAAAAAGTTGGTGGAGGCCCTAGGAAGTCAACTCTTATTACTTCTGTTGCTGCTGTTCTCTGTCATTTCAATTCACTCCCAGTTTGCATACGACTGCGCTGTTCTTGGTGACTTCAAAGTGCGGAAAGGAAAGCAAAACATTTTGAGGAATGGCCAGACTTCCCCAAGCCTCCATCTTGCAGACCAGGTCAGGCTCCTTTGATTTTCACCCCTGTTCTGCACCCCTTGTCGCAGCTGAGCTCCCCCAGCCGGAGGGTGGAGAGGAAGGGCAGCACGAGCACTGCAAAAGGGAGTTCTTCCTCCTCCGGGAAACCAACCAACATTTTTGTTTTGATCTATCCCAGTTTCCTTGCAAATGACTTTCTGCCGAGCTGTTGAACTTTCTGTAAACACTTTAGTGAGAGCCATAAAATAAATCCCTCAAAGAAGCGAAAAACAAACATAGTCATGAGTTACTGCAGCCAGCTCTCTTCTTCCTGCTCTTTGTGAGCTCTTGCAGGAGCTGGTTTTCCTCTGAGTCACAAAAAACAGACCAAGGAGATAACAGGAGGCAGCACGAACAAACAAAAGCATCATGGAGAAAACAGGCATGTTTGTTTGTTAAGCTTTGAAATGCACTCGAGCAGACATCTGACCTTCCCCACACAGGGGATGGCACCAAGGCAGCTGCCTGGGAGCTCGGCTGCTGCTGGGGTGTCCGCACGGCGCCAGGCCGCATGCTGCTGCAAGGAGGAAGGACAGCGAGCGCCTCCTGTCCTGGTGCAAGCTGGAGAGGTGCCGTCAGAGACTGCAGTGCCTACGTCCAGTCTCAGTGCTGTGACTTTGCTGGTAGCTGAAGCGGCCATGAGTGCCCAGCGGGATCAGTGATGGGGAGGCACAACACACCAGGTTAGGTGTGCAGTGTGCGGAAGGTGCTCGGGCTGCATTTAAGACTGCAGCTGTGACAGACAGCGATGGCCTCGTGTTATGAATTCTGCTCAGCAAACAAAATAATGTTTATTGTGCAAGACCCGTCTTAATTATTTTATTATGCTAAAGTGTCAAGGATGAATCTAACCATTTATGCTTACAGTCAAATGCTCTGAAATGTCCAGGGGTAGTTGAAATGCTGTCAGTGTATTATTAAGAGCACTAGTTAAAAGTAAGTTGCTTTGTGATTTGCTGTTTTCAGGAAGGCCCAAAGGTCAGACTATGAACTGAGATGCAAGCAGCCTGGCTCTGCCAGTGCTGCCCCTGTGAGCCTTCTTTCTCCCTCGAGAGCAGGTGAGGTCAAGGATGCAGAGCCAAGGGAAAATAAAGTGTTTGATTAGTGAGATAAGCCAAAAGGAGACGAACGTGAGAGGGAGACCAGGTTCCCCTGGACCTGATCACGACAAGAGTCTGGCTTTCATCTCCCCCATGTGTGACTCAAGACCGTGTCTGCAGTGGATGGGGTAGTGCTGCATGCAGGGAAGTCAAGGCCAAGCAGGCAAAATCAGTGCTGTGGTGAGAGCAGTATAGATAGGGAAGGCAGCTCTGATACGAGACGGGGACTCTGGCACACGTGCACCGTGTCTGGGAGCTGGAGGAGCAGGAGCCGGCTGGGACGTCTCGTGCGGCTCAACGCCTTTGACACCCTGCATCGCTGGACGCGGCTCAATGTGCTGATGAGGGTGCAAGTAGCAAAAAGATGACATCAGCTGGGGGCTGCACATTTAAAATAAAACGACGGCATATGAAATCAATCTGTGCTCCGGGAAAGCTGCTTCTGGCGGCTGCTCCCTTCAGGCAGCCCCGGTAGGAGCCAGTTTTGTTATTTGCATCCCCACAGGTTTCTGCTGGTGAAGGCGAGCATGTTGCCTTGAGCCTGGAGGGTGGTGGGGCAGGAGCGGGAGCTGCTGGTGCCCTGGCACAGGCACAGGAGCCCTGCAGCAACTGGAGCCTGAGCTGAGGTTTCCCACTGCCAGATCGGTACACGGCTGCACATCCCCAGTCTCTGTGACACGCTGCTGCGGATCCTTATATCCACTCCTAGTGAACACTTTTCCCTTGTTGAACACTGATTTGATTTTCATATTCCATTTCTGCTGTGCAGCGTCAGAGCTTGGAAATCAAACTCTGCTGCAGCCTGCACCTGGATTTTCCGAATCCTTTTAACCCCCCTGGGTATTTCCCACTGGCTCTGATGGGTTTTTCCCACTGGCTCTGATGTGATGAGCAGGTTTGCCAAGAGCCTAGGAGCATGGAGAAGGGTGAGATGCAGAAAGCCCCTCTGGGAAGCCGCCGGGAGAGCTGCTGGGGCAGGGACAGGGCTCGCTGGCCTCCCCCGGGCAGGTCCCCTGGGCGGGCAGGGCACCCAGCCCTGCTGTGAAGGGTCCCTGTGGGGTCACACGCCGCCGGGCAGGGTGACTTGGGCGCCCTGTCCCCGCCGAGCGCGATGGCTTGTCCCTCACTGCGATTTATCCAGCTCCTTCAGCCTTGCTGTCGTTTGCTCTCTTTCATTCTGGATTTGCAAGAGAGTTCAAACCGGAGGCTTTCACGCCCTGATTTTATCAGTTTCTCCCTTGCTAGGACCATTTTTTAATGGGCAAAGTAAGCAAACAAAGGATACTACTACTAGTAGTAGTAAAAATAACCACAGTTAGTAGGGCCAGCAAGGTCTTTGTTGAAATTCCTTTCTTTCAAGGGTTTTCCCTGCACAGCAATATAACCCATGAGCATAAGACAGGAAATATTCATGTATCCAAAACCACAAGAAAACACAAGTGGGTAGACACCAGGAAATCCATCTGAATTTGGCATGAGATTTCCATTTTAATCTTGTGAAAAGTTCCAGGAGTGATCTTGGATTGCTTCTCTTCAAAATATACAAGACACACAAATAGGAATGCTAAAAGTGTCCAAAATCTCCACAAGGAACAGGATATTATAAAAAAGCACTGTAGAAAGTGTCTGTTTCTCTCTGAGAATTTTACTTCATTTTTGTTTCCCCACTGCTAAAATTATTTGTATCTTTTAACATAATTTGTGGATACATTAATAGCACGTACTAATGCTTCTGATGTATTACAATATGACATACTATAGCAGTTGAAATGCTTTATTATTTTAATGTAATTCAATAGAATGCATAATGTTAATAATTAGTGGTAGCTGTTACTCAGAGCTAGTTAAAGCTTCATGCCATATTCCCTAGAGTGTATTATCTTATTCTTTCAATCTGTGCTGCAACTTAACAGACTGACACTTTGCACAGCCTAAATAATTTGAGTGCCAGGCTGAGTCAACAGCAGTGATTTGCGGGAGGCGGTTAACAATGCTCTAAGAAATAGATTAACGCTAGGTGTTTTTTTGTGCGTGCTTTGCTCTTGTTTTCCATCCTTGCATCTGCACCACTTACCAAGGTGGTTAAACATTCATTCATACCTCTGCCTTCATGCAGGCAGCCGAAGGCTGAGGACAGCCCGTGGATGCTTTCTGTGCAGTGCCTGCAGGGTCACCCCCTCTGCCTGATTGCTGCTGCCAGGCACAAACCCTGGGGACAACTCTGGCAAGCTGAAGCACTCGCTCCTCCATCTGTCCTTGACAGGTCAGAGTGTCTTGGAGGGACGGCAGGACGGGGTATCTCAGAGGGTGAGCCGAGGTCTGGCCTTCTTCCTCGTGCTCGCGCTTGCGCTCTGCTCTGCTGCTATTCCTAGGCACGGGGAGCTAGGTCCGGGCCACAGGCGTGGAAATCTCCAACTATTTTTATAGCAACAAAAATGAATTCCTCGTAGCCAAAAGTGGCTGGAATCCCAGGTCTGGAGCTGCGCTGATGGGGTAATGTCTGGAAAAAAAAAAAAAAGGAAATCTCCAACATGGAAACATGAAATGCTATGGCAACAAGGGGAGCAACAAACAGGGCTTAAAGACACAGGCTCAGCCTTAGCTTAAGCTTTGGGAATTAGGTAGATGGAAAGATCAGTAGTGTATAGTGCTATGTTTTATCTGGGCTGAGGAGCTGGAGCAATCTGCCCTTAAACAGCGAGGTGAATATGCTAGGGGCGGGCAGACAGGCAGCATCCTGCTCCGGTGTGCTGGCTTTCATCAGCGTCCCTCCTGGCCACTAAAGTGACATTCCATGTGGAAACTGAGCTCATCTCACTTTATCCCTCTTGACTGTCCCTTCCTCTTTCCAGTCATGTGCTGCAAATGCAAAGTAGGGAGCATATCTGTGTAATTCGTTAATCCAGCAATAGGAGCTGGCTGAGCCATGGCTGCCCAACCTCCCGTTCCTGAGTCATCCCACCTGTCCCCAGATAGCAGGAGGTTTTCCCTCAGGGACATCTGATCAACTCGGGGCTAACTGACAGCTCCCTATTGCAAATAAGGCAGGTATTCAGGCCTTGCTGGGGTTTATAAGGGCCCTAGCTGCAACACTTTGCAGGTCTCCCTTCAGCCCTGAAGTACCCGGCAAGCAGATAGTTTCTGCACAAAAGGCTCTGACTACTGCTCTGAGTAGCCCAAAGCAGCCTTTTTTCCTCTTTCTCTTATTGTCTCATTTCAGTTCTAACCATCATGGCACAGTAGTTCCTGGCAACTGCCTGGAGAGGAGATACAGGTAAGAGCAGTAGCCTGGAAATGCTTGGCTGAAGGCAGAGGCTGTTGAAGTCAGGACACAGACTGCTGCTAAGCAGGTCTGAATTTAACATATTTGTACTTTTGCCCCAAACCTTCTGTGAGATATTTGGCAAATCATTTTATTTTGTTACATTTTCAATCTCTAAAACGGGCATAAGAGCGCTTGCCTGTGTTAAAGAGGCCATAACACGTCTGGGTCAGGGATCTTAAGGGCTCACAGAGTCATAATGAGGCTTCAATCTAAGCTTAAAGCTGGCAAAGCTGCTTCCATGCAATCGCCAGGTAGATGTATGTGCACTGACAGTCTTCTGACGAGCTACTCCTTTGCAAAATGTTGCACTGCAAAGCTCAGCAGCATCTGGATTTCTAGGTGCCTGGAACTGCTATTTCCTAATGACCTGTGTGCAAAAATCTGGAACCTTTCTTTGTGAAACAGAAATAATCCTTTCTTTAAAAAAAAAAATGGAGTGATTCTGCACAGTACGCTTGTTTTTCTAATTTAACAAAATGCCATCACAAACTTCTGCTTCTCAGCATCCGGTGGGAATGACAACTGAGTCTCAGGCAAGTGAATCTCCATCTCCTTTTCTCATTCAGCTGCCCTGAGCATCACTTCTGTGGCCTGGCCAGTTTCTTCCCTTGGGAGGCGATACTGTTTTGCTACAGGTCCTTACGCTTGCCGCTTGCTGTGAGACTGCCTTGGCCAGGTTAATCCCAGAGCATGCAGATGCATCCGGCCCCAGTGCCCGCGGCTGCAGGGGCAGGAGAGGGCCCGGCGCTACGCGGCGCCTGCCGGGGTCTTGGCGCGCGTGGCAGGACGTGTCTGTGCACACGCGTGATGCTTGTCGTGCCCGCAGCGCGCTCCTCAGCGCTGGCACTGCGCGTGGAGCCGGCACGGCCGCCCAGAACCTGCCTGCTCTTGCGGACGTCTCTTCTGTGTCCCAGCGGCTCCCGCTCTGAGCGGCTGCAGGTGAAAGGGGCAAGAAGCGACAGAGAGGAGTGACAGCGGTGCGGGGAGAAAGGGAAATGCTGGCAGTGCCATCTCCTGCCTCTGAGGACCAGGCTGAGGAGCCAGCTCTTGCTTTCAGTGCCCATTGCAGGGCAGCCTAATCGTGGGGGCCAGCAGCAGGGCTGTGGCTATTTCTCTCCCCTTGATTCACTGTTTGATCTTGGCAGGTTCCTCCATTCCTTGTATTCTCTTCCCTCTTCTGCAGTGAAAGGATAAGAATACCTTTGTGAAGTCCTTTGATATCCAAGGAGGGAAAACATCATATAGAAGCTACAGATTATTAGCTTTATCTGCATCAGAGCCTTCTTCCTCTTGCACAAAATCTCTCCTTTTTACAAAGAGCAGCATTGTTGAATAACCCTGTCTTATATCACATAGAAATATATCTGCTTTCATTGCAGAGAAAGAAAAAGAGTTGTGCTCCTTCATTCAAGGACTTTTTAAACTTCTCAATGTGTGTCCTGGCAGGGCTTCGTGCAGAGGTGGGTACAAGGCTAAATGAGAATAATGACAACATTTTTCTTTTGCTTCTGTCTCGGTGGATTTGTGTTCCTTGAGTTTCAGCAATTTCTAGGAAAAAAAAAAAAAAGGTAGTAGTTTATGGTTTGCACAGTTTCTTCCAAGTTTCCTCAGAACTGGAGCCAGGTATGTTCCAGATGGAGGGATCCTTCCTGACCAGGCGGCCTGGTTCCAAGTGTGCTGTGTCCATTCCGGGCAGTTTCGTGTCTCAGCTGAGAACACGTCACTCAGCCCCGCTCAGCCCCGGGGCAGCTCCTGGAGCTTCTACTTTGCACTGTGGGCCATACCTCTTGCACCTGCAAGGCAGCCTGCAGACATGGAGCATGGGAAAGCAGCAAGCTCCCTGTCCATCCTTTTTCTTTCATACTTACAGAGAATGTCTTAAAGGTTTATTTTTTGTTTGTTGGTTTTGTAAGTATTTCAAGAATTCTTTGATGGATGCTTTGCACAAAAAAAACAAACAGAAAAAAAAAACCCAGAAAGTCAGTTTCCACTAGCTTTCCTGTTAGACTCTATGGACAGCTTGAGACACAGTAGAAATATGGTATTTATGATAAAGTTATGCCATGATCCACTGAGACCTCTGCTTCATATCTTGTAGAAATTAGCAGTGGTATGGAGGCTTGGATGGGGGAATCCAAGCTGAGGAAGGATACCTCCTGCTTGAAGAAGCAGGATGCAACAGGTCGTGTCCCTAAACCTGTCACAGCATAACAGTGAGGACCCAACACCTCTGGGCTCCCCACCAAAGTTTTCAGTTATTTGGCATGTGATGTGTCTTGGATCCCTGCTTGCTACCTCAGGACTTGGCCTGTAGGAAGGTGGACACTGGCAGTGGCTACAGAAGCCAAGGGGATCTACTCTGGCAATGTCAGAAGAAACTGTGGAATTAAAAAGTCTAAGCGCCTCATTTGGGGGCATGACAACAAGCGCGCTCCTGAGCATAATCTTGCTCTGCTTCAGCTCCTCAGGTGTAAAGTGAGGCAGAGCCACTGCCGCTTGCCCGGAGCAGTCAAACATCCTAAATCTGCCATGGCCATAAACAGGTTCATCACCCTGGTGCTTGCCCTCAGGCCAGTACCGGTGAGGAGCTGCATGTGCCACGCGCCCTGCGAAGGTGCCCATCGCCAGGAGCTGCTGGGCTTGGTGAACCCAGGACACGTAGGCACAGTGGGAGGAAGCACAAGTGCTCAGGCACAAACACGCGGTAACATCCAGTCCACCATGAGGGGATTTATGTCTCGGAGAACATCGGATGGCTCATAGTTTAGCGAAGAGGATGGTCAGGCTGCTGCCGGGATGAAGAGCAGACCAAGGGGCTACTGAGAGGAGGATCACAGCTGCCTGGATGCCCTGGAAGGCTTCAACTCACCTCTAAAAGCCACTCCAGCGAGATGGGACTTGCTCCCGGGGCGAGGCCGAGGTGTAGGGACAGATGCTACTCCTGACAGGAAAACACGAGGGACAGCCATACCAAATCACTGCGAGGGAGAGGGAGGGAGGACGGAAAGACGGAAAGAGCGACCTTTCCCACTTCCTCTCCAAGGTTCTTCCATTTCTTTACCTTTGTCTTTTGTAAACCTTGTGGCAGTGTTGTCTTTTTTTCCTTTGGGATCTTGCAAGCAAAATACTGCTCTATGTAATTTATCTTATCCTGGCTTGAATCAGAAGTGATTTCAAGATAACTGCATAATAACAAGGCATCTTCACCCAAGGATTTCCAATTTATAAAGGGCACCTCTAGGGACACTTCAACAGGTTGCCTCGCTTGCAGGGCCCNGAAAGAGCGACCTTTCCCACTTCCTCTCCAAGGTTCTTCCATTTCTTTACCTTTGTCTTTTGTAAACCTTGTGGCAGTGTTGTCTTTTTTTCCTTTGGGATCTTGCAAGCAAATACTGCTCTATGTAATTTATCTTATCCTGGCTTGAATCAGAAGTGATTTCAAGATAACTGCATAATAACAAGGCATCTTCACCCAAGGATTTCCAATTTATAAAGGGCACCTCTAGGGACACTTCAACAGGTTGCCTCGCTTGCAGGGCCCGTGCCCCCACGCAGCCGCACCACCCAGTTCACAGAGAGAGGAAATAGCTCTTATTACACCAAATGATAGAGCTGGGAAATACTGACAAGCTTCTGGGCTCACTCACTCTTGTGTGCCTGAAAGCTGCTCTGTTTTTTCCAGCTATAACACTCAGTCTAATCAATAATTTTCTTCTTCTTGCAAGCTGTGCCATATTATTAGCCATGTGATTTTAATCATGCCTTTTCCCTACATTGCATCAGGATAAAATGTTTAAAGAGGCATAGTTAGCTGGGATAGTGGGAAAAAAAAAAAGGAGAAAAAAAAAGATAAGGAAAAACAGCTGCTATTCCTTTATGCCAGGAGTATAAGGTAATGATACTTACGCAGACATCCGAGAAATCTGTAGCCCTCACAACTGATAGACCAATTTAAAACAGACTGTGATCTTGATATGCCACTTCTCCCCCCAGGAAACTGCAAAAGTTTGACTTGTGTACTTGTCTCAGTCCATCCTCAATTGAGAGATCATTTAGGGACCCATATGGCTACAAACATGATCCTTGTGCTTCTCCCTGCCACGGCCCACCCATTCCTGGTGGAGATCCCGCACCAGCCGGTCACTGTGTTGTTTTAGGTGGCCACAGTTCTGCAACAAGGGCTCCTGCCTGGGATGGTGGCAACTGCTCCCAACTTGGGTTTCTGCCTCTAGAGAAAGCATTTCGTATGAAGCCTGCTGTCACCATGGCCCCAGACTGATGTAGTTATGTTGTTAAAAATTAAGAGTTATTCTCACCATGTCTCACGGTAGGAAAGGTGAATAAATCAAAGGTCATTTGCAATGCTAAAAGCATATCTCCATTAGTGGGTACTCAAGGCTGCAGCTCCAGATCAAATACTTGTCCAGCAAATAATACTCATTATTCAGCAAGTAAAACTCATGTATTAGTTTCCAAAGAGTTAAAAAATGAAGTACAGAAAAGGTCGATGCCTTTCATGGGCAATCCATTATCCAGGCATTAGTCTTCCACAGATACATTCCTTATCCCAAGGACTATAAAGGAATAACAGAAACAATGATGCATTTCTGGGAAGGCTGAAATTAGATGTCCATTGCCAGTGATCTCTAGGGAGTTCGTATTTATTTTTTTGAACATTTTACTGACACTGGGAAAATATTCTCTTTTCCTGAACATTTGCCCTTTGTCCTTGTGCCAAAGCTTTATAGAATGATGAATCACTGTTTCGTGACAGTGATGTTACTACTTCTCACTTGTTTCATGAGCAATTCTTTGGTGCAAGAGTTTCAGACACCTCGCAGCGGTCATGCAATGGGATCCAGTGTGTGTTTATGAGCATGGGGAAAAACAGGAATGAAGAGATAAAGATTCTTGGTGCAGCAGGCAGCTAAATAATGGATTCTTCCTATGGCATATCTCTGGGAGCAAAATCTTAGTGAGTTTAAAAGGGAGATCTTCAAAACCTATCTGGATGTGACCCTGTGCTACATGCTCTAGGTGTCCATGCTTGAGCAAGAGGGTTGGACTAGATGATCTCTAGAGGTCCTTTCCAACCTCAACCATTTTGTGATTCTGTGAAATTAGACATAGCTGTAGATGGCAAGAGGCAAGGAATGCAATTGCTAAATCATAAACACTTTAGGATTTGAGCCAGTCTTTATTAGTGGTGATCAGGATGGGACTGTGGGCTGCAGCAGGTTATCCCACTGTTTACATCTGTCGAAGCATATGGTCCTGGTCACTTCTGGAGGCAGGAAATGCATCAAAAAATGCAGATATTCAATCTCATCTGACCTGATTGCATTTGTGTGACAATATTGCAAAAGATTTATGAACTCGGAAAGAAAAGGAGGAATTAAGGAGAGAGCCTCTTTAGTAGAGGCTAGTACCAAAATAACAGGGGATACTTCAGGTCAGCCTGAAATGCACTGTAAGAGCTATCCAGTAATATAAGTCATCCATTAACACTCATGAACACATATTTTGAAAGGAAAAAATCTGGACAGGTTCTGAAAAGCTGTCTGGCTCGTCTTTCTGATGAGATTTCCATAGAGAAGTTACAGAATTTGCAAGGTTGCCAAGTTTTAAGCAAACCTCTCTCAGCAAGTTTCTTTATTTCCCTCCCCAAACTACCAAACATGATTAGATCATATTATGAACTTACTGCTGCCAAATTTCATCTTCGCTAAATCAAATCGAGTACTGTGACCTTATAAAAGAATCTTAAATCGATTAACCTGTTTACTCTGTACCCCTCAACAGAGAGAAATAAAAGTCTCACCAAGCAATTTTGGAGTACAAGTTAGTGAGGAGTTCTGGTTTACATTTTCTTCCTTATCTGCAGCTGATACATTCCTGTCACACTCTAAAGGGACAGGCTGTAAAATAAAGCACTGGTTCCCTCTTAGCTGAAGGACCAGGGTGATATAGCACTAAATACACTCCAGATATCCAAGAATATGCAAAGTTCTGTAGCCTGCATTTTATTGTTTCCATGTAATCATTTACACTGTGGTTCTTACGGCTTATTTTGGTTCAGAGGAAATCACAAAACATTTGAAATAGCTCATCTGTGCTGGTTTCTGTGTTTACTCTAGCTTTACCCTGCTAAATGGCAGACAAGGGCTGGCAAATCCTAGGCACTGATAGCTACTGTTCCATGAAATGTGGGTTTGGAGAACAAATCACTTCTCCATTTTACTTTTTGATATAGCACACAGTCCTCACGCAAGTTCACCAGGTTAGTGGGGATTCGCCTTATCCAATGTTAGATATTGCAGATGTCAGTGTTTATGTCTGAGGCAGTTGTCTAAAACCCCTGCAGAGAGCATGGAGAAGAGCAGCACATTCCAGCAGTGATTTTTAAAAGGTGGCGGATAAATCACAATCCGAGAAGTTTTTCATTCTCTCCAAATACAGAAAGGAGTATTGAAAGCACAAACTCGGATATCTACATACAGTCACCTAACATATGGTGAGACAGATGCCATCCTTGTGTCTGAATGGTAGACCAGGTAGGAGAGCATGAAATGTTACATGCCAGGACTGAGATGTGTTCATCGCTGAGACTTAGATCACTCAGAGGAGATGAGGCAGGAGAACATTGTGACTGCCTGGCTCCCTTTGAAGTAGCAGAAATGTCATGTTTTGTGAAAAGGAAAGTGATTTTTGTCTACCTTAGTTGCTGACTGTAATAATCCATCACATGCAACAAGGTGAAGTGAGTGGCTAAAGTAGCTAGGCTTCCGTATAGGAACTGATGCTCGTAATGCCACACATGCAAGTTGTATGCTCAGAGCAGGTACAAGCTGCAAGCAAAAACTAGTGGTCAAGATGCTGATACTGGCTTGGGCATCGATATACTACTGTCCAAGCTAACTGTTTGGAAGGCAGTGCTTTCCAGGGAGCTCAGGAAAATGCATAGTTTACATATTTTAACAAAACCAAACATTCTGAAAAGATCTGCAGGAAGCAGAACCAGGGGCATCAGTAAGAGAATAACTTCTCTCAGAACCAAATAGTGGATGTGTTCAGCTCTGTCCCTGTCTTTGGCAATGGCTACTTCTGAAGGCAATAAAAGCCAATTTCCGATCATTACGACATGCACAGTCCATACAGAGACCTGTTTTGGGAAAATCCTTCTTAATTAACACATTCAGTGCAGGGGAAATATTATCTTTAATTTACAGTTTTGCGTGTAGTCACCTGGATCCAGACGATCAAGTCCTTTAAAAAGCGGTGCACTCATATTGGCTTGCCTATATTGCTGGCAAAGGGCAGCCCCAGGACACAAAATGCTGAACTGCCCTACGGATCCTTGTAGATCTGGCCCCAAGCGCACCTGGAACATCTCCAGTGCAGGGAGGACCTGGCTGATCTGGGCAGACCCAGAGACCAGGAGACAGAAGCAGGCAGGAAAGAAAGATACTGCAGCTCCCGAATGAGCCATGAGCCTCTTGTTCAACCTTGTATCGATGCAGCCATTCACTTCAGGCAAATTTACATCAGCTGATGATCAGGATCCATAGGGCCTTCTCTGAAGGCCACTGAATTCTGTGACAACCTTTCCATTGCTTCAGTGGCCTTTGAGCTGCTTTGGAATAAAAATAGATGAAAAGAAATCTAAAACATATTTCAGTGGACAAGAGATTCTTCACTCAGAAAACATTGACTTCATAGAGACATGATGGAATTATGGACAGATGAAAACAATCAGGAAGGAAAAAAAACAGTTAAGGGCAAAAACAAAATTCTCCACTGTATTGAAGTCTAGTTTCCATGAGGTCCTTCAAGAGGTTCAAATGACTCAAAGCAGGTTTTTCTATGCAGATTCTTCTCCTTTTTGCGCATGCAGTTTTGCGTCAGAGGGCAATGAGAGGTAGGGATGGTCCCAAGCAACCATGAAGAGATGTCAGCAGTTCCAAGCTCTGCTGTCAGTAGGCGCGTGCTCATGTTGTGGTTTCAAGATGGAGAAATAACAAGAAGGCTGGAGAAACGAGCAGTCTCTAGTGGGACAGAGTGGATTAGAATAGGCTGTTCCTCTCTTTGAATGGCTTATACTTGTAAGATTGAAATTCTGCTGGAGAAATCAAGAATCACTATTATTCCTTTTCTACTCTTTTTTGATGCTTCTCTTCTACTAAGAACCGTTTGAAACAACAAAATCGATACCCTCTCTGTCTGCTTGCGCACCGCTGAATGCCAACAATCAGGGGAGTGACAACAGCGCAGGAAAGTCTTCCACTTTGCTTCAGCTGAGTTCTTGATCTTTAAAGGGAAGCAGCAGCGGTGATTTCTAATCCCGTAGGCAGCTACATAAATATTTACTAACGGCCCTGCTACACCCACCAGCCATGCCCGTTGGAAGCTGTTTCTCTTGAAACCGCCGCCCTGCCTTCGTTACCTCCAAAGCCAGGAGAGCAGGCGGGAGCCCGCTGCTGGCTGCTGGCTCTGGCTGCGGGGTCCCCTTGCCGTCGGTGCGCCAGGCCACAGCGCCGTGCCGAGGGAGCCCCGCGTGCCTGCGCGCTGCTGGGGACCCGCGCTCAGCCGCGAGCTCTCAGCTGCCCCCGCTGCCCCAAATCTCACTTATGGCAACACTCTCGGGCCTCTCGGCCCCGCTGCCATTTAGCCCTACTCAATTCAGCGCGACTACTGATCTACCCGCAGCTAAGTACATGCTTAAGTCTTTGCTGGGTCAGAGCTTAAAATACCTTTGTGATCAGTGCTGCATAAATATCTCCATGGATATTTTAAGCAGAGGTCTTACGAGCTGTATAAAGTCTTTAATTAACTTGAATGAACTTTCTAGCTTTGTGTGTAGAGTTTGTTCATTTATAAACAGATTATAAATCTTATAAACCTCCCCTGCTTTTATTTATATAGCTATAAATAAGAGAATTATACCAAGTTGCATTTTTTATGGTGTTAGATACTCTGAGGGGGATTTCCTGACACAAACATATCCTACCAGCTGCTGAATATGCATTCCTGAAAAATGTGACAGTTAGTGACTCAATAGACAGCAAAAACAATTTCCCCGTAAGAATTCATATAACCTTGGAGTGGGAGGGATGGGAATAGATTCTTGCTTATGAACTGCACGTGGTTTAAATAGGCAGAGACTGTTTATTGCAACACAAAATCTTTCTCATATTCTCATATCTCATTCATATTCTGATATCAGTACCCCAGAATAATGAAAAAAATAGGAAAAATTTTTCATAATTTCTTTTTTTTTTTTTAATTTTAAATGTAACATCAATAGCGGCTTGACATGCCAGAGGTGGAAGGTGACAAATATCACTTGGAGAAAAATAACAGGATCATCAGAACTGTCAACTACCCCTGCAACATCTGATAGAGAAATAAAAAAGAAGTAGATGAGATGTTACTTTTCAGTAATTAGCTTTTCAGCACATAGTTTTGCAGTAGTTGGAGATGATGGCTTTTTAAACAGAATTAAAGAGATTGCATTCTGTCTCGAGATTTCACTCCGTATATCTCTTTATATCATGAGATCAAGTTTTGCAATGCCCTGGTGACCTTGTCTGTTTGTTCTGGTTACTGCTCTGAAAGATCTCAGCTGCTTTGTCTTTTCTTTTGTGCAATCTTGCTGTCTCTTTCTGAATCATTAAATCTTTATTGTCTTTGTCATCTTTTTCAGATGTCCACTGATCATCAAGTTCAATGAGGCCAATCGGAGAGGAGGGTGTAAAACTGGCTGACGATTAGCAGAGCAGGATGTTAAATGATTAGCGACCAAACTCCCAAGAGGTGCATGGGGAAGTGGCAGATAATGTTGTGTTACTCGACATTTATTGATTATTTACTTGCAATGCATGTAAGACAGTTGTATAAAGGGTGGATTATTTTACTAATCCCTGTGAATAGAATTTTACAATTTTTCCTAGCTAGACTTCTTCCTTACAGACCTTTCATAAGGACACTCTGGTGAATTTGAATCACAGACTATATCTCTCTAAAGGGAGAGAGAAAGTGAGCTTTAATTTCTATTTTTATGGGGATCAATGAAAGGAGGACATCACAAGAAAAAACAAAGGCTAAGCTAAGGCTTAGCTAAGCACTTGGTGACAACGTTAGACAGCACTGCCCAAGGCTTGCATCACTTCAGTATCTACCTGCAGTGCACTTGTAACCTGTAAGGACATTTTACAATTACAGCTCTCTGGGTATCAGTACTACATGCCTGTGCTTCCAGTTTGGAAATGTAGACATTCAGCACCTCTGAAAATCTGACCTGCCACTAATTGTCTCTACTCTACATATTTCATATGAACGTTATTTCATATCCATATTCATCTGGCTGCATATTCATGCTGCAGCTTTAAGATGACCTTCTAAAAGGATCCTCGTTAGGCTTTTGTCTCATGTTTATATGCTCTTCTTGACATTCACACTGACTCACGTGTAGCTGTGACCATCAAACTTGAGACCAACTTAAAAAAAATGCTAATTTCCTGTGTCTGTTGTTTTATCAGTTGGAATCTGTTGTACAGACACAAAGTTTTATTCTTTAAGCTAGTAAGTCTTCGTTATTAACCTATGAAGGAGAATTTATATCATAAGAATCATTGAATACACAGGCTTTTCATCTTCACATACTTACACTTAAAGAAATACTTAATTAAAGCCTCTGTACCTCTTCCAAGTGTAAGGTCAGGATCTAACCAATGGATAAGTGTCCTTGACTACTGGCTAGTTTTAATTGCAAACCAAACCTTCCACCTGTGTCTTTCCTTACATGTTGCTGTGGTGAAGATCATCAGAGACGGTATACAAATATGAAGCGCAAAAAGAGTCATGAAGAAAAACATATAGATTAAGGTATAAAATAACAGATTAAGCTATAAAATAACTACTGAAAAAATTCTATTGCTTCTTAGATTCCATTAAGCATTCACATTTTTCTGGCCATGTTTTGCTGTTCACCTGCCCAGAAATGTAATAGGAATCATAAACTTTAAATCGCCTTCATTTTCCTGAAAAGAACTTTTTAACAAGTACAAGCATAACCATTCCCATCGTAAGTCCTGCTGGGTTTGGGGCTGTGATGTGTGCTGGTGTTACAGCCCCCAGTTCTTTTGTCTTCTTCCATCCCGACCCATTTTGCTTTCCTGGGTTGCGATGCTTCAGCCGCTGGCGATTAACACCCCGCGCAGAGCTGGGGACCGCTCGTGCGGCTGAGGGCAGCGAGAGCCCACGGCCTGCCTGGGCCTGGGGAGCCTTCAGAGGGGGCCTGCTGCAGTCCTGCTGCGGTTCATGAATGCAGGCTGTCGTGGTTCGCATATGTGCTAGCACTTGGAGCTCCAAGGGCAAAGTGTAGCCCTCACTCTCCTAGAATCTTATAAAATGTTCCTCTGCTGTTAGAGTAAGGCCTGGGGTTTTGTTTAAAAGCTGTACTTTAAAGGCAAATGCTTTGTAATCTCTCCTGTGAAAGGAACCCCTCATTCAACAATAATGATTTGAGGGAAGGTATAAAACCTTAGTGCTAATCTTTCATTAACTGCACTTACTGCTGCTCTTAAAGCTCCAGGTTTGACTTTCACTAAAACTAATCTCCCCTCTGAGATTTAAGCCGTTTCCAGGCTTTCAGCTGGCCCGTTTTCTTTCATATACTCTTTCAAAATCTTTCTTTGGATTTTATTTGGCTGTGATGGGCACTACCAGGCAGTCACTGAAGTCCAAGACATACCTTCACTGCATCCACCAGAAGGACTCAAAAGATTTAAACTCTTCTTTTGCCAGAAGACTCCACTAGTTCCTGTGAGAATCTTGCCTGTGAGAAGAGAGAGGAATTGGATCCAAATCTGCTTGTAGGAAGGACATCCTGTGAAGGCATCCAATCTGCAGCAGCACAAATGAGTAACATTGAAAATCACAGATTTCTTTCCAGCAGGGCCTCTGGAGTTTGGAAGATCATCAGGGCCATTTGGGATGGAATCATCTGGGTAGAAGTCANTACCTTCACCACATCCACCAGAAGCAGGTTTGGACTCAAAAGATTTAAACTGTTCTTTTGGCAGAAGACTCCACTAGTTCCTGTGAGAATCTTGCCTGTGAGAAGAGAGAGGAATTGGATCCAAATCTGCTTGTAGGAAGGACATCCTGTGAAGGCATCCAATCTGCAGCAGCACAAATGAGTAACATTGAAAATCACAGATTTCTTTCCAGCAGGGCCTCTGGAGTTTGGAAGATCATCAGGGCCATTTGGGATGGAATCATCTGGGTAGAAGTCACAAAAGAAGAGTTTTCTGGTAAGACTCCAATAAAAGAAGCAAGATATTTCAAAAGTTCCTGAAAATGGAAGGAAATAGAAAGCTCGCTAAACTTTCAAAGACTGAAGAAAAAACTCAACAACCCAGAAGATATTATGGCTCTGAGACAGTGGTTTTACTTCAAGTTCAGATTGATTTTATTCAGAACTATGATGTCGTCCTGAATTGTTCCTCACAGAGTCCTCTCAGGCAGGAGATCCAGAGCTTCATCTACCAAATGGGGGTGAAGCTCCCGTGCTCCTTCCTGCTCTGCTGCTGCTGCAGGGCATGAACCTCCATTTCTCTTCCTGCATCTCAGTTTTCTCTCTGATGAAATGGTAGCATCCTTTCCCTTCTTGCTGCCCTGAACACATAGTGTTTTTGTGTCTCAGATTTTTTATTGCTGAGTTACAGAGGTGCGAGTTAGTGGTATAAATAACATGTTAATTATTAATTCAGTGGTCAATTATTGATTATCAAAGGGATTGTTTTACTTCATGAAATGGATTGTTAGCTACTTTATAATCACTATTAAAATAGATCAGCTCTTTCAGTTTTTTTCCCCAGGCTGTTTTGCCTTTCAGTTCCAGGGTAGTGCACTTTTCCAACCTGCACTTAAGCGTGTTCAGCAAAAGGGCAGACGCGAGCACTGCAGCCAAACGCTGGAGTGAGATTCTTCGGCAGCGCAGATGCTTGACTAAGAGCTTTGTGTTCTCCTTCGCTGAGAATTACACACCGCTTGAAATATGTGGCTGGTGGGCTGTGCCTGCGTCGGCCGCGGCCTCCCCACAGGAAGGCACGGAGCGCCTGCAGGAGCGCCGTGTCGGCCGCGCATCGCCCTCGGCACGGCCGGGGCTGCGGGATCCCACCCGCCAGCCTGGGCAAAGAGGCAGCCGGCTGCCAAAGCCATGAAGTCAACCTGGAGTCACTTCTTTGGCTGCTGAGTCGTCCTCCAAGGAGGCAATGGATCCACCTAGTAGGCTTCATTTCGCATGGTGCTAAGCTAACTTAAGCACTCTAGAGTAATACTGAGTACAGTTGTATTCCCTGGTTGTCTTATAATTGCTTTCCCTTGGAGACAAGAAAAAAAAAAAAAGGTGACAAAGATCTATCAGCTTCCTCTTCTTTAGCCCACTCCTCCATAAACCAGAAAGGCCACTTTTCCATTTTAAAACAGAAGGTGTCCCTCCAGAGCTGCTCCTTAAACAGGACAAGCGTGCAACTTCAGCTAGCCCTTTTGTACCATGTTGGGAGTCTTGCTACAGGAACTGGCTCAAACAGACAAATATTTGTGGCCCTGGTGGGTATTTTTCCTCAAGAGGACTGACCTTTACAAAAACCCCTATGTATTAGGTCTTAACCCTCCGATTCTCAGTGTCCTGCATACTTTATGCTCTGGAATTTCCCCTCTCTTCACACAATACGAACCAGTTTCAATTTAGGTTCTCATGAGACTCCTACGCAGATAACTGTAAGGCTTGGGTATCTGCATGCCAGCTTTCAGGCCCCCGATTTCCTTTCATGATGTGAAATGCTTTGTTTGGGTATCAGGAGTTTGGACTGTGAAATAAACTAGTTACAGTTCCACAGATGCTGGAATAGCTGTTTTTTCTCTGTGAAGAGGTGAGGACATCACTTTTTCATAATTTTCATCTATTTAGTGGTCTTCATTTTTTTTTCTTACATACAAAAGAGAGATGCTAATTCCAGTGGTTTGGATAGAATGGAAAGGAGTAAAAAAGGGTAAAAAGGAGTTAGCTTTTTTTCTTCCTTCTTCAACACAAACTGGCATCAATATGAAATACTGTTACTAGTTCATCTGAGTTTTTCTGTTCCTACTTTGTTATTTAACACAGGCATTTGATTGTCAGCCTTTTTCCTGAAATCCTTGGGAATCCCCGTAGGAACAGCATCAAGCAAGGCATTCATCCTGGAGAGAGGACACATCTCGGACATCTGGAGAGCAATCAATTCCTCTACCCAAACAAGGAGTGTTGTGAGAGCCTCTGCTACATGCTGACTGAGAGAGATCAGAAAGGCACAGTATGTCACCAAGGCAGGGCCCTGAGCACATGGGTACTGAACGCCTAGTAGTGCCCAGTAGGGCTTTTGGAGCCTTGGAAGAAACTACCAAGGGGTGGTTTCTGGATCACCGGCCAGGGGCTGATTCAGAAAGGAGACCTGGTAGCAGGAGGAGGTGGTGTCGACACCAGCTCTGAGAGGAAGAATTATCTAGGAGGTGCAGGAGGAACTAGCTTTGAGTGATGAACATTTGCAAGGAAGGCTACGTGCCCACTTGGTATCAGTCAATGAGCTGTTCTCCGAGGCTTGTAGATCTGGAGTTTTTTATAGATTTTCATCCACATTCTGTGCATTTTTTGATTTCCTATAGGTCACTTGTGTCAGAAAATAAAAGGCAGAGTTCTCAAATAAGACAGAAGGTAGAGTTCCCATGAGACATCTTTGGATTCATCTTGAGTTTTGGGTGAAACTCAGCATAGGCAGAAACTGTAAGTCCACAAAAGTTGGGGAAAGATTAGAAAATATTAGCCCAGGCCATTGCAGAGTGAAAACAAATGCAGTCATGCCTCACCTCAGAAACAGGGGAGACTTACAATTTGCCATATACCACAAGTAGGGGTATTGCAGGACACTGAAATCTTAAAAAATTCTAAATACAATTAGCTAAAAACGCACATGACACTACTCTCAGACAAAAGCAAAAGTATTCATACCACAAATCAGATATTTTCAAAAATGTATTGCTCGAGTTTTATGATCTTTTTAAGGTTTTTGAAAATTAAGAATGGCAACATTGCAGTAAACTTTGTTTAGTTTATGTCAGGACTCCTAGTTTCATCTTTGTACATCTTTGATTTTCATTGTGATTTTTCTATGGCCAAAGAGATGTTTCATTTGGTAAGCCTCCATTTCTTCATTTTTCACAAAAGCTATGAAAGTTTTGCCAGAGACTTCAAAGGTAGAGAACAGCAACTACTAATGTGTGGGATATGTGGAAACCTAGTTAGTATCTATAGATCACACTGAGGTAGTCAGAAGATTATGTTGAAGCAGTAGAAGCTATTTATCAATTGTTACTGTATCTGTAATCATGACCTGATTCACTGTTGGGAACCCTGTAGAAAGTTAAATGGCAGCTGAGCGAGCGAATGTCCTTTAAATACTGTATTGTGGTTACAAGTTCTGAGTAGAACTGTGTGCAATAAAGGTTAAAATCTTGGTATCTCTCCGGAGTCTTTCTCACTGGTGGGTTTTCATGAGAGTTGCAAAAAACTTTATTTAGAGAAAAAAAGGCAGCCTTAAACACTTCGGTATTGCTTTATACGGAAGGTACACAAACATTGCAAAGACTGGTCAGAGTTAAGGCTGATAGACAGAGAGGCATAACCTCAAGAGATGCCTGGGTAAAAGAATTCATCCTGTGAAAGACCACCTGAAGGCATAATGGATTTTCCACTGCACAAACTGCCCAAGGTTTCCATTGGCTACTGCTCGCAAATTTTTGAGGTTGCTCAACATGCCTGAGAACTTTGCAAAGAGCTGTAGGTATTTGTCAAAACCTTTGAGGCGCTTGAATTTCTATTCCACAGAAAATTCCAATATTTCATTTTTTTTCTTTCATGATCTATTCGATTTTTGAAAATTTGCTATAGAAAGGAAATGGAGAAAGTTTGATTTAGAACTGGGAAATATTTTCCTTGGATGGGATCACAAAATTGAACTAGAAAAATATTAGAAAGGATAAAGTATACTGCTATAGCACATAAGCTGGAGATCAGATAAAATCAGCAGGATGTGCTAATAGAAAAGCCAAAACAGAAAAAGGCCCAGACAGAAAATCCACATGAAATGGTCTCCTTTGTTTGGATTGAACATTTCCTCGATATCAATGTGCTCCGACAAAACACTTCAATTTTGCCAAATCTGCTTTCTGGCAGAAATTGACTCCGCGGGAAAGCTTTTGACAAGCTGGGGAGCGTGTACTCCAAGTGATTCCCCTTGTGCTTTGTGGTTTCCATCCTCGGTGCAGCGAGCGTTGGGCGAGCCGCATTCATTCATCTACCCCTCCATACAAACACGTGTCTATTTTAGGCTCACCGTGCAGTGACACACTGCCCATAGCCGCCTGCTGGGCGTGTGGGATGGGACGGGAATACCCTCTTGGCACCCGTCCATGCCTGGCCCTGCTCCTGGGGGAACAAACCCTGCCACGTGCCCAAGGACACCAGCCACCAAGTGCCTCCTTCTGGAGACCCAAGCAACTTGAGCCCGCCTGGGTCACTCTGAGGCATTTCCCCCCTTCACGATTTCTTTCTTTCTGAGATGAAAACTGCCACCTCAGGGCTGAGCACTGCGAGCCAACGAGCCCATCGCGGAGTCCGGAAAGGGTTAAGGCAGCAGCTGGAGAGGTTTGGGGTGACGTCGTGCTTCTGGACGCCTGAGAAGTCTCTTGAAGGTAGTTCCCCTCTGGTGAGGATGGGAGCGAGCCGAGGTCTGAAATCCGAGATGCCTTGCAGCCGGGAGCTGGTGAGGTCCCAGTAAAAGCGGCTTGCCTGCTTTCCCCTCCCGAGCAGTCGCTCCGCCGCGCCGGGCCGGGCAGCATGGAGCGAGCCCCCTGGACACACGTCGGACTGGCCCTCCTTCAGCTCCTGCTGGCCGCCTGCTTGCCCAGAGGTACCGTGAGCGAGCGTGTGCGCGGGCTGCTCCGCACGGCCGAGCGGGCGCCTCTCCTGCCGCACGCTCCGGGGGTTTGGTCTCGCGCGCTGTCACGGGAAGCAGAGCCGTCCGCAGGGATGCGAGGACTAGAAAGAAGGGGCTTTGCTTTATTTCTTTCTTTCCTGCCGGCTCAGAGAGTGGCGGGGGCTTGTCCAGGGATAACGTCCAGACAGACTTAATAGCCTTAAAGAGAAACAACTGGATGGGCTTATTTGCCATTGACCATCAAGAAAAGGGTATGCACTCACTTCACTTACTACTGCTTTATTTTCTCAGCACTCAGTGCTAAGGAAATGATGATAAAAAGAGGCATTTAAGCCTCCGAATTGTAAAGCGTAATTTGTTTAGCTTGGCACAACAAAGACTTTCCTCTCCAGCCCCAACACCAAGAATGAAGGGAAGGGAGGAAAAAAAGTAAGGGAAAGAAGGAAAACAAAAGCCACGCATTGTTTCCGAATCAGGCTTTAGCCCTGCCAATATTATTCATTCAAAGGGGAAGCCTCCTTAAAGCCCATTTTTATAGGCAAGTGTTGTTCTGTTTTTTTGCTGAACCAGCATTTTCTCCTTGATAAGGTGAAACAAAAAGTGTGCGCTGGTGGACGCAAGCTTGGCTCACGTTCAGGGCGCCCATGGCCCGTGCTGTCTGTCAGGGCGGCCGTGGCACGTGCTGTCTGTCAGGGCGCCCGTGTCGCGCTGCGTGCGTCAGGGTGCCCGTGTCACACACTGTCTCTCAGGGTGCCCGTGTCGTGCGCTGCCTGCCGGATACCCGCTGGCGCACGCTGCGTGTGCCTAGGGGTGGCTGCAGCTACCTGAGGCGGCTGGCGCCCAGCATCGCCCCATGGACGCGGAGGTGAGGGGTTGACCACCTCCAGATCGCCTCAGGTGGGCGTAAACAACTTGATGCTGACAAAGGGGCCCTGCAGCCATCTCGAAGGGTCCACAGACAACACGGGCCAAGTCCTGGGCACAGGCTCGGGCTAAGCCTGGTGGACAAACCCCTTCCCACTGACATGAGCCCGGTGGCAGTGTGAGAAGCAGCCTGCAGAGCCTGCAGGACCCGCGCACAGGCAAGGCAGCAAGCCCGTCCTGCCCTGCCCAGCGTGTCCCTGCCCAGCACACCCCTGCCCAGCACGTCCCCAGGGCTGCGGGGGGGCGCCCAGCGCAGCGGGACCGTTCTGGAGTGCGATGGCCTTAGCCTGTCAGGGCAGCTTGGAAAATTGCTTTGCCTCCTCCCTGCAGATGTATCCAATTTTTGTTCGTGTTTATCACACCCAGTTGCACAGGGCTTGCCTCGAGAGTTGGGGGCAGGAGTCAGGGGAGGTCTGGGAGTTGATTTTTGGAATAAACTTCCACTGCAAGTGACTCATATTTCCTTAAAAAATATATGTGTGTTTGTGTGTGTGTCTGCCTATCTAAACCCTTCCCAAGCCCTCTCCCCCTCCCGCTCCGTCCTCCGTCTGGAGGAGCGGCGCCCAGATGCACTCAGACACATCCAGATGTGCTCAATCCCAGCGAGCCGGTTACTCCAGTTCACATGTTTGGGTTCCCTGCATGGACAAAGCCCGTGGGACCAGCTCTCCACACGGAGGGAGACCCAGGGGTCCTTATCCTGGCCCTGAGACCACCTCTGAAGCAAACCCAGCCAGGATCCCCACGAGCCCAGCGGACGGGATGCTCTGCCCAGGGATGTGGACAGGGATGTCCTCGTTGGCACCCGTGTGTGGTGCCTGGCCAAGCAGGGACACCGGGAAGCAGACGGCCCTGTGGGCATCCTGCTGTCCTCAGTAATGGCTGTGCTGTGCCCACTGCACTCAATATCTCAAGCTGTTACATGGAAAAGGCACCCAAGTCCGGCCCCAGCCCTCCGTGTTTAGCACCAGCACATTCCCATTCTGTGTGCTCACAGGTTTAAATGCTGCAGCTGGCTCTTCTCTACAGATTCCCAAATATTCACACACGCCTCCAAAGCCCATCTTTGCCCCCCTTATCCCATTACAGAGCTCTCGTTTCATGAATTCTCTAATCTCGGTGATGCTCTTTCTAGCTCCAAAGTGCCACATCTCTATCTGTTCCTTGTCTTGCAGCACAGGAAAGAAAAAATTCTTCATGATCATGCTAGTGTAATTTTCCTGGCCAGAATAAGCTTCTCTTGGCCAGAAAGAAATCAAGGCCTGATGGGTAATGTAATGACCTCTGGGTTTTGGTCTAATCCTGGCTGTTTTGCCCTGTGACAGCCCTTCTGAGACAAATATGTGATGCCAGAGGGCCAACAATAAGATCACAAATGGCATTTCACAATTACAGAGAAGAAACCAAGGAAAGGGAAGGTTTAGGGCAAACTTATTCAGGTTGCTTTAGATGCTAAAAACATACTGCTTGGTGGCATGGATGGCCTGTAATTTAAATCCAGTTATGGCAAAAAAAAATACAGTAAGAGGAAGCTGTGAGGTGTTCTGAGGGCAAGGGGAAGATGCATGATGTTTGAACTGGAACTAGATCTGAGATGTGGTGGAGACGCAGACACTTTCTGCAGCATCCCGGGCCTGGGGCCCAAGCAGTCTGCCTCTGAAGAGCAGACAGGGCAGTGGCAGGGCTCAGTATAAGAAAATGGGGAAAAGCACAGTTTCCACTTGGGGTGTGTGGTGGACAGGCATTTTTTTACATGATATCGGAAAAGTTCTGCTGAGACATAGGAGAAAGGAGAAGTTTCTAATAGGAGGAAGAATCTTTTGCTAGTGCAGCCTGCCCCACCTCCTTGTCAAGCCACCATCAGTAGCGGGTAGAGGGGTGAGATAAGGAGATGCGGGGCCTGCAGATTTACCATAGGAGGAACCATACGCTAGTGGGCACCAGAATAACCGGGTGGGCATGAGAGTGGAGGCAATATTGGCTGAGGGGCAGTGGGAGCACTGAGGCTTCAACCTGCAGAAAGGTTTAATGGAGACTCCTGTCAAGTGAACAGTAAAAGCCAGAAAAAAAGGGAGCTATCTGTGTTAATGCAGTTTATACATTTGCCCACCAGAATGCCTTGAAAATGGGCAACTTCTAGACCTCNACTCCTGTCGAGTGAACAGTAAAAGCCAGATAAAAATGGAGCTGTGTTAATGCAGTTTATACATTTGCCCACCAGAATGCCTTGAAAATGGGCAACTTCTAGACCTCACGAATAGGAAGCAGAATTTTTACTTGGTTTTCCTTTCAGTTACACTAAGATACTTGATTTTTATTATGGGCAAAGCAAAATGAGGCAGTGTGGGGACACATACAAGCTTTGGAAGCCATACTGGAAATACTGTTAATGACAGAGACCTCCAAAATAATTTTTTATTGAACCAATAATTTGGCTCTCCTTGGAGCAGACCTGTTGGGAGTTTGTGATTTGCTTATCACAGCTGAGCTGAGAGTGGAAGCTTACGAGTTTAAGAAAGGCACTGCTATTAGTCCATTTAACTCAACATAGGAGCACACTGAAGGAAATCTATAGCCTATGGAACTTCACAGCTATTTACTTCTGAAAACTGTAGCTACCAAACATTGTATAACAACAGAAAACCTGGAGAAGACTCTTATATTCAAAAATATCAGGCAGATTCCACTTCTTGAGTCAAAGGAGAATTTACATTAGCCTTTTTACTTATATAAACCATGACCTGAATTGTTAAAAAGGCAGAGCTGAAAACAAAGGTGGTCTCATCCAACAGAACACAGCTGTACTTACACCAGACAGTTTTCAATGTATTCCTTAAATAGAATATATATTCTGTAGTAGTTTAGCTAGCTTTCAGCACAATACTGCCTTTGGGACTTAAAAAAGGCAGTGGAATTAATGCACTTTTATTAAGTGGCCAGCGTCAACTTAGCATAGTAAGCTTCCCCCATGTTTACAAGCTGGTTTTGCATTTTCTTGTAGAAAGAGTTTCACTGTTTTTTCTTTCCACTCTTCCTTCTATGTGAGAACACACACTAATAGCTGTGAAAGGATGCTAACTGACTCACCAGGAGAAGCAGTCTGATTATTCAGGACAGTCTCCAATCCATAAAGCAAGCAGCCTGAGTAAAACTAAAACAGGGATGGATTTTAGCTGCTCCTCTAATTAGCCTGGCTGCTAAAACGAATAATTGAGACATAATTTCCAAAGAGAAGCAAGTGTTTTCAGAGAAAGCATTAACCTTTTCAACCTCCTAACTCATCTAGTATGAAAACAGACATCGTTTGTATAACGGGCTACCTGAGGCAAAAGGAGGTCAAAAAAAAGACCTGCATTTTCTGTCATCATTACTGATTTGGGGTGCAGTGTTTCCCAATGGTCCATTAAAAGCCTTTTAGAGGGAACATCTCTTTTACTTCCCCAGGCCTGTTCATCTGGCCAAAGAATAAAATCTTGCCCCTATTGAAGTTAGTGTTTTGCTATTCATCAGAGTTGAGTTACAGTTTCACCCAGCGTGTTTCTCATTTCCAGGTGGCAGATGCAACAGCAGGTACGTGTTCAGAGCTCTTGCTGCTGTTCATGTCAGGTCTGCACACACAGCTCATATGCGATGGGCCCCAGCTTACATATCAGCCCAGAGAAAGAAGAACTGAATAAGAAAAGAGGGAAATAAAATTATAATAAAAATGAGACAGACCTACAGAGAAAGAAAATGAGTTGGCTCTCGCTAGGTTCCACCTCAATCTATCAGAGCTATTTTTCCTTCAAATGAAAAAGCTTCATTTCAGTGTTATTAAATGGAAGAACATTCCCTGACGAGAACCTTAAGAAAGATTCAAATGCTACCTACTTCTATGCAAGGCAGTCATGGCTACTGATCATCATGCTGAAAAAGTAAAATGCAATAAAAAAAATAAACAAAGAAAAAATAAAAATAATAAAATTAAAATAAATAAATAAATAAATAAATGAGAGCATTCTCTAATCGGAAACAGGTACTGGCTGAACAATCACTTTCATATAGTGGTCATTTGTGGCTTCTTTTAGAGTCATATCTGTCTGTATCTGTTCTTATTTACAATACACTTCTAATCTGTAAAGCACATTTCATAAAATTTGAAATAAAACATCTTTGAGCCTCAGTAGTGTTATACCAATATGCTGATGGATAAATTGAGACATGGGATGAGAACTCATCTTTGCCAGATAACAGAGTAAACTTGTAGGATGGAAAGTTTCTTCAGTTCAGACTAAGGTATAGATGTCTTTACAAATCACTTTCTCCTGGCAGATAGGATGCAGGTTCCTAAGGTATTTTGTCTTTTGAAGGAATGAGGAGCACATTAAAGGTGTAAACTTATCTTTTTTTTTTTTTTTGGCAAGGAAGGAGGCTGTAGACTAGTCTTCTGATCGGTCCTCTGACACCTACACACAGCACGAAGATGGGAGTGGGAGTGGGAAGTTGGGCAGTGAAGAGTGACCCATTTCACCAGCATGCGTTTGTCAGCTTAATACGACTAGAGAGCTGAAAAATGCTAAAAAAGTCATTCTTCCAGAGAATTGGAAGACACGGAGTTAATTGGTGTAATCAGGCTTGATACAATACACCTCAGTTCTTAGCTGTTTAATTTTCCCAGCTTTCCTATCCAGTAAGCTGTTTGTGACTGACAAATTCACCGCAGCCAGAAACCCCACGGTGTGCTGAAGCTCGGCTTCTACCTGACCAGCTGTATGGCCTTCCCCGAGGCAGCACCGTGCGGGAGCCTCAGCTCTGGAATCACCAGAGTTTAAAGCTTGACCTGGCAAGAAAAACCAAACCTGAAGCTGCTTCGCTTGGGCATCTCAAGCTGCAAACTGCAGTGGATTAGGAGCTCCCTTGTATGTGGACGGTACCTCGTTTGCTTCTATGCCCTCCAATGCACTAATCTGCCTGCCTTGCTCACGGGATCCCCATCAACAGCCTCTCTGGAGATGAAAAGTAATAACTCACTACAGTTTTGACCATTGTCTTACATTTCATCTGCACACCGTCACACAGGAGCCTCTCCTTCTTTCCTCTCCTTTTTCTTTTCTTCTTTATATGTCTGAAGAACATTTTGTTTTATTTTAATTTCCTTTGCAGGGTCAAATTCAACTTGACTTTTGGCAGTTCTCCCTTTATCCTTAAGCGCTAAGACACAGCTTTCTTTGATGATCATACTTTTTTTCCATCCCTCATGGGTCCGCGCTTTTCCCTTGAATGAGAGATTTGACCGGGCTCTCTGTATTTCCCCTAGGACTCATCGCCATCCTTTCTGACAGAGCTCGTGTTGAATGGATCTAGCGCTTTAAGATGGCCTTATCCTTGCAGCTATTTTTTATTACTTGGGCATCCTCTTTGAACTCCCTAGTATAAGCATAAGTAACGTCTCCCCAGCCTTCAGGACGAGTGTTAATGGAGCCTGTACTTATCTTCCAAGGAAAGTTCTGGCTTTTCAGAAGGATGCAGTAAAGACTACCCTTTTGGAAGGTGGCATTACTATTCAGTTGCTAACAATATTTCTGTCAACCCTCCATCCTGACCCTTTCCAAGTACTAATAAAAGAATTTCTTGTAGGGTTTTTATCACCTCATTTTCCGAGGTCCTGCAGTTTGGAATAGGATTGTATTTGAGGTCTGGCAAGGGGAGAGACGTCTGAGTCATGTGTGCACTCAAACCACGCGAGTGATAGGAAAAACAGACACATTTGTGTCAGGGAGAGGATTACTGCATTACAGACTTCTCGAGCTGCTCTGCTGCACGCCAGGCTGGCTGGCCCAAGCACTTCTCTTGGCCGAGGGAGTCAGCACCTTTTGGAAAGGTGAAGATGAAATAAGAAGCAGATGAGAGAACCGTGTGCCGCAGCACATGAAGGACGCAAGGCAAATTGCAGCAAGCTTGCAGGCTTGATGCAATTTTGTTGGGGTGCGGGTGATGGTAGAAGCACAACAGCCCAGCAGATTAAAACCCTATTTGTCCCGGAGCTTTTACAGTTCCTGCCGTGGGGAAGGTCAGCAGCAGCCCCCTGAGCTCCCCCGCACAGCTCAGCCCGCTCCCTGCTCAGCCCACACTGCTGGCGGGGACATGCTGAGGGCCTGCGGAGAGGTGCTGCAGGCTGCGACCCACCGCAGAAAGCCTTGGGGATCTCAAATGCTTCCCTGCGCCCCGGAGGACTGCCTGGATTTAGGAGGCTTTTCTTCCATCGCTAAAACCCCATAAAGTAATCCACTGTTTATTTGCCTGTGCTGCAGCTTGTTTGTCCCTTCCAGCTAAATATTTTTCATGGGTTGTCAAGCAGCCTCTTCCGGACGCTTCCCGAAGCAGGTCATGGCATTGCCGGCCCCGCGCGACCGTCGACGCAGCTGCTGCCGGCCGCCACGCAGGGAGAGCCCGGTGCAGCCCCCAGCACCCGCTGCGCCGCATTTGCAGTGTGCTGCTGGCTCAGCTCTCCAGCCTCCTCCTCTTCCATTGGGAGGTAATAGCTGGGAATAAGAGCAAGTGCCCGGCGGGGAAGGGGTTACTGCTCCCGGACTCCCTCGGGGCAGCCAGCTCAGGTCTCTGCTCCCACTCGGGATGGCGCTGAGCAGCACGGCCGGGCACGCACGTGCTGGCTCCCCGCACCAGGGATGCGGGATGCCCCTCTGGCGGCCCCGGCCTGGGCTTCCCCTTGCCTTTGGTTTAGCAGCCAGGAGCCACCCGTGCGAAACCAACGGGAGCCTGCTGTTAGCAAAGAGGTGCTGTCAAGTCTTCACGCAAATTTATTTAACAAAAAGATTCTCCTGAACTTCAGAATAACCCATCTGGTGACTTCTGTGAAGAAACTCTCGGAGAGGATCCCTGCAAAAAAATCCTAGACCCACAAATTTCCTTGTTGTGGCTATATATGTTGCCCAAACTGCAGTACCTGAGAACTTGAAAGGGAATTGAATTGGCAATAAATCAAAAGACAGGCTATTTTCATTGTCTCTGTTGATACAAGGGCAAGAAGTGAGCAAACAGCATTTCTAGGTGACAGTGCATTTATTCTACAATTCCTCAAGGGTCAAGATCTGCTGCTCCCATCTTAACACAAGGCATTACCTTAAACTCATCTCACACAGCAAATAGAACCATTGAATTCAATGTGAATAAGTGGAGTATCAGCTCCTTTGCCCTGTTGCGTACGCAAGCTGTACCTAGAAAAATAAATACACACACTCAGTGTATATAAATATATGAATAGTATTTTATACAATCACAGAAAAGGGTCTGCAGGTCCCGCCTCTCAGAGCAGCGCTAACTGTGAAGTTGCGTTAAGTAAGTGGCTCATGACTTTATCTAACCAGCTTCTGAATCCCTCCAGGGATGGAGACATGCCTTAGTCATCCCAGTGCAACTTTGTCTGTGAACATTTGGATCAATTTAAAGATAACACTTTGTCTTGGGAAATTTACAGATACAGCCCAAATGGAAATAGCCATTTTATTTAATAGGCATTAGCAATCTCGAGGGAAATTACATTTCTGTCTTGAGCTGGGAGATCCAAGAATTTGAAGGAAGCTTTCAAAAGCTTCTGGGTGTTGGATAGCTATTTATTACTCAAACTTTGCTGTCCTTCTTTGAGTAGGAGTGAGACCCTCCATCCCCACGCACCACAGAAACAGCTATTTTCAGTGATGTATAGTGAGAAGTATCAAACTTAGCGTCAGTTCTAATAAGATAATTAGACACGTGTAATCAATTTGCTCTGGAATCTGAATCAGATACAGTTCACAGATAAATGGCTTCATTAAAAGAGAGTAATAGACATAGGTTAACAAGTCCCAACATGGTCAAGGTGATGGACTGCTGTTCTGGGAATGAGAAGGCTGGAGTCTAATTCCTGGCTCTGCTATTGTTTTTCTCTGGGACCTTGAGCAAAGTCACTTCACCTCTTTGTGCTTCACTTTCCCATCTGGAAAAAAGGGCTTTGTGAAGCACATTGAGATCTATGGGCAAAAAGCTCTATAAGTGCTGAGCACTAAGATTATTTTGTTGCAATGTTTTGTTAATGGAATAAAAAAATTACAGAATCTGAATGAATGCCAAAAGCTTTCCTCTTCTTTTGGAGTGGTTGTGGGGTGGGGAGGGAGGAGCAGGGGGGAAACGGAAACGTTTTAGAATAAGCTGCAACCCTATTTCTGAAGTCAGAACTGTGATAGCATTTCCAGTTGTCTCTATATCAGGCACAAAGGAAAGGAATCATTCTGAGGATTCTGAAGGGGTGAATTTAATTTCCCAAACCAAAAAAATGAATAAACTGTTGGTGGTCCCTTTCTGACGGACCAAGTAAATATCATTAAGGAAAAAGATAAGCCTCCAGGAATCAGGCTTCATTAGTCCATGGAGAATCAAATGAGACAGAGCAGCAAGGTTCAGCAGTGAGGAGCTAAAGCAGACATTGTAATTAGATTATGAGGCACAGGGGAACGAAGAAAGACCTTGTGTGCAAAGGGAACCAGGTACAGGCAGGCTGCTCTCCTTTAGAGATGTGGTGGCTTGTTGCAATGGCAATGCAGCTCTGCCACTCAGCGTTTAAAACAAAGGAAAAAAGGATATTATCTAACCAAAAGAAAAGAAGGGAAAAGGGGTGGGGAGAGGGAAGAAGGAAAGACTCTCATTATGTTTCTTTCACGTCTCATCTTTCTAGTCTGCTCTCACACTTTTCATCATCACATGCCATGAGACCTGCAGTCAGGTCTGTCAGCTGGCTAAGGACACGCTGACAGCACCGTGCACTCGTCAGGTTTCAATTTGCGGAATCTCAACAGCACGCTGGTGCAAGGAAGATGGGATCTGCAGTGACTGTAGCAGTCTGAGGCAAATAAATGCATTTTTTTAAAAGGGCACTTCCAAAACAGCTTAAATATCATCATATAAAGTTATGCTAAATAATAAAAGATATTAATAATGTTATCTCATAAGAAACGCTCAGATTAAATAAACCTTTAAAAATAATGAAAAAAATCTTGTTTTTTTAGGCAGTGAGATCAAGTGTAGCACTGTGTGCTTCTGAGCGAAAATAGGGAGTGAAAGTGGCTAAACCCCAGCCATGAAATTGGCCTTTCCTGTTGGACACCCTGTTCCTTGGGATCAGCAGACTCAAACAGGGGACATGAAAAAAATGCTACTATAATCTAAATAATCTAAAATAGTCTAAATAATCTAAATAATTGAGGTTTTAAGAAGAGTTTCTTGTGTGACTGCATTTCTCCATATTTTTAATCGCTTTGCTGAACACAGAAATGGGAAGGCCTTACAGAGAAAGGAATGAACTGAACATATTCCTTAGCTCCGGTCTGTCTGCCTCCTCTGCCTGGCATTGCGAAACTCTCTGTGTGTAATTTAGATACCCAAAATGACCTTATCTTTCAGCTGTGTGTTACCACAGTTTGGCATTTCCTCTGCTGAAAACTTGGGACCACCGCATGCCATATATGATCTGACTGTGTATGTTTTAGATGGATAATGTCTTTTTTATCTCTCCTCCCACTGTTCTTTTCCCTGCTGGCAGAGTACACGGTGATCAATGAAAACTGCCCTGGAGCGGAGTGGAATATCATGTGTCGGGAATGCTGTGAATATGACCAGATCGAGTGCGTCTGTCCAGGACGGAAGGAGAGAGTGGGTTACACTATTCCTTGCTGCAGGAATGAGGAGAATGAGTGTGATTCCTGCTTAATCCACCCAGGTAGGTGACAGTCATGCCGTGTCCCACTGGACCTTCGGTTGTACAGGTGGCTCCTGGGCAGGGGGGCAAGGAGGGCACACACATCTGCCTGGGTGAGGGGTGGGCTGGTGCCTCCTCTCTGCTGGCACCTGGACACGGCACCCTGCCTAACTGGACAAGACATTTTAGCAACATGCGTCTAGAAACAAGGCCTTCCACCAGAAGCGTCCTCAGGACTTCTTGGGCGAGCTTTGGAGCTGCCAAAGGGTGACATTGCAGATGATTTTAGAGCAGGTGCTCAGAGATTAACTGTATTTTCAGGGCAAGAAGGAAGAGGAGATGGGGAAGTCTATGTAGCAAGAAGGAAAGGACAAAGCAAGGTAAAAGCAGAGGGAGACAGGGCCAGGTTAGGAGAAACTGGAGTCCTTGGCCTGGGTCCAAGCTGCATCAGCACACACATTCAGACTGGTGAAAGAAGCATTTATACTGGAAGCAACGAGATTTAGAGGTTCAGGCCTCTGATCGGTCAGAGGTGGGAGACTGCCCCCAGATCTCAGCATATGAGATCTCCTAGGGTGCAGGGGTGGAGGTTGGGTACAGCGCACAGAGGAGAAGTGGTCAGCACCACAGGAATCACAGATGTGGTCTGTATTTATTGTGAAAAACAGAGGCTGCTGCCCTCTCCTCAGGACAGCCGCCCTGGCTCTCCTTTAACACGCTGGTTCTCCTTTCAGGCTGCACCATTTTTGAGAACTGCAAGTCCTGCCGCAACGGCTCCTGGGGAGGGACGCTGGACGACTTCTACATCAAGGGCATCTACTGCGCCGAGTGCAGGGCCGGCTGGTACGGAGGGGACTGCATGAGTAAGTGTCCGGCGCGGGCCGCGGTGGGCGCCGGAGCCATGCGGGGCCGCACCACCTCTCCCGCGCGGCGGCTCTGGCCAGGGGCACGGGCAGCAGGACAGCGGCAGGCAGGCAGCAAGGAGGTCCGCAGCAGGCAACGGTTTCCTCCTAAAGCTCGTCTGCTAGAGATCGGCCCAGGCCCCAAGGCACGGGAGTTTACAACGCTACTAAACTTCCGCTATTTTTATTTTAAAACTTTAACTACTGTGAGGCTGGATATCTTCTGTTCTCTGCATTTCTTCTGGCATATGTCCGTACAACGGAGCCCCAGAGGTCTTCAGAGAAGCATAAACATTTACAAAGAGAGCATCTGTACCGAAGTGCTTCTCCTCCATCCTCCCGCAGCTGCCGGGCAGCAGAGCTAGCCCCACCAAGGCCCCCGCGCTCTCCCGTTCGCTCTGCTCCAACACGCCCCAAGGCAGCCCGGGGAAACAGCGCCCGGCACTGTGGGACCAGGAGCGCTCGGGCGCTCCTGGTGCTACCTCGAGGTTTTGTTCCAGTGTGCACAGCCTGCCCTGTCGTGGATTTTGCTAAGCCGCTGTTCCCAATGCTATCTTCTAATAACGGATTTCATAAGCTTATTACCTGCGGTTTAAACCAAGTAACTTTACCAATTTCCCACCCACGAAAGCACAGCTTTTCACCAATGCTCCTGCAATTTTATTGACTTTATTGCCTTTTTGTTCAGGTTTCACTGGAAGGGGTGAGAGCAAGCTTGCCTTTCCTTCTCTGTTCCACTCATTATTCGGCACACCTTAGTCCTACCCTCTCCTAGACACAGACTTTAAGGCAACAATTTAATCTGCTTTCCCATCCAAGATGGTCCATGACCATTCAGGAGGTGAAAGCAAACAAAATAAAATCATTGCTTTAAAGAGCAGAACGGGGGGGATCAGCATGTTTCAGCAGCAGGGTTAACTCAACCTTGGCTCTTTGGAAATTGATAAACTAAGTCCTTTGCAATTTACGGTGTGATTTCTGATAGCACTTTAAAGGTCCGTTTGCTCTGGGTCGATGATAAAGCTCCCCTGGCGCTTTTTATAAGAGCAGAGCCAAGGCAGAATCATTAGCTCATCTAATCCTTCCTCTCTGTGTCTCAGCACACCGGTTGCCTACTGTATATTTCAGCCCACTCATGTTCTAAAGCAAATGCAGCATCACACTGAGGTCCATCAGGAGTTTTTGTAAAACTAGCCCTACACAGGGCTGGTGTTTTTCCTGCTGCTTCTTCTTTTGAACGAAGTGGTGAGAAAACCAGTTTTTCTGGGCAGCTCTGCGGTCCTTCAGAGAGAGGACGGGCTGGGCCGGGCAGAGATGGCTGCTGCCGCCTCCCCTCCGCAGGAGGCCTCGGTGGGCACGGCGCACCCTGCGGCACCCACGCTGCGGCTCTCGGGGCTGCATCGCAGCCCCTGGGCATGGGGTGTCCGGGAAGTAGCCGCAGCCACGGCCGGTGCCCGCGGGCGCGTGGGAGCCGCCGGGCCACAGCGCTGGGGCTGCGGGAGCAGCGGGCGTGCTGGCCCGGTGCTTTTGGAGAGGAGAGAGGAGGAGACATCTCCTTTTGGTACCTGCACGACCACATCTGGAACTTTGCAGGCTCCTCCGGGCACCTCGCCAGGGGCAGTTTGCCAATAAATCCAGGGAATTCGAGGGAGCACAACCATCGGAACTGGTGGAGCCCGTGGGGCTGAGCTGGCTGTGCACACGCGTCTCTGCTTCGAAGTGGGTCTACAGCCACGGCGGTGACAGCCGCAGCAGCCGGGCACCAGGCCCTCCGGGCACCGGGCCCTCCCGGCAGACCCTTCGGGCCTCGCACGGCTTTCCCATCCGACTCCTGCCCGCCGTTTCACCCCCGTGCACCGAGCGCAGCCCATGGCGAGCAGGGCAGTCTCCCCGCTCTGGGGCAGGCTGCCCTGGGGCTCGGCTTCGTCCCTGGAGCAGCTCAGGGCAGCAGGGGCTGGCGGCGCCGAGCGCCGCGCTGCCCTCGCCGATGATGCCCCGCAGCCCGGGCCATTCGCCGCCGCCGCCGCCGGGGGATCGAGGGGTTTTGTCTCCCTCTGGCGGGGCCGGCGGTCCCGCTCTCACGGCTCGCAGTGGCCGCCGCCCCAGCGCCCG
>VWPW01026060.1:508991-549416 GCA_013389825.1 Crypturellus undulatus
CGGGCACGAACGACCGTGGGACGTCGCGGTGGCCTCCGCCGAGCCGGCCCGGGTCCCAGCGCCCCAGCGCCCCAGCGCCAGGGTCCTCGTGCTCGCGCTGCGGCCGCGTGGCCCCCCGAGCCGCCCCGTGCGGACGAGGTGCCCGGGCAGCCGGCAGCGAATTGCTGCCCGAGGCTCCCCCCGACCTCTCCCTTCACCGACCCGCGGGGCTCCGTGCGCTGAAGCCCAAGGTCCCCGGATTGTTTCCTTTGGTAACAAACCTTAGAGGAAATCCTAGTGTGGCCCTTAAAGCTGCCTTTTTTTTTTTTTTTTTTCTTCCTAACAGGAACGGAACAAGGATGTTGAAACTTTGCCCAAGTGGATTATTTTTTTTTTCTCTCTGTAAATGAGGCAGGATTTGCCAGCGTGTGTGTTCAGGATGTAAATTATTCCTGAATGCTTTCCAGGTCTCCTGCAGATTCCCGATGGGAAGACAGGAGATCCCTTTTGACTGACAGATGGCTGCGGTGCCGGAGTGGGGAGTGAGCCCGACCTCCGCTCGCAGGGCTGGGGGTGCGAGGGGGCAGACCTGGTGTGACCGCAAAGGTGCTTCGTGCAGAGAAGGCCGGTAGCGAACCTGAGAATGTGCTTTTGGAGGCAGCTGTTGAATGGTCCTTTGGACCACCTGCTTTGCTGGCCAAACCTACTTCCTTGGCCTCGCTGTTCAGAAAGTTCAGGCTGTACTGCTGCAAACAGAGGAGTGTAGTTAGTATGCCTTGCACACAAGTATCTCTTTGCACCACTTCTTTGGCTTTCCTTTGTTAAAGGCATAGAGAACTCAAAAGCCCTTCGGGACGAAAGGGAAACTTTCTTTGAGGTGATCCAAGCCTCCTGTCAAACTATCTGAAGATTTCTAGCAGCTTTGTCCCAGGTTGTTTTTGAGGCAGGAGCCAGGAGCAGCACAAGGCCCCGTTCCTTGCTGTGGGAAGGAGCATTATCATGTGCACCACAGCAGATCCTGCTGTCCTCGCTGAATCCTAATGTGGCTGCTGGGCACACTCATTAATCCTTTCTTTTTACACGGGGAACTAAGCAAGCCACTGAGGAGGATGAAATACTTGTGAGGAGCTCCTCTGAGCAGGATTTCTGTTTCCTTGGGTCCTGCTTAATTAAGGGTAACTGAGGGTAAACGAACAAAGGGTATTTCATTTGAGCAACTCTTTCTTAAGAAGAAAGAGGAGTAATTGACCCTGGGTTTTCACATGTCTCCCAATAGACCTGTCGCAGCAGGACTATTTCCAGGCACGAACATCAATGGGAACCGCAGGTGCTTGGTACTTCTCCAAATTGGGTCACTGTCACCCTTTTTCCCCAAAGGAAACAAGGACCCTGTGGCGAATGTTTAAACCCACCACGCTAGCAGAGAAAGCTCAGCATTAGTGGTTAGAAGTTTAGGGTTCCTTTTTGGAAACAGATAGAGGGAATAAGGTTTTCCAGTGGACTAAAGAGTTTAACAAGAAGAGGGAGCCTTGCTGTGAGGTCTATTGGGTTATATGTCTTTTTAGCTGCCTCCAAAAGCACGTCCTAGTTATCTGTGGTGTGCAGCCCATCACAAGCTCTGGTTCAGTTGTGTTTCATCTCAGCTGTGTGTTGTATTACACTCTACTGCTTAAGGATACAGCCTCATCCCTCAGTGAAGCAACAGAAGGTTTAGTAGGGAGCCTAGCCATAACTCTCCATAAGAAGAGATGTAGTCAGGAAAATGCAAATTGAGAAATTAACTTTATTTGGTGCCTAACAAATTGTGCATTTTGCTAGCACTTTCATTTACAAATCACTGAAGGCTCTACAAAATCTTTTCTTCTTTTACAAGAGAAAATAGTGATATTTTATAAGTTGGGGAACAGAAGAGGTTACAGAAAGTGAGAGAAATCTCTGGGCTAGGTATGTTAAACATCTGGGACGAGGCGTTAGGACAACTGTCCCTGGACAGCTGCCTGGAGACAGCCACAGGCGAGACAGGAGTTGCATCCAGCTTTCTCGGTGTGTGACCTCATCTGCCTGGTTGTCCTCGTCCTTCTCTAGTGGTTTCCTTGGGCAAGATAGAACCGACAACAACCGTCTTATGCTCTTGATGCTGGATATTGAAGCAGGTTTCATGGTAGGATGAAAAGCAGAGGGAGATGCAGTCCGAGTGGGTCAGAAGGAGAAGAAAAGAAATGTACCTGAGAGATGGGACAAGGACTGCGTATTATACGTATGTTACAGAGAGTCATTGGTGGAGAAATTATGAGAGTTACATGTTCCTACTGGCATACTGACATTAACGTGTAGGGATCATGTGTTGAATATGTGTTTATCTTGAAGACAAACAGATTTTCTGCAATGATCTGAAAGTGCCTTCCTCCTCTAGGAATTCATCAACTGTTTTTTATTCGCAGAGTTCCCTTGGGAGAGGTTTTGAAACTAAGGTTTTGTGTGGAACAGTTCCTTCTCTCATTGCTTCACTCACTTGAACTAATTGGAGTGTTCATGGCACCCTTGATACTGTCCCACCAGCTTCTTAAGCCTCAGTAATTACTCAGGTCCACATGAGATCTATCAAAACAGTTCTGAGCTTGAACATCAAACAGCTGGGAGGATGGACTAATGAGATTTGTGGGGATGCTCCTTTTGCAAAGTGGAGAGAAGCAAGAAACTAAAGCTGTTCTTGGGGCATTCCAATACTCCGCTGTCCATTGTGCATCCGTCTCATTATTTTATATACTACCTGGTAAAATAGTGTTTCCTCCTGAGCCACCTTGTCCTCTCATTCAAGTGTTACTTTTACACGTGTTTTCTTCAGATGCATTGTGAAGGTCCCTCACAGAGAGTTTTTTCTCCTTTTCTGCTAGGGTGTGGACAGGTTCTTCGGGCTTCTAAGGGCCAGATTTTACTGGAGAGTTACCCACTGAATGCACGATGTGAATGGATTATTCATGTTCGAGCTGGATTTAATATTGAGTTAAGGTAGGTCTTAGTGGATTTTAGTCAACACTACTTTCAGGTTTACCCTGGGGCATGTGGATAACCAAAGAGTCTCAAGAAGGGTAAGTTGCTGAGGTCTCTGTAGCAGTGAAAGTAGTGCCACCACTTTGCATTTGGCCACTCCGCTCTTCCTTCCGCTCTGGCTTGTGATGAGAACTACCGCAGAAATTATCAATGTTCAGCCTTCCAGTTTTATTTAGGACATGCGTAGAGGCTAGGGGAACTTTTTCAGATAGGGGGCACAATGTATCTCTCTAGATCTCTTCTAGACCTTGGCACTAATGCATCCAGCTTTCTAAATCATAAAGCTTTCTCAAGACTGTACCAGGCTTAACTAAGACAGACTTTATGAAGACAACCTATAGGAACGTTTTGGTGTGATGTCTTATGCCAGGAGAGGGTTGCCTTTGAGACCTGCCTTAACGTTTACCCTACATTTTCCCTCTTTGTTTCCTTTCACTCCTTTTACTAGGCCTATTCTTTATCAGTCTGTTATTCCTCTTCAATCTATTCCTCTGCCTGGAGGATGTGACTCTCTCTCCTTCAAGTCATTGCTCGACTGAGCTGTTTACATTTGGTCCTGTCAGCCCTCCCCTGCTGACTCAATCTCACAGTTCTTGAATAGCTTTCCTTGTCAGTGCAAAGAGTTACTAGTTGGGGTAATTAATACTGTTTCCACATGCGTGTGGCAAGGAGCTCACACATGCAGCAGAAAGCTTGGCAGGGGATCAGATTTAAAACCCACCAGCTAGTATAATAAGAGCTAAAGTCTTCACATCAATATTTCACCAGCTTTGGAGCCCAGGCAAAGGAACAGTGCTAAATACACAAACATATTTCTTCCTGTATATTTAAAGAGAAACTTAATATTTAATAAGAGGAAGAGAAATTAATTGAAGAGCAAAGAAAAAAGCTTGTGGTGTTCCAATGAAGCTAATGCTAGCGCTTTTATCAGACTTGGAAACACAAGCCTATTGTGTTGTTATAAGCAGCTGTAATTACTGCCTCGATAGCCTGTTGACTCTGGAGAATTGTGTACGAGTGAGAGATGCAAGGGAGCAGTGCTGTGAGGGGGTGTTTGACATTCTCGTGGCACTACTGTGATGTGAGCTGTGCCTACCCTGCTTCAAAAAGTGTGGCTGAATAGGAGCATTCAACACAAGCTCAGAGAAGTGATAACCCATAGTCTTTTTACATTTCTGTGCAGTTCTTGGGGTGTAAAAGTGCTTCAGGTGTTGCGAGTGTCACCATGTCTTTACTCTTAAGAGGATGGCAGTGGAAATGGATCCTGTGTGTGCAGGTCACCAGTAAAATGCATCCATCTCTGAGGTAAAGAGAGGGCAGCAGGCTGACACTAGGCACAAGGTGGAGTAAGGGCAGGAAAGCCTATTTTAACAGAGGACACTAAAAAAAACAACGCTACTCTCTGTGAAATCTTTCATGGTTTCATCAAGAAAACTGTCATTTGATCTTAAAGCAGAGGAGTGTGGAGTGCTGTAAAGTAAGCTAAGAGATGTACTGTATGGAGAGAAATAAGACCCACAGATCTCCCTCCTATGGCCTGAAGGTCACCCACATGCAAACCAGAAAGATGTTAACATCATGTGAAATGTGTGCTTGTTTTACCTTTGCTCTTACCAGAAGATGCAAAGCTTTATATTTAACATGAAGGTTACTCTTATGATAATGCCTTTCTCTTTTCTGCCTGTGGCCATCTACCCTAGGGCTAAACTCAATACTAAGCATCTGCTTGTTGTAACACTCTAAACTGTGGAAGTGTCCAAGAGGGAAATCGGAGGTACCAATCTATGTGACTACATTTATCTGAGCTGGGTAGTCAAAAACATAGGGAGGGTAGGAGAAGTGTAAAGCCTTGGCGCAGAACCTGAACTGACTACTGGCTACTGGATGCCTACGGATGCCAGCAAACGCCAGGGTGTTTAGAGGGAAAGCTCAGGAGTCCTCCTGGCTGCCCACAGTTAATGCTGCCTCCTTGCCCCAGGGCAGAAGCAGAGGAGGAAGCCTTAAGGGTTTTCTTAAGGGTTTTGCAGAGCCTAAGGACCTATATGTGCTTAACATAAGGATGCTTATGTGAGATAGCTCAGCAGGTAGGTCCTGTGGCAGGTGGTCCCTTTAGTTGGATGCCTGTCCTTCAGGCATTCCTACATGGAAAGGCAGGTACAACCGACGACTCCCCCGGAATGTTCCTCCGTGGCCGCGTGCTTGCCCTGCCTGTGCCTCTGTACAGACACACGGTTCCCTCTGCGCGAGCTCCGCTCAGCGCTGCAGCGCGCAGCCCGTGTGCTGAGTCAGCGGCACTGCCCACAAAGGAGCCCCTTTCCGCCTGCTGCCGGGGCGTCCCCACACATCCTGTGCGCAGCCGGTCCCAGGCTCCCGAGGGCAGGGCACGGGGACACTGCAGAGCGGAACGGGGCCCGAGCGCTTTGTCTGCTTCCCTACTTACACGGGGCAGGAAGAATGAAGCGCTCAGGAACACAGATAAATCTTCCCTTGCCTTGAGCTGTGCCATGCTGTCCTTTCGGGGCTGGCTAAGCAGAGCTGTTTTGATAAATGGTCCCAGACTGTAGTGGTAGTTTGGTGGTGTGTAGGCTCCCTCAGCCAAGTCAGGGGTGTCGTACCAGGGAAGTAGCAAACAACTCAAAATAATTTTCTTTAATTCTTCAGCAGAAAGACATTTTTTTCCCCTTTGGTTAGAAATTTTGCTCAGAGGCTTTGGAGTGCATATTCATGCTCTAATCACTAATCAAATGAAAAGCGTAACCAAATGACAACACTTTATGCTCCTTTTTGTATCTGACAACCAATAGCACTAAATCAACACACTTAATCTCACAACATCCAAGAAAATGGTCACATTTTCGCAGGTGAGGGAAGAGAAGTTCAATGCATTGCTTATAACTGTGATTGAAACAGAAATAGACCTTGCGGTCTGTAAAGGGTCTGCTGAACTAGGCCGAAGATGAGAGGATTTGAAAAGCCTTTGGCAGGTTTCCTGACCTGCTGCTTCTAAGTCTTAATCATGGGATCCTGTATCATTGTACAGTGTATCTGCTTCTATCCCAAGATAAATAAAATGTAAATCAGGCCCCCTATTTCCCCTATGCCTCTCACAAGTTCTGTTATGTTCTCATTATTTTTAAAGCAGAGAAAACAAAAGAGTCAAGAGCAGTATTGTGTATACTGATCTTTTGCTCTGTGTCGTCTTTGTGTAATACCTCTCAATATTCTTTGTTCACTAACACATTGTTAGCAAGAGAGTTTCCCTCTACATTTACCAGTAATGCTACTTGATATTAGCCCAATTCTGCCCTCCATTACGTGATGTGCTTCCCAGAAACATTCCCGGTGTACTTACTCACATACTTAATTTTAACCAGAAATATAATAGCTCAAATACCAGTAAATATTTTTAGGATTTAATTAGCATAGCCTGTAGCCTGATAAGTGTGACAAAGATGAATGGGTTAATATGTAAAGCTGTTTAACTTCCAGAAGGGTAGATCCTTGGGGTTTAATCTGCAGTGAAAGAATGTTTTGAAGAGGTAGTGTATAAAATGAAGCCTGTGAGGACATCTCTGGGAAACCTGACAGAACTAGAATTCACTCTCCCCGGCTTAGGCATTTTATGCAAAGCTAAGTTGAATTAATCACTTATGCATATTAGAAGCAGATGTCATTTGTTCCCATATCTACCTTCCACAGATGATGTTGAAAATCAGGGGCTGTGTTCTATTGGTGTTGATCCCCAGAGCTGCTTGTTTACTTAAACTTCTTGTGATGCTCTAAAATGGATCCGAACAAGGGACTGAGTGAGCAGATCTCTTGGGAAAATTCACGAGTGGGAAAGAGGATCATTTCACTAACATGGGCCTTTCTTTAGGACCTGAATCCCAAGAAGGGCAGAAAATGAGCCCCCATACAAGAGTGTATTCATGCTTTCTCTGACTGTGATATCTGGTGGGAGATCCAAAATTTGGCTCATCTCTAGGCGCACATTGGAATTGCCTCCAATTGTGTAGGCAGTGTGGAAGATTTAAGCTGATCCTGAAGGCACATAGCCTATGGAACTAGGAGTTGTAAATTGAGTAAAGTATAAGTTTCAGTTCTAAAATGTTGTGTTGAACAATTAGTCATATGGTGGCTCCCTGGTCCCGATCTTTTAATTCTTATCTTCTGCACCAAGGATGGGCCAGGCTTCTCAGCCGTCGCTTGCTCCCCAAAGGCACTTGATATTTCTCATTCTCTTTTTTTCATTCATATTCTGGTGGAATGTTTTGGCTCTGTGCCACTGAATTCAAACAACAGCAAATAACATTGCTGTTAACAAACAGGAGCCTTATGCAGTGGCTGGATCGAAGCAATGAAAGACAGACATTCTGGGAAAAGGCTTTAAATATTTCCTCTCTGAGTTAACTCTTGTCCCTTTTTCCTGCCACCCAAGAAAGTCAAGACCCAGTCACTGGAGATTTATCACCACTGTTTCCTAGTGTGAAATGTGCTGTACTGTTTCTCTGATGCCTTCTCTTATTGCCAGGTCTCTGAGCTTTCCGTGTAGCTCTGATTGCTGGCTTGTGATCTTATCAGTGTAAATATGTTTTGATCATTGATCTTTGGACCAATACACTTAAGAAGTTTTTTAGGGGAAAACACCATTTTTTTAGCAAATAACTAGAATAGACATGTGTCCCCTATGGCATCTGACGACAAATTAAATTTTTATCTTTGCGAGGTGATTAGCATCTTGATGCATATGAGCAGACTGCATCATACCACTTAAATGTGTCCATGGAGCAATGCTGCAGAGCTGAGCTGGCTTTCCAGGATCAGGATGCAAAAAATAAGATGAAGTGAAAGGGACTTCATATGATCAAGGACTTGTTGATTCACTGAGACAGGGGTAGTAATATAACTAAACAACCAAATAAATTAGAGGCAGGGTGCTCGGGTGAGGGTGTGCTCTTTGACTGTGTTTCCTTCTTCTCCAAGGTTTTCCATGCTGAGCCTTGAGTTTGATTACATGTGCCAGTATGATTATTTGGAGGTCCGTGATGGGGACAACTTGGACAGCAGGATAATTAAGAAATTCTGTGGAAATGAGAGACCACCTCCTATCCGAAGCACTGGGTCTTCACTCCATGTCCTTTTCCAGTCGGATGGTTCCAAGAACTTTGATGGATTTCATGCTGTCTTTGAAGAAGTTACAGGTAAAATAATCCAGAAATGGGACATGCCACTCACAATTGTTAATTTAGCCTCACTAATCTCTCTCCCTGTTTAGCTTCATTAAAAACTTTCATGCTGTGTTGCCAACAGCAACTTACACCAAGTCAGGGCAGGGAAGGTTCAAAAACCATCGGATGGCTTGTGAAAGCAAAGCTCTTTAACAAGGACTCAACTCCCACTACCTGTGTGAAGAGCAGGCACATTGCCTGGCGCAGAAAGGTTGCTGTTTTGTGAGACCTTAGTGTTTGAATCCAAGAACTAAGAACACATGTGAAAGTAGAGTAAGGAGCCTGTATATCTTTGCATTTGGGAACTGCTTGATGCTGTGTGCAGGACCAGAGTCACTGTCTCAATGAGCAGAAACCTGATGACCAGCCTCAGAGTTAGCCCAGTGAAAATGCCCTGACGTACTTGCTGCTTTTTGTCATTAGGGCTTAAAAAAAAAAAGGTACAAAGGACAGATTCTTTTCCTTAAGAGAAAAAAGAAGAGGCATTTCCCATTCCATGATGAGGAACTTGATGTTATGAAAGACAGAAAGCTCCAGGATTCCTTGTGTTTGTTAGTACTCAATGCTTGGGTCTCTCCCATTGCTTTCTGTCTTTTCTTTCTGTGTGTAAAGTAACACTTAAAGTGTGGTTGAATCCTCATTTTGTCACTGCATTTGTCACTGAAGCAGCCTCTATGCTTTTCCTGCGTTTTCCTTGCTTAGCTATGCAGGGACTTTTGGTCAAATCTATCCACATTACTCCTGGCACAGAAGGCTAGTCAGAGCATGCTGCTTTGCCATTAATAAACCCTGCTGGATCCGTGCCTCGTCATTACTCCCTTACGTACACCCTGGTGACCTGCATTTCTTGAGGTCATCCAAGGTATATCTGCCTCAGGAAGTTTAGCTGGTTTATATAATCTTTGTATAAATATACAAGCCTCCGTCGGATCAGCCCTTCAGTGCTGGTGCTCGGGGCGGTAGCAGCAGCGTGGGACGGGCCCAGCTCCGTGCGCAGGGCGCGTGTCGTCCCGCACGCGCTGGGGGCAGCTGGCAGTGAGCGGGGCTGCGCTGGCTTCCAGCAGGAGAGGCGTTGCGGAGCGCACGAGCGCGGCGCGGGCTCTGCTGCGGAAGGACTTGCCCGCGCTCGCGACCCTCACCTTCTCCATATGGCGCAGGCTGAAGGGGTTCCGTTTTCTCTGCCTGGCAGGGGAAACTTAGCATTCGGGTGCTGTGGAGCACTTTATTCCTGCCCCGTTTTTAGTGGGAATTATTTTGAGGCTGGGTGGCTGCAAGCGGAGCGCGCTGCAGAGGGCTCGGAGCCTCGCTGTGTGCTTTATTAGGGAGCCGTTCTGGCCTGGTGTGTTGCTGCAGTGAAAGGCTTTTAAAACACTCCCAATGCCTCCTCCTATGAAGCATTATCTGGCCAGCAGGACAGTTTAGAGAAGAATACAGTATGCACGAGGCAGCGTGGCCCTGAAAGCAGCGGTGGCAGTGCTTTGCAAACTGAAGTGTTTTCTCTGCAATTCCCCTCGGTAGAGCCTTGTGAGAAGCTGAGGTCTCTGGAATAGGTCAAATGAGACTTGCCAGGGCAGTCCTCTGTGGTGCAGGTGGGAGCAGCAGTAACACTTGCACTCGCAGGGTGAGGACTGGGCCATGGAGGTGCTCTGACATCCCCAGCGCCTTGGCAGTGTGATGGAGAGGACTGGAGAAGTGGCTGGTACTGTCAGGCCTGAATGCCTTCCCTGTGTGCCTTTCCTCGGAGCTCTGCGCTCGCTTACAAGTCTGACGAAGCAGTAGCTCTGGATGGGCAGAGGTGACCTGTTCAAGCACCAGGAAGGGTTAAATTAATAAAAAATCAGCTGCAAGGCCTACACCACATTTGTGAAAGGTCACTGCATGTCTAGCAAAAGGAAGAAACCTCCCAGCCTGCTGGGCTGCCTGTCTGGAAGCAGATGTCAGGCCCGTGAGCTTTGCCACCCGTCCCAAGCCAAGAGTGGGGCTGGCATGAGCAACTGCTGCATCGTCACTTTCTCAATACTTTAAGTTAGAGGTACACAGTACAATTGCCACATAGACATTCATTTTCAGGAAATAATGCAATACTTTCCAGAAATGAATTACTGTCCTTAGTTGGTCCTGAAAGACTTCCATTGCCCAGCTAGCATCTTTTAAATATAATAGTACAGAACCCTAAGGACTGGTTGCTCCCAGGTGGAAAACTCAGTGATTGGGGGAAAGATGCCTGTTTCTGTTGTGTGGAAGGACAAAGATGAAAGAGTCTTTCATAAAGGAATTTGGATAATGTCTTTATAACAATGATGATTGCAGATTTTAAGCAGTGAATTATCAAGCATGCTTGGATAGTTATTGATGTTGCGAATAATGTTTTTATTAAGGTGGACTTGAAACAGGGGATCAGATCCAGAATTTGTCAGATGTTTGACTTATTCAAATCTTACATTGGGTTTAAATTTTTTGATTTGGTTTCTTTTCTATCTGTGAAGACCCCTATTTAGTTTGGAAAGTAAGGTAGGTTAAGATTACTAATGCGCTACTCCCTCATTAGAATTGGCACAAAAATTTATGCGTTATTATATGATGGAATTTGCTCATATTAAACAGAGCACGTTCTGGTACTTCTTTATGCTAATATATCCAGGTTGATTCATATCACTGCTAAATTTGTGGTGTGCTAGAACTTCCCCGATAGTTCGGGACGATCATTCAGGGCTTCCTGAGCGTGGCAGCAAAACTGTGTTCCTCAGAGGCAGAACAGCTCACAGTGTTTGGGATGACATCTGTCCAAAACCCAAAACAAACGAACAAAAAATCAGGCAACTTTCAACTAGAATACGTAATTTACCCAAGACACAACTGTCATTAAGAAAAATCAATAGGAACATATGTGACCCATGAATATCCTTGTTTTTCTTTTGCAGCTTGTTCTTCATCTCCGTGTCTTCACGACGGAACGTGCATTCTAGACAAAAGTGGAGCCTACAAATGTGCCTGTTTGGCTGGCTATACAGGAACTCGCTGTGAAAACTGTGAGTACAGGCACTGTGTGTATGGGCTGCCTCCAGTGTTGTCATTGATTCAGGCCAGTAGGTGTTAGGAGTATCATCTGTATGTAGCTCAGGTCAATCCCAGTATGATGCACTGAGATTCTTGTGGCATTTTTGCAGACACAGTGCTTGCAGTTTATGTAGGCAGCCACTGAAGAGCTCTGGGGCTTTGTATCCATATGCAAAAGGGCAAAAAAAGAATTGGAGCTGGGAAACAGCACAGAAGAAAACTTATAACTAGCCTTATCAGGAGAGGGTTATACCTGCCTGCTCTTTTCCAATGTGTGAAGCAGCCCTTCCCTTCTAACAGCACATGCCTCAGCTGAGCCCTGTGTCGGTGCTTTAGCCAGAGTCAGTGTTAGTAAGTTTGTCTTCTCTCACAGCCACCTGAAAAGCAGAGCGCTGGCACTCATGAATGACAGAGAGAATGAGGTCAGACCAAGAAAAAAAGAAAAGGTACATTCTGTTCTAATCTGTGTTGGTCCTCACTGTATGTGTAGTCATACACCTGTTTTGGTCCTGCCAGGGCAATTGTAAAGTAGTTGGATTCGTGAGATCAAACCAATTGCCTGTTCTAGCAATTTAATCCTTCATGTTTGAGCAAATGTCTGTCCCTAACAGAGCTTGAAAGAGTGAGAAGGAATAAGAATTGTGCAATATATGCTACGATAAAGGCTTCATCATCTCTACTAGCTGAAAGGAACAGTATACAATGTTATTGTCTTTGAGGCTAGACCTCCAGCTGACCCTAAAGGATTTCAGTGATACTGGTGAAGTCTAGCTGGGTTGTACTTGGCCAAGCAGAAAGTGTGGCTCACTGTGGCACGGCTGTGGCCGTAAGGCACGTGACGCCCTGTCTGCCTCCAGAGTTTTCAGTTCTGAGTCAGTGTATGCAATATGTACCAACCCTCAGCAGTTCAAAATCTCTGCCTCTGTTGTGACATTCTCCAGAATTGATTTTTCTCCTGGAATTGCTTTTACTTCATCAGGGAGTTAAATCAGAGTGTCTTGATTCTTACTAACTGTATAATTGTTGGATCGAACTGCTCTAGGTTTCTACAGATCCAGAACTAGATGATAAGACTTGACTTTTCCTCCCAAAAGACCAGAGGAGAGGAGATTGTTAATCATTTTCTGTAAGCCTGGAACAGCTTGGGTTCAATCCATCTTTGCCAGATTGCATGGATTGCTCTGGTGTGTTTTCTTTAGGGAAGGAAGGGATTGCTGCAAACTGAGGGTTCCTGGCTTCAGAGCTGGCTGAGGGCTAAGGGCTGGCTCTACTGCCAACAGCCTCTTTATTCAGGGTAGTTGTTTAACAGGTTGTTTAGGGACTGGAAACTCTTGAGCTATTTGCAACTGCTCAGTGAAATTGATGTTTCTGTCTCCAGGAGAGAATTAAAAAAAAAGAGAAAATAAAATATTCCTGCCTGATTGAGAACAAACCTAAATTTCAGATTCATTAACTTTCCAGAAAATATCAAATCCCAGTTTTGGCAGCTTGCACACTAGAGTCAAGGCAAGAAATGAAGCTTGCCTTCTTTTGCTACCTTTCTTTTGTAATTCCAAATAGAAACCTCACACATGCAACACACAAAGCAAATAATGGAGGATGTAATGAAAAATGATAGGATGAGACTTCTGCCTTAGTGTAAATGATGAAAATCAAAAAAGGTTTTCAGAACAAAGGTAGAAAATACATAAATATATATATACTAAGATTTTTAACTTGACAGGAATCCTTTACTTTGATTTTTGAAAGAATACTTAATGACATTTAGGGTTTAATACTGGCTTTTTGTTTAGGTTAGGAAATTAATCTTTCAGCACCTAAACTGATCGATTCTAGAGCATACAGAAAACTATTATTTTTCTTGTGCAAGAATTGAAAACATTACAGTGGGAAAATATCATGAAGAACCTCTGTTCTCTCTGGCTTCAGAGAAATATTTTTAAGATATTTCCTTTAGTGTTGCCAAAACATATCCTAAGTATTTTCCAGGAAAGTATTTAAGGGGAAAAAATGCAGAAAATTAAAGTTTGATTTATTGTTTAAGAGCTGGAAGCAGGAAGAGCTGGAAAAATATATGTGGCTGCAGTTCTTTCAAAATTAGTTATGTAGTTTTCTGATCAGAATTGCTGTTTAAATGGGAGAGGGAGATCACGTCATGCTCAGAAGTGTTCTGTGTGTCAGGTCTTGCAGCAACAGTGCCGTCCCTGCTGTGATGTGTTGAGGGGAGCTGAGGGCAATAACTTAATTTCTTTGTAAGAAATTTGCAGAGTAGTTAATTTTGGAATATTGAATACGGGTTTATAACACTGTGGGGCTGATTCTTTCACGATGGTTTTCTTGGAGCCAGGCAGGTGTAATCCCATTAAAGTCAATGGATTTATGTTGGTGAAAAATAGGTATCAGAGAGAAGAAAATTAGAGCACTTTGATGTTAAGTGGATATAAAAGATTTAAGGTGGTGCAACAGAAGTTACTCAGAGAGACACAATGGCTTTGGCTAGAGATATCAAAAAGGCATATTTTAGAAGAGTGGAGACGGTGGGATTATCTCAGCAAGGAGTAAGTTGAGGCCAGATAAAACAGGTTCACCTGTGGATGCTTAAGGACAGAATCAGAAAACTTGATGTCCCTCAGCATCCCAGTGCAGTTGTGTCTTTTTGTCTGTTGCCAAATCTAGTTTTAACAATGTTGAACTGTGGGAATCACAATAGGAATTACAGAAATCACCTCAATGGGATAAACCTCAAGGAACCTATTTTTTTTCCTGCATTAAACTAAATTCTGTCTTTTTAACAGGATGGTCAACATTGGTCAAGCTGCTTTGCTGGAGCAATATTCAACACTAATTGCTCTGTCGGTTGCAATTTGTGCTATTAATAAAATGATTAAAGGCACAGATTCTTTATAACCTGTGCTCTCATTCCTCTTCTACTAAGGCAGCCAAGAAGGTGCCTTTTTGTTTACAATTTGAGGGTCTAATACAGTTCTTTAAAGGCTTCAGTAGCACGAAGTGAAATGCAGATGCATGTCTTTCTAACAGCTGTTAATAATTAAGTCAGTTATGCTTAAATCTGAGAACTGCTTAATCTAGATATGTGTGATTTTACTCTAGCAATTGTCTTAAAAGTTTTTTGTATGAAATCACAAAACAATTGCTAACCAATAGAGCGAGATATTTCTTTCTTCTCTTGTAAAAGAAATCCCGTAGATCAACAGCAAATACCTTTTACATATAAGCATGTTTTGTTATGATGATACAGTAAGCAGAGAAACCTAATTCCTAGCTAAGGTAATGGGATTTCTTTCTGCTGTGCATGGATTTGCAGGATGCCTGCATGCACCTTCCAGCAAACCGTGCTCGCATGGCTGAGATCAAACTCAGGCTTTTCTGTGTGACCTCTATGGGTTGCAGTGCAAATAATTCTGCAGGCGGAGGCATGAGGAGAACAAAAACCAGATCATCCTGTTCTTTTACCCTCGCTGGGGCGAGGGCTGCTCCCGCGCGCCCGGCCCCGGGACCGGCCGTGCTCTCGCAGGAGTCCTCCCAGGGCCTGCTGGCCCCCGAGCAAGGACCTCGACCTCCTCCTGCCCCGAAGCTTCCTGTCACCTTTATTTCGAACAAAGCCGGCAAACTGGAGCTCCTGCGCAAATAAGGGGATCTCGTGCTGAATGGGGAATTGAGAGCGCAGATCCGATTTCCATTTTCATTCTCTTTCTCACTTCTGTTTGCCAAGAGAGAAAGGTTTGTTCTGCATCGTAATGAAGGGGCTAATCCAGCCGACCGAGCTGTGTAGGCTGTGTCCTTGCTGAAGCCTTTGATGTTGGTGCTGGCTCCACCAGGTTCCCGGAGGCTTCTGAAAAGAGTTTCCAGGCTCTTCCCTGCTGCAGATCTTAACTCCCTTCCGTTCTGGGCTGGTTTGAGGGATGCCCTCCCCCATAGCTGACTAACTGCCATCTGGATAGGGAGAAAGCATTAACACTCCCCCACACCCTGCCTTTTCCTGCTATAGGAGAAGTGAGCCCAACTGTTAGTGCTTGCCATAGGTTAGGCAGTTTTAACCATGTGTTTGGTACAGAGTTACAGCGGGGAAGCAGAGATGTAAAAAAATGCACAATTCCAGAACCCAATTCCAGCTGCCAAAACACACACAGATCTGGAGCTGCTAAGAAGTAGATGCTAGTAGTGGCCTTTTATTCCACTCTGACAGTAGGATGCTCCCCCGCCTTTACACCTATGCACAAGCAAAAAGCTTTAACTGGGATGGGGCAGTTCTTGGGCACAGGAGGCTCATTAGAGGCTACAGGCTGAAGCCCAAACCAGCGTGACTCTTTAGCCTGTGGTATGATGATGCTGTAGCAGGAATGCAGACAACATCCCCTCAGGGGTTACTTGTTCTCCAAAGCCTCCCTATGAATCTCTCTTGGAGGAAACGTAGCACAGTTGCTTGGTCTTGAGCACTGGTACTCAGTTAAGCTGCTTGTTATGGGCCCGGCTGCTGAGGAGGACAATTAGTTGTGGACAGGTCAAGATAATCCTGCAGGGAAGTCATGGCCATTGCAGGTGTACGGGAAGCTTTATTGGCCCATATGTCTCTGCACAGCTGCCGAAGATTAGAGCACTGCAGGCCTCAGGAGATGGATTTAAAAAGTCACCTTCAGCCTTTAGTTCTGCTCGGATAATTATTCCCTCTTGTTCTCCTGAGCTGATCAGAAACTTGTGATGTTGACTGGACGTTGGTACTGCGTTATGCATGTTGCCTCATAGTGCAGTATGTTCCTTCCCAGCAGAGTCGTGTTTTTAAGAGGAAAGACCTGTGCTTGGCTCCTAGTTCCTGAGTTCAAAAGGCTGAGCTTGAGATGCTGGTAAAGATTTCTGCTAGCAGTTCTCTGTTCAGTGCCTCTCTTGGAGGGTTCTCCCTTGGCTAAAAGGATGCCGTAGCTGTTTACATAGCAGTGCTGAACCACCAAACGTGCCTGGTGTTTTAAGGCAATCTAATGCCTTAGGGCTATCTGAATTCACAGAGCTATCCATTAAAGGTGTTAGCATCTGCTGCACACACAGTCAAGATGTCCTCGTAGGAGGGCAGGAGCAGCTAGGAGAAGGATGAGGTTGGTGTCTGAGGACAGCAATTGCTCCCTGAGTTTCATCTGAAGCAATCACTGAGCCACTGCTGCTCGTGCATCAGATTGCAGAAACGGTCCCTAGAACTGGTGTTTCCTTCTGCTCTCTCAGTACGACTGCTGGACTGGGCTAGAACACAGTTTAGCAGTGGNTGAGGACAGAAATTGCTCCCTGAGTTTCACCTGAAGCGGTCACTGAGCCACTGCTGCTGTGCATCAGACTGCAGAAACGGCCCCTAGGACTGGTGTTTCCTTCTGCTCTCTCAGTACGACTGCTGGACTGGGCTAGAACACAGTTTAGCAGTGGATTAATCTCAAAATGTTTCTCTAGTGATTTGAAACTGCCGTAAGTGTTGCTTATAGCAAGGCTGAAAGAGAACACAACACCTCTATAGTCTACTCTTAGCCCTTTGCTGAATTTCTCACTGTCTATCAACTAGACAGATTTTTAGTTCCTCAAAAAAGGAAAAATGTCTGGTAAAAATGTGGTACTTTGCCTAGAGCACAGATGCAGGTATTGCTATAATCTAAATCAGATGTTGTCTTTCCCTTAATATAATCCATTCAAGGATGGGCTGGTCCTAGGAAAGGTGCTGTATTTCTAAAGCACATGAAATTAATTCAGAGGAAATCTCCACTTTCCCCACTCTAAAACAAATCTGGACATTTTCTTCCATCTGATAACATGCCTGAAAAATGAGAGCATCCATGGATTTCTGCCTGGCGTGACTTGCCGTGTGGAAAGGTGAATCAGTGTTGCAGGGGGACTGTTCAGCTCAAGCTGCATTCCGGGCAGCCCGTCCCGCCCTGATCTTCTCCAAAGCTCATTCCAGCGCTTTGTTGCTCCTTGATTTTGCACTCCTATCTCTGAGGCAAGGTACCTTACACACTTCCCTGTTTTGCTGGTGAGACAGGATTTCACTGTCTTGCAGCTGATGCAAAACACTACCAAAGCAGATTGCTGCAGGCGTAGAAACGGTGACACAAATGATCAGGCAATATCCCGCTTGCTCGCTCTTATGGCTCCCATACTCCTCTTTGATTTCTCCAAGAGCTAAGCAACTGCTTTTCACAGCCAACCAAATTGCCCTGCCACTTCCTTAGTACTCTCCTCTGCTTTTCAATTGCCTTCATTTTCTTTTTCCCTGTACTCTCATCTCAGTGCTTGGTAATTTTGATCTCTTCTTCTTAAACAGGCAATGTCAAATCTTTCTGTCTCAAATCCAGCTTAGAGGACAGCAGAGGGTTCTGTCAGCTACACTGCAGTGAATCTGTATCATTAAGTGATGTTTTTCTGTTGCATTTAAGGCTCATTTATAAACACGGTCTCAAAGCAACATGCCTTTCTTTAAGGTGTCTCTCACTGGCATTGTCGAGGCTAGTCTCTGCCTAGCTGGAAAGCTGACGTTGCCAAAATGAAACATCTCAAAGTGATTTACTCTCCTTTGTGATCTGGTATAGTACCGAGCATATCAGCTTCTCTGGTGCCTGACAGTCTTCTCTCTGAGCAGGGACACTGCGATGTTTTTGAAGAACTAAATATTAGCTCTTGCTGATGATAAAGTGTATGCTGAGGATTGTTGGGATTTCACTGTGCTAAATACCCTCTTGCACAAACAGGTCCAGTTGTGTAATTAAATAGGCCATCCAAATACCGGAAAGGTTGTATCCAGAGACACAGCTTTCTAAGGGCTAGGAACAATGCTGATAAAGATCAAGTGGCTAATTGTAAGCAACAACCTCCAAATTGCCTCCGGATGAATAAGTCACAGTGGGTGATCCAAGCATATTTTCACATGGATACTGTCTCATTCACAGAAGCAGGGAGCTGGAAAACATCAGGGGTGAATTCCAATTGGCTGGAAAGGAATGAAAAGATTTTGCTTTCATTCGGGATCACATCATAGTTTCGTGTCATTATTCCTAGCGAGTGGAACCGCTGCACAAGCGGAGAGGCCCGGGAAGCAGAACTGAGAAGCCACTATCTGTGGTACTTGGGATTGGCTGATCAGCTGTTGGTGTTATGATTCCCTTTGGCATTGCCAGGATTAATGTGAAGCCTGGCAGAGTGTGGCAATGAGGGGGGCTTTTGTGCTTGGAGCACTCTTTCAGAGGAATAAATCAAGGCCAGAAATCTATGTGGTGAATTGCCTGTCCCAGTATTTCTGTGTGAAATGTGGTTGGAGCTGGACATAGAGATGGGAGAAGGTGTCAACGGACACTCTGGAGAGGGGAGCCCAGCCTTCCAAGCAGGTGAATGAGGGCAGAGAGTTGATCCAGAATCCCCATTGAATGGAAACCACTGCAAGGCCTACAGCAATCCTCTTGGGGCTTTTCCAGGGCTTGCACAGGAAACAGAAGGTCCTCAAAGACACGTAGGCGCTGGTTTGCTCTTTTAGCAGCTGAAATCACCATGATGTGGGCGCTTTTGTGGAGCTGGCTGTACCTGAACGGGGCTGTGGCACTGCCCCCGGTGCCGGGGGTGCTGGTAGCACCGCTCGGAGTGGGCAGCAGCGGAAGCTCTGCCGAGGCCTCCTGCTCCGGGAGGTCCGAGAGTGCTTTCTCTTCCAGAAACTGCCATCACTTTCCACAGCTCTTTGTCACAGCACTTTCCTTGCCTTATTCTGGGCAGAATCTGCCTCAGTGCTTGCACTTTATTTTTTTCTTTTGTGCTTGGAGAGTCTTGTTTTTTTTTTTTTTTTTTTTTTTTTATAAAATCATTTTTAGCCCAAATCTGTAACACTCTTGGTTTTCTTTGTTTACTCCCTTCTACTTTCTGGTTGCAAAAATTACAGTTATGCTCTTTTTTTCACTTACAACACAGATCCTGACAGCTTCAAAAAGTGAGGAAAAAAAAAAAAGAGTCCAAAGAGTGCTCTGAAGTGCAACCAAGAAGACAAGCAGGCAAGTTAGACATCACCAGGCCCCCTCAGACATGGCCCGGGCACATGGACCGAGACCACCTGTGCTGCAGAGTGGTTCGGCTCGCAGCAGGCTGTTCCTGCTGCAGGGAGGAGTGATTATCATGTTGCAAAGCTGAAGCCACCCAGCCTGCCTGCTGACTCTCATTCACGTCCAGTTCCTGCCAGGGTCTGCACGAGGACAGCTGGGCTTGGTGTCAGCGTGTGGCTTCCCAGCCAGCAGTGCTCTCCAGCATGGGAAGGTTGGTTAGGTCAGGAAGGTGACGGCAGGAAGGTTAATGTCCCTGCAGCGCCGTCTCTACAGTGATTGCTACAGTTTGTTAACAAGTGCTTGAGCTGAGGGTTCATCTTGAGAGCAGCATCCTGGGATGCTGAGTGCTTATGGACTCCTGAAGCAACAGCCTGCAGCTGGAGCTCCTCCCTGTCCTACAAGCTGATACATCAAGGTCTGACAGGCTCAGAGAGGGAGTCTTGCCTTGTGCTGAGGAGAGGGGCAGAGCCACATGCCTCTGAATGGCAGATGATGAGGGCTTTTTCATCACATCCTTTGCTATAGTCTTGCTTGAAAGCCCTGCTCAGTGCTTAAGGGAAGTGATAGCAAAGCAATTTTCTGAAGCACACTGAGCCATGGCCTCCCAAAATCCCTCACCTCATTTCCTCCTTGAGGACAGCCATTCCAAAAACATTTTGACAGCAAATGTCCTTATACTTTTGGCTAAAGTTAGTCTCTGTGGGTTTATGTGTTAGGCATTAACTGTGTCTGGGCTGCTATGCCAAGCTGCAGCAGGATTATGTCTCGGGAGCCATCTGAGTCCTCCCCCACATCAGTTCTGTTCTGCCAGCAAGCCTGGTGGGAACCTGGAACGTCCTCGCCCTGAGGATGCACACTGAGGAGGTGCATGAATAAATGGGCTCAGCGATCTGCACGGACTCCCAGGGCAGGACTGGAGAATAGGCTCTGTTAAGAGTGAGGGTGACAAGTTCTGTAAGCCTGAGGTCTGGAAAGCTTTTCACCACAAGCTCCAAAAGACCAGTAACTGCCAAGCTGCTCACACTGGTCCCTCCCTTAGCCCCTGTGTTTTGCATTTGAGGACGCTGAACTATCTCCTCCCATATGGCTTTATCACCTTAGTACAAAACCGTTGCTGTGAACGTTGTGTAGGATTGCGTGATGATGTGATTATTTAATGCTGGTTCCTGAGCAAAGCTGGCTCAGGAGTAAGTAAGTGTAAACTTACTTACTAAGAATATCAGGAGATAACGGTTCTGTTCCTGGCTCTTCCACTCCCTGCCTGGTTTCAGGTAAATGACTTAATGTCTCAGTGTTACAGCTTCCCCAGCAGTAAAATAGACATAGAGACTCATTTAATAAAGACCTTGGAAATACAGAGCTTATAAACTTTAAGAACTGTTGTAGACTACATTCTGGTAGTCACCTCATCAGCTGTGTCCTCAAAGTAAAAGTTAAGCCAAAAAGGAAAAATAGAGTTTGATCAACTCAGAGGCTTAGAAGTCAAACCTGAGGGGATTGGCCCTGCTGACTGTAGCAGGGTTGGCTGTAGGCAACAAGTGCTTGAGGTGCATGCAGCTACCATTGCTTGGGAGCTTTCTGTTAAAATGCTTGCCTAGTGGGATGCTTTCTGCTGGAAATGCATTGTCTTTCTTTTGTTTTCTTAGTCAGGAAAAAGAATTGCTTCCACTTCTGCAGAGTCTGCCTGTCACACTCCCTCTAGCAGCAGCCCCTTGGAGCTGTGATTCCCAGGGCTTCCAGGTCCACTGGCTCCATCCAGAGCAGCTGGCCAGGCAGACTGCAGGGAGCCAGGAGTCCCAAAAGCTCTGGATCCCAAGCCCTGGCACCGAGGTTCCCTGAGCTGCCTTGCTCTGGCTCCCCAGTTGCTGTGGCTTTTGTGGCACGGTACCATTTCCAGGAAAAAGAATATCATTTAGGATTTCTTCTGACAAAGTGCCTGAATTCTGCTTGATGACAGTGGTTTCTGAGGANTCCAGGTCCGCCGTCTCCAGAGCAGTTGGCCAGGCAGACTGCAGGGAGCCAGGAGTCCCAAAAGCTCTGGATCCCAAGCCCTGGCACCGAGGTTCCCTGATGCCTTGCTCTGGCTCCCCAGTTGCTGTGGCTTTTGTGGCACGGTACCATTTCCAGGAAAAAGAATATCATTTAGGATTTCTTCTGACAAAGTGCCTGAATTCTGCTTGATGACAGTGGTTTCTGAGGATGTTCACTGAAATTTCTATTGGATTTCTGTGAGGCTCCTTCTGACATGTCAGAGCAGTTTTGACTAGGATGCTGCTATCCTGGATGCCGGAGTGAGTCTGTAGAACCTCCACAGCGGGAGCCGCAACAGCAGAAGCCTCTCTGCTCCCCTGCTCATTACCAAGTGCAGTTTTCAATGTTTGGCCTCCTCCACTGAGCCTGCCAGCGTGCTTTATGTGAAAGCAATATTGTAAGGGAGCAGAAAAATTTTCCCCAAAGCCACTAGGTAGTCAAAATGTGCTATATGCATTAGCACAGGTCAACCTGAAAGCCAAGCCGTGACTTGGCACTGTGCAACACAATCAATTTCTTTAGCAGCAGCAGTATTAAAAAGTCCTGCAAACCAATTAAGAACAAATAAAAATAGAGTTACAAGCTCTTGCACCCCATAAGACATCAGGGGGACCAAATGGAAATGCAAACTTTGCCTTAGTATCACCAGTGAGAAATGAGATTTATTTCAGGCATGTGATATATTATTGAACAGGATATGCAGAATTTAGAGATTATGTATGATACGTGTGAGGGGGTATATATTATTTAAGAGGGAAGTGGGTGAGAGGAAGACTGCAGAAAAAACGGTATTAATTTAATGAAGGGACCCTGGAACAAGAGCAAATGATAATTCCATCAGGCAGGATTTGAAGGACATTGAAGAGAGAAAAGTGCAGCTCAGGAGATCATCTAATTTATCTCACTGGTGATAAAATGAGCATGAAAACTATTTCTAAGTGGCAGATAATTCAGATCTGAGAAATGTCTCCTACATATAATTGAAAAAGGAGAGCAATCTGTACAGTTTTATTAATAATGGAACATTTTTTCTTAAAAATTCAGGAACTTACTGTTCATCTATTCTAGTTTTTCTCTCACTGCAGAAAGTTATATGTGAAGTGAGGAGCCATTTTTATGTTTCTTATGGGACAGAAATATTTTTCTTTTGTTTTACAAGACAGCAAGGTATGAGGCAAGAAGTCTCATAAGTTTTACTGAGGATCTATAAGTTTGTAGGACAGACACTTGAGGCAGCTCTCTTTTTCTTCTTTCTCTAACAACAAGGCTGTCTGTCACCAATCAGCGTTTCTGCTAGAGGTGCCTGTAGCCACCTAGTTTTATGCTTTCCTCCTTTTGTCTCTTACGACTGTGCAGGGCTATGTCAGGCCAGTACTTGGCTCAGGCACTAAAGTGGCGAGGGTTACCTGCATGCCTGCATGCATTAATTCTTCAGCTTCCCACGAGCAATATTATGTAGCAAAATATAGGAAAATTAAAGCTGAAAAACATGCTTAGCTCACAGCGGGGCTCCTTGTGCAGGCCTGTTCTCTCCAGTATTTGTTCCAGTGTTTCTTCAAGTTGAATTTGCAGTTTTCAAATGCTGAGCGCTTATATCTTTTCTACTTGCATTCTTTGTATTTTAAATATTTGTCAAGGAGATTTTTCTAGCCCTTGCTCAGTAAGAATTCTTCCATGCTGAATTTTATTCTATCTGGACATATCTCTTTGTCTTTCTTTAAATATTTTGCTGTATCCTTCCTGGTTTTAGCTTTCATACTATGGTACTTTTTGGCTTTTGCTTAGTCAGGGTGGGCATTCTTGGCTCCTTTCCTCAAACTCACCATTCTCTATCATTAGCCCTCACATTCAGTGCAGACCCAATAGGTGGGATGATGGCCATAGCCTGAGCGACGGGCTCAGCCTCGGCTTCGGACACAGACTCTTTGGGTTGGTGCGGCCTTGGGTTGCTCAGACATTGTTTGCTCAGATTCCTTGTGGTAAAGGTTTGCAGCCACACAGTCCATTTTCTGGCTTCCCGAAGGCTTTGGTCTCCTGTGTGTAGAAAGAAAGGTGCTGAGGCTGAGCACTGCAGCCTGGAATCTCTGACTCCGCTAGTTCCAGTCTGTCAGAGTTGTCTCAAACCTTATGGTTTGGAGTGAGTCTTAGTGCGTTCATGGTACATTTTGTAGTTATTATTCATATAATTCTGTTTGAGGCCCTCTGCCTTGCTTCTGCCTCTGTCTGCCTTGCAAAGTGCACTGAGAGGAAAGGTAAGATATTGACCTTATGAAAGCTGGGCAGTGACTGCGGTTCAGAGGACATTCCTCTGACATCAGAGCAATACTTTTCAGGCCTTTAAGTAGGATAAGAACTATAGATTCCAGTTCTGTCTTTAACCACTGCTAAGTGGTTAAAGTGAGAAGGTCCCCCTCTGACTTGTCAAGAAAGATTTTCCTACTCTCTTGTTTTGCTATTGACAGATAATGCTATGCTCAAACTCAGCACAAACCACAAGCCACAGGCATTTAAGACACCTTTAAGCTAGGAAGGTACAGTTGCAGGCAGGAATCAGTGATTTCACGTGGACCAGGTCAGCCCCACCAGTGGCCCAGAAGAGATGGGTTGGAGCAGAAGTAGCTGGAAGACGATAGGAGGCAGGATGAGGACGGCTGGTGATGGACGCGGGCCAGGGAGGTGGGAGCTCTGGGAGCTGAACCAAGCACAAAACTGGTGTTCAAAGATGCTCAGTAGAGCCAGGATCGGGACTGTCCTGCTCACGCAAGTGAATTTGACATGATAGCAGATCTATAACATAGCTTAGAAACTGAAGAGAATTGGGTCGACTCATATAATTGAATTTCAGGGCTAGTTTGTGTAACTGAAGGGTAAGGGTAGACCTAGATATGAATGAGAAGTATAAAACATTCAATTTTTGGATGGGGACATTGGGAGATAGGAGCTGATGCTTATAATATCCCAGAGAGCACAGGGTGTTCTCGTCTGATAGGTACAGCAAATGAAGTAACGTACCCATGGCCACAGATGCACAGCTTTGATGAGATCTCATGGTCTCTGCTCCAGGCCGCTGTACCATTACTAAATGAATCTTTGCACAAAGTGCTGATTTTACCTTATAAATCAAATGAACCCAGTTGTTCCAGCTAGGTTGTGCTGACACAGAGAATCTGAAGAAAGACCAGCAACAATTGCAAATGCAACAAGCATTGGATTTGCAAGTGTTTAGGTGTACTGGACAAGATGAAGTACTTACAGTCTGTGGGAATATAAGAGAATAAGTGTAACTTGGTGAAGATTTTCCCAGGATGGGCCTAGAACATAAAAGCACCAAAACGTTCTGCAGAGCAGATCCACAATCAGTACAGAAAGCTTGTGTTTAGGAGGAAAAGAAGGACTCTGAATGGTCCACAGATGTTTCTAATCTTTTTTCTTCTTTTCATTTGACAAGTAGTGTGACTCGTATTGAAAGACAGAAATAGAAATGAAAGAAATTGATGTTCAAAGAAAGATATGAGGGAGTGTTTGAGAAAGCAGAGATCATGACAGGGGAAACGTTTTTAGAATTTGAAATATTTCAAAAATCTATGCTCCATTATTTCCTTGTCATTTGCATATGTGGGTATATACATATGCATATATATTTATATATATATACACGTAGATATATGTGTGGGTGTGTTTCACATGAGAAAACATCATATTCTACAAATGAATTTTGGTGATTTTTTTTATCACTATTCCTTTGCTGATGCAGAATGCTTGCAGCCAAGAGGAAACATTGAGCTCCTGTAACTGGATGTGTTTTGATTGGTAGTAGTAAGTCTGGGCCCCTCTAACTCTCAAATGTTGGAGATTTCATTTTCAAGGCTTGTGCTTACTAGTGCACAAATGATTCTGCCAGCTCATTGTTTGATGTCTGTAGTTATCTGCAAAATGAGGGGAATTGCTGTGGAGCCTTGTTCTTATGAATGCTTCTATGCTAGACCTGTTCTTCACTCAAGAATCTCTTCCTTATGTGAATAATTGGATGATCTCTGCATCTCTGCATCTCTGGATGCACTCAGTACAAATAGAGGCATTCGTGTGTGCTCCGGTAAGGATTGCAGAGCTGGGGCCTTAGGAAGGTTTTTCTTCAGGGAGTGAAAGGATCAAAATGTGGCTGTAGTAAGGTTAGTAAGTAACCTTCTTTGTGTATCTAGATCGAGTAGCTCCAAGGCAAAAGAGGAAAAGAAGTCACATTAGGAAAGTGTAAAGCAGGCATGAGCTCTGTAATATTCATCTGTCTTTGAGAGCAGCACAGCTCCCAAGTGAAAACACGTGTGCATAGATAAATCTCGTGCTGAATCCCTTCCTGTGCAGTTGTTCACAATGAATGGAAAGGCCAAACCAGAGAGAGATCGGGAGATGGGTTCCATGTTGATGCTAAAAGCTGCTGTTTCCTAGCCTGATACAGCTTGTGCATACCGTAGTTTGGTCTAAGAGTGACCTGGAGAAGGTGAGTATGGCATGATGATCTGAACACAGGATGTGGGACGTCAGTGAAATGGAAGCTCGTCAGATGAAAGACTGGAAAACAAACCAAAGATGCAGTTTTCACCCAACACTTAGTCCACAGAACTCATTGCCACACGATATTGTGAACACCAAGTATGTAGGTAGATTCATGTAGGGAAAAAAAAAAAGGTCGAAGTATGTTTTACCCAAAGATTGCCCTGTAGTTCTGTTACCCAGGATAGCACGGTAGGCTGCTGAATGAGGCAGAGTACAGCAGGAAAGCATTCCATGTGCTTGCTCTATTTTTATGTTCTTTCCTAAGCATCTGCTCTTTGCAGCTGTCGAAGACAGGATTCTGTGCCGGATGGGCCTTTTGTCTGATCTAGCACGTCTGGGTTGATGTTGTCAGAGAAGTCTTAATTAGGATGTTTAAACTCGTATTAGTTGCAGAAGTTAAACGCACCATTCCCTTTTCAGTATTTTCCCAGTAGTGCAAGTCCTGTGGAAAGAGTAAATATAACTGTTTGATAAATATCAAGGGTCCTTTTTAATGGTGCTATGATAATGTTTGATCTACATAAATAATGATGCTTTAATATTTCAGGGAGATTATCTGAAAATGTATATAAAGTTGGAAGAATTGAAAAGATTAAATATAAAGATTTTAAGGAATTATTTTTTTTTCTTTGATGAAACATGGTTGTTCATTCAAAACCCCTGTTAAGATGGAGAGCCCTTCAGGTTTTAATATTCTGAGGAAATGGGAATCCTAATGCTACAAATACTTATGCACTTCATTACTTCACACATCTGAGTAATGACATGGATTTGAATGGATCTAATTATGTGTGATAAAGCGAGTGTATGTGTGTGTGTAGAATTGAAGTCTAAATAGTTTTCTAAAGATTTACATCTTGTACATTTGACTTCTGTGCCCATTTTAATTGAATTTTCAATGTTCTAAATAAAGAATCATCCTAACACAGTCCTGTTTTTGTAATAAAGTGGATCTTTTTGAAATATCTGAACTGTCAGTGGTGATGTGTAGGACTCCAGGTGCTCCTGCTCATGGTATTGTGGAAGGAGATGACTTTAAATACGGGGCCCAGGTTTACTTCAAGTGCAACGCAGGTTACAGCTTAAAAGGCAGCCGTGTTGCCTACTGTCAGCTTGATGGGAGCTGGTCAACACATCATCCTCAATGTGGTAAGGTCACTTTAAGTTTTGATTCTTATCAAATGTTGCGGCCATTGTATTCGCTTTAAACCAGGAATATCCAAATGTCACTTGAAATTTGGTAGCTCCAGGGCTTAGCATGATGCTCTTTTGTCTTCCTGTCTTTAAGAAGCAGTAGTGATTTTATTTGTATTTTCCTGGAACCCAAGCCTGCAGGACTTGCTTATTTAAAGGTCTGACAGAAACATCAAGCAATTGAAAAATAATTTCCCGAACGACTGTAGTCATACGTTCTCCTTAGACTGAAAATTTCTAGGACCAAATCCAAGAAGGGGCCTTTATGCATCAGTGAAGCTGCTTCCATTAATACAGTGTCTCTGATACCTTCTCTGCAGAAGTCTAGGGCATTATGGGGAGGGGATTAAGGCACTTTTCATATGAAGACTTTGCTCCTATTAAACAGGACTCCCATCCTATAGCAAATTTTTTAAGAGAGCAGTGCTTCTACTCTTGCTTTGTATGCTTGCATTGCCTACAGTAGATCACATAGGTTCACGTAGATTCAGCTGTGAAATCGCAAGCTCCTTCTACCCTCCAAAGAGACTTTTAATTTTTCTTTAGTTGTTTTGTATTGCATAATTTTATTTCCAGATTCCAAATCCTTTTTATCAATTGGAAAATGCTTTCACAGGGTGTTATGGCAAGCAATGGAAACTTTTAGGGGAGAGTCACGAAACAGCTGTATGTAGGTTCATCTGAAAGAGCAAGCACAAGGCATTCTCTTGTCTAGAGAGAAAGTCTCCAGGTGCAATAAATGTAATACAGGTTTGTCCTAAAATCCCTGCTGCATGATGTCATTGGCTAAATATCTATATCTAGACTTGGCTATTACTGAAATCCTGTGTGGTGTAATGGGTCTTTCCTTCCCAGATGGCTTCTTTTTATGTTTAATTCACCAGAGAAGTCATAACACTGAACTTAGGGAAAAGGTAATTATTTCTGAAGTTACTGATTCGCACAGAATGAAATGAGAGAATGCCTTTTAAAGGTGTAGTATGTAGATTTACTTGGTCAAGCGTAGGTACATTTGAAAACATACATTGTAGTCATGAGGGGATGCATCTAATCTAGGTACCTGTACAGAAAGCAGCATGCAAGTGCAGCGTTAGGTGGTGGGTGATTCCCTTTATTCTTCAGCTGATAAGTTAGTAGTTGCTTGGGATTTGCAAGTGAGAACCTGTGAGGCAAAGGGGAGAAAGAAACTCTGCTTCTGCCTTACTCCTCATGGTGAGGAACTTCAGCGCTCCTTTACTGAATATGAATCTTACATGCAAAAGCATGTAAATGCATATGTATAACCTTCTGCATGTGCTAAAATCCAGTGTTGTTGAGAAAAGCACTGATTATGTGCGTACTTGAATTGTGTGCTCTGTTTTCAGAGCCTCTGCTCTTCATTTAAACATGTTGCTGGGATTGGCTATGGGCTTACATGCCATGTCGAGCTGGGCCTCCTCTGGGAACATGAGAATATGGGGACCAGCTCAGTGCCACACCGAGGCACTCTTGCTGTGCTGCTTTCACAGGGGTTTAAGTAAATGCTTAAGCGGTTTGTTTTATGTAAGTGCTTTTGGGATCTGAGGCTCAGTAGGCAGGCAAGTTGGAAGCAATGACATAAAGAAGTAATTTCTGGCCAGGTCTTGATACACAGAGCAGCACCACCAACCGCTGTCTAAACTAGATGTTCATGGGGTATTGTGCAATGAGATGTCAGAGAGGGAAAATAAATGGAATTGCATGCTGCTGTCAGTCTGACAAAAAAACTGAGATGAAATCCAAAGGAAAAAAAATGCACTTTTTTCAGCTTTTAAATGTAAAGAGCGAGGGGCAGAAAAATACAGAGAAAAAATTTATTAGCATTACTTAGGGAAACTGTCATCTAGATTTAGGCCACAAATTTAAATTTATTGAGAAAAAAATAACAAATAAAAAAGAGAAAAATACTGGGAAGGAGGAAGTAAAAGAGGTTTTATGGGCAAAACCTCATGTGAATAAGCTTTCTATATTAAAATTTTAGTATCAGTAAAAATATATGTTCTCTTTAAATTCCAGCATTTCCCTGGATTATTGAGATATCTCTCTCTGTCTCGATGCTAAGAAACCTAAATGCATCCAAACACAGAAGTAAAATTAAGTAGTCTAGTTTTATTATCCAGATCTGGTGAAGTATTTAAAGTACAGAAATAGTAAGGAGATGCCAAGGGCCAGTTCCCTGAAGATATTAAAAGGGCATCCTTTTGGGTACATGAAGTAGCCCTATGTAAGTTAATGGAACATCAACATCATGTAAAGTCAAACCTCCTTTTCAGGGTTTTATGAGGAAAATATTAGAGGGACTCTTTAACAATTTGAGAGTCTTATACTTTCAGCAAAGACAAAAGTGCTTATTTTAGGTAAATATCTCAATTACTATTGCTCCTTTAGTACTCGGTCTTTTCTAAGACCAAAATTCCAGTTGGGTCTTGAAAAGACATCTTTAATGAGTGTAGATTGCGTAGTAATATCTGCATGTAATACCAAGCAATCTGAGAGGTGAAAATGATGCTGTGGACTTGATAAAATGGTTACTATTTTTTTCTCCCCCTATCATTAGTTCTAGATGAAAAAAACTGCTCAGATCCTGGGGGCCCACTCAATGGCTACAGAAGAGTGGTAGAAGACACTGGGCTCTTGAATGGACGCTATGCAAAAATTGGCACAGTCATTGCTTTCTTTTGTAACAACTCGTATGTTCTTAGTGGGAATGAACAGAGGACCTGCCAAGACAATGGAGAATGGTCAGGGAAACAGCCTATCTGCATAAAAGGTAGTTTGCAAACTTTTATTTTTTTCAAGAACTCATAAAAACTGTTGTGTTTTTATGTAATTTACACCTGGCCAAACAATCAGTTTTCCTAAGAGTAGACCCTCTGATTGCCACCTGATACTGAGGTTGGGCGTTCGCCAGCTCTTACTGGCTGCTAAACACAGCCCGATTCCAGCAGATGTTTTCATATTTAAACACAGAAAGGAATTTTCCTCTAGACCTTTGTTACTCTCATGTTAGAATCAAAACTGAACAAGATCAAAATCAAAAAAGATCAGCAGGGAACTGAAATAGAAGGAAATAATTGTCTCATCAGACTTGCTGTCACAGAGCCCGGTTCTCTCACAGTCCTTTTAAGTTGATGGGCCCAGGCACAAGTGTAAAGGTTTATAGGGCCAGGTTTGTAGATTGCATCCTGGAAAGGTATGATTGAAAAAAATGACTTGAGGAGATGCCTAAGCTATCTGTATTCATCAAAGCGCTGAAACACATCTTTAAGTGCTTTGCTAGAAAGGGAATTATGCTGTTGACCTGGGGCTACTGAAAGCATGTCTGGAGCCCTGAATGGGTGAAGGAATTTGGGCTGGGGAACTGCCAAATCCGTTTTCCTGAAGCAATTTTTTGAAACATACTTTAATAGATTTTGTTGTTAACCGAAGTAATGATAATATAAGGAAATATATCTGTCCCCTGGGGAATTTGTTTTATTTTGTTATTTTAGATGGAAGTACCCTCTCCCTGAAGCACATAATCATCTCCATTTGTGGAAAGCATTTTTATTGATGTTAACTTTGATAGTGACATAAAGGTTAACATATACAGTAATCACAAAGATCTAGATACTGTTAAATCCCTCAGAACATGAGTGCTCAGGCATACGGATGAAACACATCCTGCCAGATTCCTTTTCTTCCAATGTGTGCAGCAGAAAAGAGACCCTGACAAAATCTTGTGAACTGATACAGCTGGATGTTTTATCCTCCTCTTAAAATAAATTTAAGATGAAAAATTAGAAATCCTGGATCTCCTTTCTCTCATTTTGTGTATATCCTTCTAAGGGGTCCGCAACCAAACAGACCTGCAAAAGTCTATGATACTCTGCTGCCTTTCTCTGTATGCCGGGGATCAGCTTTGTGTTGCTGGAGAGATGGACATTTAATATTTCACGTATAATTTCATTTTTTTGAAAAAGTTTGCAAAAACTGTCAGGTGCTGTAGTATAAATCTAACATTCAAACACTGACAGTGAAGTTTTCCTTCATGGCTGAAAGGGCCCAATGCAGAAGACGCTCAGTTGCTTTCAGGGTTGGGTTAGATCTGGAGATCTGCAGAGAGGCATTTTTCTGAAGTTTTAGGCTGTATGGCCTATCTTTATTATTTAATGTGTATAGCTGACTCCCTTTTTCCTTAATCCAATCCACTATTGCTAGCCACAGGAAAGGGTGGAAAGGTATATGAACCGTAAGATTTGAGCTCTGAATGTGGAAAAGGACTGTGCAACATTGTATTTTTTCTAGCCTGCAGAGAGCCAAAGATCTCTGACCTGGTGAGACAGAAAGTGCTTCCAATGCAGGTTCAGTCAAGGTGAGAATGCAATTTCTCAACTATAGTTTTAAGAAAAAACGTGATTGCTTTTTCCCTCCCCTCCTTGCCGTCCTGCGTGCCCGAGCCCGACCGCGCAGCCAGTCCCGCCTGGTGGGAGCTCCCCGACCCGACGCGGAGCAGCGACAGCAGCCGGGAGGGAGGGGAGGTCGGAGGGGGCGCAGGCCTGCGGGCTGCTCGAGGCCGCCGCGCGCAGCCCCGGCTGCTGCCATCCGGCTCGCAAGCGGGGCGCAGGCGGCGAGGACATCCCAGGAAAACGCCCTGGGGCGAGTGGTGTGGTTTGAAATATGGGAACGCGGCATCTTAGCGAGGAAATGAGAGGGGACAGCACAGTGTAATCTGCTGCCGTTAGGTTTCACTGTCCAAAGCAATGCAGTACCATTGATATAAAGTTGCGTTGGGGATGGGGATGGGGGAGAGAAGGAAGCAGAAGGGGAGAGGTGGAAGGAGTGAAAACTGAGACAGTGTCTGTCTGTACCCTTTTGCTGATTTCTTGAAGTGAGCCCAATCTGAATTTTTCTATTATGCTGAAATGTTCAGGTTCATTTTTGTCCAAGTAATTATTTCTCATTTCAGTGTCTTTTTGCAGTGCAAGATTCATTTATTTTTAGATTCAGTGAAATAACTGTCCTCCTCTTTGGTCTTAGGAACAGCCACACCAGGTCAGAATAAAGGTCCAACTCAAACCCCATCCTGTCTCTGGCAGTGGTCAGTAGTAGATGCCTAGAGAAGACTATAGGAACAAGACAAGCACACAGATACTCTCCTACCCTCCAGCTGCCTGTGGCTTAGGATCTTAGAGGTGACCCTACGAGGCCTTCAGGAGAGGCCCTAGGAGTAGCTATCAGGAGGTTTATTTTTTCCTTAAATTTCCCTAAATTTTTCCTTGAATTTCATTTTTGAAAGTAGGTCTTTTTATACTGAATATTTCAGACTCCTTCAGCCTGCCGCATGAGAGGAAATATATATCCCCACCTTTGTAGCACCGTGATGGCATCTCATATTTGTGAAATGTTTTTATTTCTTGAAGTAGGATTGCAGTATTATAGACTAATAATGAATATTATAGAATAATTATATAGAGGCAAAGTATGGGTTATGCGATAATGCGAGGTCACTTTGTAAGTAGGGAATTGGACTCAGACAGTTTGAGTCTGAGTCCAATTCATCCCGCCTCCAAAATCAGAGGAACTTGCCATTGCTCTCATTTGTAATAACTTTGCCTTCCTTGAGCAGCCATACATCATCTCACAGATTCTATGTGATGGAGACAGCCTCTGTCTCTCTATGACCAGAAATAGAATTGTCACATGAAAAATCCATTCTTAGGAATCCTTCTCTTCTGGATGCAGGCAGTACCAGAAATCTCAAGGGAAATTAATTTCCTGCTGAATTTTGCAGATGGAAGTAGCTTTTTTTTTGGAGATAGGATTTTTAAGCGTTAGTGCAAGGGACATGTTCTAAGTGATGAAGATTTAAGTATGACTGTAGTCAAACTCATGGTCCATGTCCAGGCTGATGCATGTATTTATTTTTTTAATTATGTGCCATGTTTCAGCTAATCAGTACAATTTCTAAATGGTAGCTTAGTGCTTATTGCAATTATGAAATCTCTATGGTGAAGTAATTATCTCTGTTAATTGCTAAATCAAGGAACTTTATCAACATGATTTAATCTGAATTGAGTTTTAATACTGCCTATTAAAATGTTCACCAGAGAAAAGATGTGTCTAAGTCCTCTCCAGGGAGAAGTAATTATGGCAATGCCAACTTCCAGTGTAATTTCTCTATTAAAAATACGATATCCCAGTCCTTTTGTGAATGGCAAGAACTGTTCCACATTCAGAAGCAACTGGATACAATCCAGAAGCAATGGATACAATCCAGAAACTGTAGAACTAAAAAGACATACAAATAGATATGTTATAGATAAAGATAGGTACATACATAAAAATAAACAAAATATCAGAGATGTAAATGGGAGTATCACTAAGCTATTATGGAAGGTTTTTCTTTTCCTTATGTAATTTCACAAGAAAGCTAACTGCTCATGTTTTTAAATGCTATTTAACACAGCTGGTGATAAATCTGCAATAAGGATCGTTTTTGTCATACCATTATTATTACCCTGTGTTCTTTTTGTGTTAAAACAGGGAAACACCTTTGCATCAGCTTTACTCATCTGCATTCAGCAAGCAGAAGCTGGAAATCTATCCAACCAAGAAGCCGGCGCTGCCGTTTGGAGAGCTGCCCCTGGGGTACCAGCATCTGCACACTCAGCTGCAGTACGAGTGCATTTCTCCCTTCTACCGCCGCCTGGGGAGCAGCAGGAGGACTTGCCTGAAGACAGGGAAATGGAGTGGGAGGGCCCCTGTGTGTATTCCAAGTGAGTCTCTGCAGGGGAAAATGTGCACATCTCCTGGTGGAGGGGGGAACAGGATGCGTATTCATCTTAGATAATTAGGGAGTGCTAACACTGTAGGCTATCTGTGCTTCCAGATGGGAAATAGGAGCAATAAAGCTTGCAAGATATATGGCTCTCTTACCTACCAGTAGAACTTCTGTAGGTGGTGGTAAAAGGATCAAGCTTTCAGCACTATAATTTGCCATCATATTTTCTCTTCTTTTATTGAGCAGGAGGCATAATGGGGTTCTCTTGTGATTTGAAAATGTTTTCCAATTATCGCCTCATGTTTTCCTGTTTTATTTACTGCAATTGTGATTTTTCTTTCATCTCTACGCTTTGACACAAAGCTTAAGAAAACATCAAGGTTTAATCAATAGAATGGAAAGTCAGCATTTTAAAAAGACCCTTCCTTTGATATACTCTGCTAAGGAAAGGCTCATATTGCAAAATCTAACATCAGAAAATATTATGCAGAGCTAGTGCACATAGTAAGTCAGGATAATAACATCATAGGATTTGATATGACTCACTACTGATATCAAGCAATCCATGGAAGGTGGATCCTAACATCATACAGATTCTTAGAAATTCTGTGATTTTGCTTTGAGATCATGCCAGGTATTGAGAGAGGTATTTCACTCACTCCTTTTGGTTACGGGCTTGTAAACACTGCATCCCAGGAAAAAAGAAATGTCCTAAGGGAAATGAAAAAATGTGACCAGATGATGCAACTCTATGAAGTGAAATAAACCTTTCCTACTACAGAAAATTTTACCCCAGATCTAAGCCAGGATAATACATTCCTAGGGCAAGGATGGCTTTCTCTTTCTATTTTCCTCATGTTGGCTGTTGATTTATGTGCATTTGCTTCAAGGTTTTACTGCAAGAGAAATCTGCCCTCATAGGAATGAATGCAGCTGTGCCAAGGTCAGTTCTAGGAGATGACCCCGTAGCTACCCTGCCACTGCCTCGGATGGGTTTTAGCACACTGCTGATTGGTGATGTGGTGATTTAGTAGAGGCAAGAATCGTGGTGTCCTTGCAAGTTCTTTATATAATTATCTCATTATAGTACAGCTTGAATAGATTGTCATGAAAATTCACCTGCCTGAGTGCTACACTCAGCTTCCTGTGCTAGTGAGGAATTCAGATAATAATGGAAAAATTAAAGTCTTTCACAGCTATATAAAATATACTAGAATTTTGCGGGTGAAGTTAAAGGTTGATAGGAAAGCTGTGCCTCATGCTAACCATTGCAGTTTAGTCCCTTTTGAGGGCTAAAGATCCAGATTTTTTGAAGAGAGACATTACCTCTCCCTTGGTTCTTGTTTCCGCAGTCTGTGGAAAAGCAGAAAACATCACTCTTCAAAAGGCGGTGACCTCTACCAGGTGGCCCTGGCAAGCAGCCATCTATCGGACTGCCAACGGAGTGCAGGAGAGCAGCCTCCGGAAAGGGACGTGGATCCTCATCTGCAGCGGGGCCTTGGTGAATGAGCGCACCGTGGTGGTGGCAGCACACTGCGTCACCGACCTGGGCAAGACCATCGTGCTCAAGACAGCCGAACTCAAGGTGGTTCTGGGGAAGTTCTACAGAGATGATGACAGAGATGAAAAGACCATCCAGAACCTGCGGGTAAGTCCGGAGGAGCAGAAAATGATGAGCCCAGACACGTGTTGATCACATTCATCCTGTGTGAGGACAAGGAGGTTATCCTTTGGATGAAATACTGTTTTGTGCACTGTTCTTTGCAGTGCATGGCTAGGGACTCAAGTGTCTGAACGGTCATGGCACAAAGAGGGCACAAGCTGCTGTGCATTAGTTTTCTCTTACGCTGCCCTGCTCATGTGGCTCCCCTCAACACTAATGACTAAGAAAATGAGATTCCATGGGCCATAAGATCTTGACTGATATTGCCAGAAAAAAAAATGAAAAGAGGTGCCAGCTACTGTCAGTAGCAATTAGCACTATTTATAGGGAGACACTTGTGCTCTGGATCCCGTTTGACACTGTGAATACATTTCAAGTCTCAGTCCGAAGACTGTGTAGACTCTAAAGAAACTCCCAAACCCTAAAGAAGTTTTCACCTGACTCCAACTCCAAAAGTAGCACCTCAGGCTCACTGAAATGGTTGGTTTGGATTAAAACTAGAAGGGCTGAAGTACAGGAGTTTCAGTTTTGTCTCTTTTTTTTGGAGTGGGGAATGTGTGAGCTCATTAATTCATTTTATGCAGTGAGTTATGGTTAATTTGATTATTATTGGAAACAGTTACTTTGCATGCAGCTTTTTGGGTTCTTTTCCTAATTGCATTTTTTTTCTGTTATTCTTAGATATATATATATATATATATTTGGCAGTATTTCTTTATAAGTATGATGAGGTTTGGCCACAGCATTACATTTTGTATTGCTACTATTTTTTTTTGTGGGGTAGAAGATAGGTGAATTATATCATCTTCTAACACCTGTTACACCTAAAATGAAAAAGATTTTTTAGTTCAAAGTCCTCCCCCTATTCCTCAAATTTTAGTTCTACAGACTGAAGATAACATGGTAGGCAAAATCTTTTCAGTAAATGGGGAAAAACCTCAAACTGCTTATTAACTCCCCACTTTGGTGAAAATGTCGTTGGTTGCATTTCATTAAGAGGAGTTTCATGCAATAAAAATGACCTGAAACCCAAGCCAAGCCAAACAAAACAGAACAAAAAAAAAACCCCAAAACAGCAACAGCACCAGCAACAAAACCGTAAGAGAAGATTCTTGATCTCTTTGTATGTTTTTGATTTGGAAGCAGTCATTTGAGTGAGCTCTATATGAGAGGATATTTGGGGAGTAAAGTGGGGAGGAAAAGAATGTAAAATAAGCTAAAGTAAATTGTAGAAATATGGAAAGGGTGTTGCTGATTTTCTGTGGCTACTAACCCTACAATTCTTCCTACTTTGGTTCCTCCCCAGATTTCTGCCATCATAGTGCATCCCAATTATGACCCTATATTACTTGATTCTGACATAGCTATCATAAAACTCTTGGACAAAGCCAGAATCAGCAGTCGTGTTCAACCCATTTGCTTGGCATCTTCTCATGAATTGACTTCATCCACAGAGGATTTAAAAATAATGGTTACTGGCTGGAAGGTACTGGCTGACGTTAAAGATCCCGGATACAAGAATGACACAATCCGCATGGGAGTTGTTCGGATGGTGGACTCACTGTTGTGTGAGCAACAGTATGAAGACAACGGGATACAGGTCAGCATCACTGACAGCATGTTCTGTGCCAAACAGGACCACACAGCCTTTTCTAACATCTGCCCTGCTGAGACTGGTGGCATTGCAGCCATACCTCTGCCAGGAAAGGCATCTCCTGAGCTAAGGTGGCACTTGATGGGATTAGTGAGCTGGGGTTATGATAAAACTTGCAGCCTTGAACTCTACAGTGGCTACACCAAAGCTCTTCCTTTCAAAGACTGGATTGAGAAGAACTTGAAGTAAAAAATTGCATCCGGAAATGGCATTTTGTAACTATCATAATATCTCTCACAGTCTCTGCTGCATCAGGCTTCTCATCCCAGTGATGAGCCACATCTGGGATCAGGTTAAGGCAGACACCCTGGTCATTGTCCTCGGATCGACTGTTCCATCAGGCTATGCTTAACCCATGACAGAGGGTCTCAGTGCATGGGGCAGTTTGATATATTTTGGCTTTCTCCCCTGGTGGGAGGATGATGCTCTGCTCCTGAATCTGAGACGGAGAAACAGGACTGCAACTTACCACTAAAATTATTCTGTAGTACGGAGTTCCCTAGAGAAATCGACAGTGAGCCTTTCCCAAAGACCAGTGTGATTGAGAGGATTAGTAGGCTGGAAGAGTAGCCTGAAATCATTACGATGGATGAGCTTGTTATGGTATGTGCTGTCTGTATTGCCATAGTACAATGTAATCTTTTTCCCTCCCAAGTACTTTGAACATTTAAATAAACTAAGGTTTGTTTTTTTTTAACCTACATACCCATGTCTGACATTATTTAGATTCCATGTTGCTTTATCTGTGTCTCACTCTAGGGGCTATCTACTGCCCTTGCCTGTTTGCATGTGACTTTCTCTTGGGACTCGTCAGGCACACTGAAAGGCAGAATTAGCACAAAATTCAATTGCTGCATAAATAACCAGCATTTTTTTTTATATATATACAGTGCTGTTATTTTTGTACATGATCCATTGCAAAGAAACATATCTGGGGAGTTCTCTCCCACCTTATACTCTGAACAGATGAAAACCTGAAATGCTTTTTAAAAGCTCTTCCCAGGTGGATTATTTCAAGACCTGTGATCGCTTTGGAAGACGCTCTCCTTAAGACATGAAAAGTTCTGGTTTACATCGTCACATGCATCTGTGGTAAGGTAGCCAGAAACCCCTGCAGCCTTTCAGCATGAAAAATAATGTTCAGTTCTCATTCTTGGCAGAGGTTTTTCTTGCCTGGATTGCTTTGGCATCAAAGCATACAATCCTCCACTGGGCATGTGGTCTGGTGGAGAGACTTGGGTCTCCTCATGCTCCTTATCGCTGCTCTCTCAGTAAATCTTTCTTCTCTGTTCAGTCGTGGCTAAAGACCAGAGATAAGGTTGGGGAGAGGGAGCAGGAGAATGTCTCCCACCAGTAATGGTGCCTCCATAGATCACCTGTGACACCCTGGAATTTGTAGGACCTCCAAATTACTAGAGTGCCTAAACTAGGCAGATGTGAGGGCTGAGGATCTGATGAAAGGACTTTGTGCTGCTGCCACCAAAAGAGACTCGGGTTTCCTGAAGCTGTGCTCTGCCTCCACTACTGCATGCCCGCAGCTGTGATAAGCCAACGAGTCTGTTTTCAGCTCTGATTTCTTTGATGCCATGAAAATCTTCTCTGGGGTTTCTTACTCCTCAGTAGTTTCCACCTACTTATGAATCTGAAAATTATTGCTAAAAGGGCAATTAGTATTGGAGGCAGCTCCGTGTAATTTATTTTGCTTTTATGGGCAGAAGGATTTGATGTGTTATGCTTTTGCACTTCGCTTATTTTCACTGGCAATAGGACAAGATGATCTGTTGCTTGAGTCCAAAAGTTTAAGGGCTACAACCACAGTGAATTAATTCCCTGCTTATGTTGTTTGTCTGTCTCCTCCTGCCAGGAGATTATGCTTGGCTGACAAACTGCATGGCAACCGCAGCAACAAAAACTCTGAATTAAATGTGAAAAATCAGATGCGTTTCATTCCTCCACTGGGAAGGACACGTGCCAAGGAATGTATGTACTCCCGCTCTGACAGAAGGGGTTAGAGGTAACTAGGTGACAGTTTTGGAGGGGGCTGAGCTTGCAGGTCAACCTGCATCTCTTCCTAACACTAATACGAGGAATGAATTGAAAAAGGAGAATGCCGTGTGGTTGCTGGCTGGGGCACGGCCTGCTCAGGGATGGCGCCTCCGCGGGTAAAGGACAGGAGAGGCTCTGCTCCGCTGGTAGGAGAAATTCTTTGCCAAAGCAGAAACCATGAAGGACCTGGGTCTTTTCTCAGCTACAGCAACATAACCGCATTGCTTTACTATTAGCATTATTATTGCTCTTCGCTGCTGTATCACAGGTAAGAATAGGCTTTATTTTTATTTTATTTTTTTCTCCCCTAGGATGTTTCCAGTGGGACCTTTGCAGCCCACACAGCAAAGAAGTCTGTGTTAATTTCAGCCCTGTGTTAATTCTAGCTCTGTTAATTCTGTTTTTTCTCCTTTTCCAAAGAATCCCATCCCCATTTAGTTTGAACCACTCTAAGATCTGGCAGTGGGAAGCTGGAGGCTGCTGGGTTTGGGCAGCAGCAGCCCGGCTGCATGTGGCACAGCCGCGTATTGTGGACTCTGCTCTTCTGTTCCACCTAGAGATTCTTTCCAGGGAAAACAGAAGCAAGGAAAAGGTCAGGTTTCACTGAATCCCTGCTTAAAACTGTGGTGTAGTTTGGGAACAGAAAATAACTGTAGTATTTGGAGTTGCTTTTGGACCTTAACTTTGGTGACGTGTGAGCCCTAGATTCAATCCTGACGTATCTTTAAATGCAAGTATAATCTATTACTATTTTTTAGAATCAGTGTATTTCTGTTTTCATATTCATATTTCCTATTTTCATGTGTGATATGTGTTCATGCACGCCCACGGGCAGCCAGATACAGGGACCTCTCATGGACAGCAACAGCCTCTGGGGTCCGCTTGGACACCCAGTCTGGCAGGCTGGTGCACAGCAGCCCGAGCAGAAGCCAGGCTGAGATGCAGCTCCAGCGAGGAGGAAAAATGGGGTGGATGTCCAAAAACAGGAATAAAAGACAAACAAACAATCACAGCAAACCCCGTCCCCTTCCCCGCCGGGGCCCGCCAGGGGGCAGCACCGCGCCGCGGCGGGAGGGGAGGAGGGCGCGGGGCGGCGGGGCGCGCGGCGCAGGTGGCGG